>KI669505.1:221261-530323 GCA_000507405.3 Kwoniella heveanensis BCC8398
CCAAACCCAGTGGTGGACAGCATGCTTCGGCACGGTACGGTATCCATCGCTCTCCTGTGCTCCCCCTTTGACGACGCAGGTACTTCGAATGTAGGTCAATAACCGGCCCGTCTTTTCGGCAGGATCTCATTGGTCAACTCAACTGGACACAAACACGCACTCACACACACACACACACACACACACACACACACACAGACACACACACACAGACACACACACACAGACACACACACACACAGACACACACACACAGACACACACACACAGGCACATAGACCGCACAATTCGTTCAGCACAGTACGCGCGCACTCAGAGGATCATTTTACCATCGGCCGTCGCGGCTATCATCGCTAATGTGCGGACAGGTCGAGCGGCAAGTCCAAGATCTGGACGTCGGGAACGAACGACAGAAGCTGTGCATGTAAGGATGTACGGCCTTCGGACATAACCAAGCTAAGATAATTGATCGACGCACTGACCCTTACACGTGTTTGATAACATGTATAACATGTCAAGGCACCCTGTTCTCATCTCTCTCCAAGTTACTTCGGTTCAGGTCTCCCGCTTGTCCGTTGATTGCTACGCAACCTTACAAACGTCAAAGGAGGTCCTTTTGTTGGAGCAAGCTATGGCATCAAGGGGACTGACTCGATTATAATACAGGGGGAACAAGCAATGAATGGCCTTTGTGTGATGACCAGACGGTCTAGGCCCAGAGTAACAACAATTCAAGCAGAAGCAGACCAGACTGCACAGCACGATAGCCGTTGGTCACACCACGGTCCTTTGAGCGGTTTCATTTAACCCCACCCAATCCCAACGCACGACCTTCGAAATTCGCACGATTTGAAGACAGTACAATCACGGCCGAGTCTCGGAAACGCCCTCAAACTTCTCTCTTTGGTGATATACATACACCGACTCGGTGATCCTCATGTGGATCAATGAGACCGCACCATCAAAAAAACACATAACACACACACACAGAGACGATCGCGTTTCGGAGTAGTCCAGACCCGGCGATACTCAGCCTCCCAGAAGACGTGTTTGCTTAGCCTCGAGGAATCTTCGACCTCAGCTCTCCTCACTCTGTGTGAACCCGGACTCACCTCCTCGACAAACGGATATATCGCCTGTCCAGCCGTGCGCACCCGGTGCACCCGCCAGTATACTGTCGTTCGCCGCAAGCCCGAATACACTCACTCGCACCCGCACTCGCCACGCCGCGACAACGACTTGCCATATTCAGTATCCTTCTTAAAAGTTGCCAATCAAGTTAGCATCGCCGATCCCTCTCTCTCTCCTTATATATCGCTTGTTGTTGAGGCATTTTCAGGTAATCACTTGGACCACACTTTTCGTCATCGAACAAGTTAGGCTGATTCCCAGCTACCGAGCCGGACCACGAACCACGAACCGCGAACCACGAGACACGCTGGCCATTCATCCTTCGGGGGCTCGTACCCCATTTCGTTGTTCGACGTCACTCCGGGCAGATCTGCCTGCTTCTGCTTCTCTGCCTCGCTTTCCTTCTTTCCACTTTCCGCTTTCCGCTCTCCGCAGCGTCGAGCGTGGAACGTGATTGCCGTGCTCCCTTCGACCTACAGTAGGAATAGAAGTCGCCTCGAGTATTGCGTTTTCAGGGTGATACGCACCTCAAGGTTCGATCACGTCGTGTTTGCTGTATGCCATTCAATTTACTGTCCTTCACTCGCCGCCGGCAGTGCGGAATCTCGCGAACACGTCTCTTCAATCGTCCTGTATAAGCGCGGCAGAGAGAGAGAGAAAGCCTCCGACGATCACTGCCGTTGCGACACCACACCGAAGTCCGAATAACCCATATCAAGCAACCCGACCGGCAGTATCACATCCATATTCATCCTGACTTCCAAGAAGATTGTGTTTCCGTTTGGGCCGTAGACCGTAGACCGTAGACCGGTGCCGAGAAGCCTACAAACACACACCCACGCAAAAGAAGCTAAGAAGTCTGCGAAGCTTCCGAACTCTGAGCTTCGTTTATTGCTGTGTGCGGGGTTGCCGCTTCTTCCTTCACTGAACCATTGCGGCGACGTAGCACATACTTTACACAGTGACGACATTTGTGTGTTGTAACTGTTATATCTCACCACCGCTCTCCTGCTCAATTCGACGGTGTCCTACCGTATCACTCGGCGTCAGGATAGGAGAGACGTAGCGATACTCGCTACTCTCGACAACTTGGCAGTAGGATACATACTTAGTGACTGTCCGAGGGTCTGATAAAGATATATAAAAGCGGCATTCTGCGTCCCCACTTTCGACTGTTCGCCACCCCACCCCAACTCAAGCCGACTTTCACTTCAAGAACCAACAACGACCATCATCCACTACCGCTACATACCCTGATCACAGCCGAATTTCTCACATCGTCTTTCCCAACATTAACTCGTTCACTCCCTCCACTCAGCAGCTCGTCCTCGTCTTATCCCACTCGAACCCTATCCCTCCTCCGAAACCACCGCCCAACTACCCGCCACCTCCCATCCCCCAGCCTAACGGTTCCTAAGTCTTTTCTTTTTTCTACCAAACCCACTTCTCTTCCTCGCCTCACCACCAGCGATATGTGCCTCACCAACCTCGTTCACCTCTCGGTCCAGGCCACAGACGCCTCGACCAACGCATCCAGCTGCTCGGCCAACCAGCCCGTCAACGAGAGCTCGGGCGGTGGCGGCTGGTACGGCGCTAACCACAAGTGCGAATGCCCCGCGTGCAACTGCCAGACTTTGACCATGACCAAGCTCTGCGCGCAGGTGAGTGTTTGTGCGCATAGGGATGATCTCAACTACACATAAATCACATCGATAAGTCCCGTCCCAGGCGCAGAGAATCCACTCCACCTCACTGTGACGGATATGGCTGCGCAGATTTGAGGACCATAGATATGCAATGAGTTGATGATTCATCAGCTGACACCCGCCTGCTCGCTTCCCTAGTGCCAGAAAGGGAATCACGCCTAGATCACTCTACTCGGTATCCTCATGCGAGACCATCACCGAAGGTTTCATCCGTCAAGCGATATTGTCCAAACGCACTGTCCATGACATGACATGACATGACCATACCAAGACGCCTACCTCACAGACGTCCGCTCGCAGCTCGCGATGAATGACCTCAGAGAACTTGACAGGCGGGGGAGGAGGAAACGAACAGGGAAAATGTGATACGTGAGACGTGACTCGGCTTGGTACGTTGACCGTCACAAGCCGAAGATGACATAACGATGTCCAAAGTCTGCAGACGAAATGAAACGATACGAGATGACTCACGATGGGGGTGGGAGCCGAGTTACGGGGTTGTACATTGCTATACGTGTACGAGGTATTTGTACCTGATCATTTTCATATGCATATATGTTGTAAATGTACCAGAGTATCCTGGAGCACTTGCGTGTGCTCCTTAAGTGGGACGAGCGACAAAACAGAAAAGGCGCAAAATCGTGGGTCGTACGAAAGCTCTGAGCTGAGGATTCGATCATTCTGTCGATACAGTAGTACTTCGGTGGTTATTGCATAGAGGTCCTCACCGGGCCCTGAAGCTTGGTGACAGTGTCATGTATCGTAGAGCCAAATACAGGAGCGCATCTGCATATGTCTCGGACCATGACGGAGTGAGATGGTCCACAACTTGCGAAATAGATACGCCGAAGGGACTTAGCCAACAGTAAGAGCATTCGCCCCGGTAGGCTGCCACTTCTTCCTCTGGAACTTATCTCTCCCTCCGCCGCTATCACCGCCTCGATTCGACGATGATGATGATCTGCCATGTTGATCTCCCCTGCCGCCGCCGCCGAAACGTTCACTTCGTGAAGCGTATGTCCGGAGTTGGGGTTGAGGTACACCGGGTTGACGGCTGCCCCATCCTGAAATGGTTTCGCCTGAGTGGTCGGGGCGGGCTCTTTTGCTTGGCGGGGCGGAGCCGTCGGTAGGTGCGGTCTAAAGGTGTGGGTGGGATAAGTCAGCTTCTTTTCATTGTCTCGGGCGACTTAGATCCCCACGCCGAATGCCATAGATGAACACCACAGGACAACGGCCAGGATTCGCAACACCCACCTTCTTCTTGACCCTTCTCCCACCCCTCGTCTTCACTTTCCCTTCACCTTCACCTTCTCCCTGGTCTCCATCAGCACCCTCTCCTTCACCAGCACCAGCACCTGCGCCCTGGCCACCTCCCTCCTCCTTCTCCCGCTCAGCCCTCTTCTCTCTCTGATCCCCGACCCTCTTATTCCGCTCTTCGATCTTCCGCTTCCTACTCTCCCCAGCACCACCACCTCCAGCGGTCAACTCTACATTGATCGTCCGGCCTTTCAAATTGGAGTGATGGAGTTTCAGGGCGGCTTGCATGGACGTTGAGGTAGGTAATTCGAGGAATGCTATTCCTCTTGATTTGGGCACGGGAGCCTGTGGAGTCGGCTTGGTCGTTAATAGACGGACAGCGGGGAGGTGGCCTATAAGCGGGACGATCAGACATACATGAACAACCACATGAAGTTTGATCAGTCATACCAGTCTCAAAAGACGACTATGCCCCTATGTCTTGGAAAGACGATACTCACCGATAGCAGGCTCAAAGTGCTTCTGGACCTCCTCCTTGGTAGTCTTGAAACTCAAGTTGCCTGTAAAGGGGGTCCAAGCAGTTGGAGGGTAATCAGCTTCGGCTCCGAGGGAGATGGTTTCGCTCATCACTGCCACAGACATCTCGCTCGCAGGAAGTCATGATCCTGTTCTCGGAACCACCACGCGCCGATGTATCTTAGTATGAGAATCGCTCGGAGAGCGGAAACGGAAAGAAACATCTTACTCACCTACGAACAAAATAAACCGCTGCTTGATATCCTTCTTGCTCTTCTTCTTGCCTGCATCGTCTCCATCCTCTTCATCATCGTCCCAAGCGGTCTTCTTTTTCTTCCCCTTGTCCTTCTTGACTGACTCTCCTCCATCCACTTTGTCTCCTTGGTCTTCGGCCTCGGCTGCTACATCCTTTTTCTTGGGTTGAGGTTGAGGTTGAGGCTTGGAAGAGGAAGACTGCGAGACCACTACAGCGTCCACAACATCATCGTCATCTGCTGCTACGATGTCCTCCTCCGGTAAGTCGGGGGGCGCTTCGGCGCCTGCTTTCTTGGCTTTTTGCTTGTTTCGAAACGCAGCGAGTTTCTGCTGCTTCTTTGTGAGATTCGCGGACATGGCGAGAATGTGTAGCAAGTGCTACGTTGTGCTATACTGATGGAGCTCTGGTGGTCGTTACGTTGATCTGCTCTACTCTACTCAGTGACAGACAGGGTCTGGCTGAAGCATCTGGAGATTGGTGAACTAGGTGATAGAGAAGTTTTGACCTGATACTGCAAGGAAGTTTTATGTTGACAACTTATAGCGAGTGGCCATAGCAAAGCAAAGCAATCGACAAAGCAACTTTTGACTTTTGAGCGGAGCACACCGTTATCTCCATCCCATGTGCAAGGCACGTGCTCACTCACAATCTGCCTTTTGCCTAATCAGGTGTTCTTTGTTCTGTTTGTCTCGCTCGTTTCCCGTGTTCCGGTTGTACGTAATGTAACTAAGCTATGTCTCGCCCGCAGAGTCCGGGCCTAGCTACAGTGCGGAAACAGAGTGGATGTGCCCAATTCAAAGGAATACTGCAATTAAGAAGAGAAGATCGGGAACCTCGACACATCTCTTGAACATTACTGATTGCATTCAGTCTTTACTTCTTCATCTGCCCTGCCATACCGCCATCGACTCCCAGCGATCCCGAAAGACGAGAAAGGCATTGCTTCGTGCTTCGCGCATCATTGAGCTGCAATCGAGATCGATACAAGCCGACGTACTGTACCGGTGCGCAACGCGTTTCAATACTTGGGAAACGATGATGGGATTCAAGAAGAAGCTCACTTCCTTGCTTCCGGCCGATGTACGTGACGTTTGTTTTTAAGCACGGTATTGCTCTCTCGATCGTGCGGGCCAGGGAATTGGATGCTAATGCTGGCCCTCCTTTGCATGATATCGCGAACAGGCCCGAAACCATCTACAAAACGCGTTGACGGTGGAATGGGAAGGCCAAACCAAGACTGTCCTCGTCGACTTGCCCAACACCCCCGGCGGCGGCGGCGGATACTCGAGGAATGATGATAACGAGCTTGAGATGAGCGGGCTGACTGGATCTGCGGCTGGAGCGGGGTATGGGAGACTGGCTGACGACGATGATGTGAGTGAAGAGATTTTCAATTTCCTTGGCGTTTCGGTCGTCATCCCGATGCATCTCTCCCCGGAAACACACTGCTCTACGGTTTATTCTGGTACCTTGATCGCTCGACCAACGAGCACGAAACAAGACTGATTGATATCTCTGGACACCCTCACAGGATGAAGGGTACTCGCGATCTCGATCAAACAATTACAACTACAACTACGAC
The DNA here is from genome assembly GCA_000507405.3 of Kwoniella heveanensis BCC8398. NCBI lineage: Eukaryota > Fungi > Basidiomycota > Tremellomycetes > Tremellales > Cryptococcaceae > Kwoniella > Kwoniella heveanensis. The sequence continues at coordinate 227,710 of KI669505.1, forward strand.
CAACCGCTCTCTCAAAGCAGATCGCGATCGAGCAACAACCGCGAGACATACGAATCTGAAGCCTACCAGCCATCTTCCTCATCGTCGGCTTACACCAACTTCAACTCGTACTCTTACTCCTCCTCTGCCTCTGGAGCCGGATCCGCTTCGAACAAGCACAAGAAGAACTCTTCGTACTCTTCCAAGGGATTACCTCCACTTCCTCCATCGCAGTCATCGCATGGCCATTTTGCGAATGCTGGTTCAGGGCACGCAGGTATGAGGGCTCAGAACCCCTTTGAACCGGAATATCAATCACCCCAACCATCGTCTTCATCGACCTATTCCGGTGCTTCGCCCTATACGTCGTTTACCCCCCAATTCCAGCATCAGTCCTCCTTTGCCGGCGCGAATGATCCTTCATCCTCCTCTTTCGGCGGCGGGTTCAGCAACGGCAACGGAAGTCTAGGTAGCCGAGGAGGAGAGAGGAAGATGCCTAACCCGTGGGGGAAGACTTATCGAGCTGACGATATCGATCTGCTGGGTGATATAGGCAGTAGCAGTGGAGGCGGCGGCGGAAGGGGAAATATGACTAGCCCTACGAGTTCGAGAGGAACCAGGGATAGCTCAAATACGTTCATGAGCGAGGATAACAGGAACCCGTTCCAATAAGCGCAACGCAGACCATCAGTCATAACATCGGACGATGAGGCTCAGGCAAACTTCTGCTCACTTCTGGACAGAACATTGATTCGGCTCCTTGGTCGTCGCGTTCCAAATCTCTTGCTTCGCTCTGCTTGTCATACCATACTACATTTCGGATTCTCGTTGTACGCCGGCCTTTCAAGTTCTCTGTGTACCTTCTTCTTGTTCTGGTTCATGTCTTCATCCTGTTTGTAATCTGTGCAAGTAGTATACTCATCCATATCTAGACAGTCCTCTGAAAATGTATCGGGATCTGATGATTTAACATACACAATCGTATAGTTGTACGGTAGCAAGCATGTCGTCAGGGATGTCTATCGTCGTTCTATTCTATCTATCAAAGACCAGAATGTCCTTTCAAAACCTCTCCCGGTTCAACCCGTCCCGCTTTCAACGCCCCTATACACCTTGCTCCACATATTATAGTTCCACCCTTTCGACCCCCCTCCTCCTTCTCCGTGTTTACCATCCCCTAATCCCGAAATGGTGATATCTTTCCCATCACCGGATATGAGAACCCTCGCCCGATCGTCCGTGATCTCGAATCTGACTGGACCAGGCACGTACGGGATCGCATGCAAGACTACTTCACCGTCCTTAAATTTCATCGTAGACAAGTTCTGTTGAGCACCGTTCAATACGGTAAGAGTATAGGTCGTTGAAGTCGAGGGGTCGCCGGGTACGACGATGAAGAAGTTGAGAAGGTCTTGGGCCTGAGAGAATCGTGATGCGGTACATTTGTACATAGGTCAGTGTCGGGGCCCAGTCCGTATCTCAGGAGTCAAACAAGAGGGCGTCGTTCGATCACTCCCACTCACCCATTCCGCATGCTCTGGCTTCGCTACCGCATCCACACTGTCTGTCATGGACTTGCTCTGCGGTCTATACCAAAGCACCACTCTGCCCTGATTCCCTGCATCTCCTGCATGCTTGCCGATGCCCTCATCCACTGTTTCCATACTTCCTACGGTGCTTTGAAGAGCCTCGATATCGCTCGCACCATCTCTCCATTTTCTAGCGAAGAACGAGACGAGCCACCTGAAGCCCTCATGATCCATGCCTTCGGTCCATGACTCCGAGCCTGGTTGAGCACCGAGGATGGGAGCGATGTAGTGTGACTCCCCGTAGTCGTTCCATGATATCACTTGGATAATCGATGGTGCTTGCTCAGCCGGAAGTGAGAGCAGTTGCTGGAATCGCGTGGGCAGGAGAAGGTCGTCTGAGCGATCTGCGGAGGCGAAGCGTGCACAGTCCGGGTTAGTCGGCCTTGTAGACGATCGCAAGTGCTCCACTTCATGCGGTGTAAATCAAATATTACAGGCGGATCATGCAAAGATACATGGTGCCACCACTCACAGATCCAGTTTCTTAGCAGCGGGTACACAGCATCGGTGTCAGCTCTCAGCATCATTCGAACGGAGTGCTAGTTAACATGTTCTCGCTCACTTGTTCCACGCCCACTGTCCTTCCGTGCCGTAGTGAGTGAAGAACAACGGCGAAACAGCCGCCATATAGGGTTTATCCTAAATCAAGCAGGCGGTCATACGCAGATCAATTATTATAACCACCCAAAGCGCTTGACCTGTTTCAATCAGCGTACTGAGAGAGCGTGGAGACAACTTACATGTCGTAAGAAAGCTCTATCTTCGTCAAGATCCGTGGTGTAGTTGCCCATGGGCCTGCATCAGGAGCATATGTGTCAGCTGCGTTGTTGTTTACCGTGATTGATGAGCTGTTGTGAGCAGGCTCACCAAGCGCCGTTCCAGTGGAAAGCACCGTGCACGTAATCCTTCGCCAAGATCTCGTGGGGCGGTAAGAAAAGTGAAGGCCAGAAGAAGACCTGATGCGGGAAGACAGGAAGTGAATTATCAGCTGTGTCGTCCTCCCCAAGTCGTGTAAGGGACTTGGTTAATTGACAGGAGTGCTAGTGGCAGGATATCAAAGCACAGCGAAACCGTGGACGCTCAAAACTCACCTTCTCTCCCAGCCCCTGCTCAACTCCTGCTATCACGTCCCTCCACCCCGCATCCATCTGCTGGCCAGAGAATGTGCTCAATACGATCCCCCCGCCCCAGCGTAGTTGTGCTGCATTCCCACCGCCGACGATCTGCAGTACTTTATCGACAAGTACGGCCGGGTCGGGTGGCAGGACATTCATGTCGAGTGATAGAAAGAGTTTGATATCGCGTTTTGGAGCGGCTACAAGAGAGTAGGCTCGTTGAGCTTGGCGGAGTTGCCAGTCTTCCGGACCTAGATTGAGGACCAACGCATCCCTAGAAGAACATATCCCAGTTAGCCCCGATTCCGCTGATGAAGATGGCTCGGCCTCGAAACGAGACAGGGGCTTCTAAATCAAGCCAGCTCACAAGGAGGTAGCTTCGGCGAGATCAAGTGTTGTCTCCCAGTCTTTATCGGTGAAAGGGTAGGTATTACCCAGCTGGCACGGCAAATCGATGGTCAGCAGCGCTGCGAACGACAGTCTCGGCATCTTCATGGTACCCCTGACCTGCAGCTCACCATGAAATGCGCCACCATCAATCTCGGTCTATCACCTTTACCTCCCTCACCACCAGCACTCGCTCCGTCGCCGAGCCTGATACCTCCATCTTTGCCTTTCGGAGCTTTGCGGAACCACTGCATCTTGAGGCCTTGAAAGATGACGAGCAGCAGGAAGATGGTCAGTAGAGGGCGAAAGAGGGGATGGGCAAGTAGCTTCATCGATGGGTGTCGTGTTGCCTGCTTGCGAGTCTGCCAATGTTGAAATCGACTGGCTCGTTAGGAGTGCAAAGTTCTGCTGTGCTCGAACAGCTGCAAGTGTCCGTGCTAGTGTCAGACAACACAGCCCTTGCGACGGATATGCCGGGCGGTGCTCGAATAGCAAAGGACCTCTTGCTTTCTTGAGTTTGAACTCAGGCTAATAGAGCATGACATCAATCGGTTGACTCTGTAGGTACCGTATATGGCCGGTGTCCACCAACTTAATCGTGATGGCGGTCAACCGGCAAACGACAAGCAACAGCGATCCGAGCGCGTCGAGCGAATGAGCCACGAGGATCCCGCGTGGACACTCCGGACACAATTTAGGCGCGCAACTTGTAGAAGCAAAATGATATGCCAAGCTTGCATGCCTCGGTTAGGCTCTAAGCGACGTTAAAGCAGACAACTCAACATACCTTGATTGGTCCACCGGCCAGCCAGCCAGCCAATTCGGACGCAGTCCGTAGTGATCGATTTGCGTCCGACGAGCGTCCGAGTTGATTGACTCGATGAGCCGAGTCAGCTTACAAGTCATATCAAAAGCCGGCGTATGACCTCTGATATCGCAGTTGCGACTTCTGCCGAGTTAACAGCAAGCATATGGTATATAACCCAGACATGGGCCGCTCGTGGGACGACCTGTCCTCCCAGCTCTTCGATATCTATCAGAAGCTTGCTGAATAATCTTGAATGGTCGGAAAGAAACGAAGCGAGAACATCTTGTCAGGTTTCACATCACATTGCATCTCTTGGCTGTTGATTCATTTGCCGTGAACCTAGACGTCATTTTCATCGGTCGAACATGATTTATGTCGACTCGAGATGCCCCAATTATCGTTGAGCCGAGTCAGATGCAGACGTCAGAACTGCTTTTCCTGCCTCTCCTTGACAGCAGCAGTGTCGTCGATCGAGAAGTATATATGCATAGATGATGGGCGTTCACGGAGCTGACGTTCCCAGAAGCACATCACTCACGAAAGAAAACAAGCTCTCACTAGTAGATCTGGATCTCCCCTGCTCTCGTAAACGCCGGTCCGAAAAAAAGGTATTAAAATTGCCCTCGGTGAGTGATCGCTTTCTCCCAGCAGCTGCAGACAGTAGACAGTCCAATCCCATGTCCGGGAAAACGGCGGGAACCCTGTTCTATGGTGAAAATCACATGACCAAAGCATAATTGAGGCTATCTACACCGAATGATTGCCGGCGCTTAGTCACTCACCACTTACCAACACACGCTATGCACCAATCACATACAACCTGTTGCATGACACCCCCCTTCGCCCCCCTCCCCCGCATTCCCACCATCCCATGCGTGAATCGCTCGTATAACTAGTTATCTATCCAATACTTGTGCTGATCATTGATCGCTACCATCCTCATACATACGTTCATCCAACGCAGCGCTTGATCACCCACACGATGTCCCTCCGAACACCAATGCTTCGAACCGCCTGCGCTAGAAGAGCCGGCCAGAGCGTCAACCTTCGTACCCAGGTTGTCCGAAGGAGGTTCGCGTCTGGCGGTCCTGAAGTGGTGAGTGACGGACTCGCGTTGCCCGGCGGCGGTGCGCTTCGCATTGCAGTCTCATCTCAGCTATGCGTACGAATGGGTTTTGCACGATACTGAGAACCCCGTCTCTTCTCCCACATCCCGCTCACTTATTTCGGTCCTTTCCTTCCGACTGTTTGATAAGCTAATGTCCATCGCGTTTCTTCACTCTTATCTATGTGACGTAGAACCCCCCTCCTCCCCCTCGATCATCTTCCGTACCCTACCTCCTCGCAGGAGTAGGTGCCGCCGCCCTCGGTGCCGCCTATCTGTTTTACGGCACCGACGGCTCACCACGAGATACGGCCAAGGAACTGGCATCTGATGCCAGGGGTGTCGCGGCTGCTGCTGAGGGCAAGTTGGGTCTGAGACACTCTCAGAAGGATTATCAGAAGGTCTATGACAGGATTGCCGAGACTCTTGAGAAGGAGGGTTACGATGGTGCGTCTTAGCTTGCAAGGTCATCGCTCTCCCACACGGGCCACCACTCTCTCCGAGCATATGATATACCTTTTCTATCCTTCTCCACCGTCATGGTCTGTCTCTCTTCTGCCAGTCATGCTCGCCCCAGACGTTCGTTCTCATGGCACAGGTAACTGACCTTGGAGCGTGATTATCTGATCTTCACGCAGACGGCTCCCTTGCTCCCGTCCTAATCCGACTGGCTTGGCACTCGTCTGGTACCTATAACAAGGAGGACAACACCGGCGGTTCCAACTACGCCACTATGCGATTCAAGCCCGAGTCTGAGCACGGCGCTAACAACGGTCTTGTGAGTCGACGGTGATAATTTACCCTCCTTGAAACGTGTTGGGACTTGTGATCCATGCCAGCGCATGTCTGCTGCCTCTACACTCGACCAGACTTGGGTTGAAGCACTGCCCAGGGCTGACAACGCTCCTTCTCCATACCCACCATTAGAACATCGCCCGAGACCACATGCAGAAGATCAAGGACGAGTTCCCTTGGATCTCGTACGGCGACCTTTGGACTCTTGGCGGTGTCGCTGCTGTCCAAGAATCCGGCGGCCCTACTATCCCCTGGAGACCCGGACGAATCGACGGTTTCGAGCACCACGTCACTCCCGACGGTCGATTGCCTGACGCTGCCCAAGCTCAGGACCACCTCAGGTTCATCTTCTACCGAATGGGGTGAGTTCGCTTTGTCGAGCTTCGTCTTTCCTCTAGTCACTCTGATTCGCAGACTGATTAACATCAACGAAAGCTGATCTTTTATACGCTTCCTTCAGCTTCAACGACCAGGAAATCGTCGCTCTTTCCGGTGCTCACGCCATGGGCCGATGCCACACTGGTAAGTGAAGGGCTTTCCTCCAATGGTCAAGGAACATCGGCGAAAGATGACTCACCATACCTGATTTCTTCGCGCGTAACTCATAGACCGATCCGGCTTCGAGGGACCCTGGACTTTCTCACCGGTCACTTTCAGTAACCAGTACTTCACCCTTCTTGAGGACGAGCCCTGGCAGTGGAGGAAGTGGTGAGTGCGGGGCTCGCTAGTAATATCCAACGTCAACGACCGAGAGCAAACGCTAACTCACCATAAACCCTCTGTAGGAAGGGACCCGCCCAGTATGAGGACAAGAAGACCAAGACTCTAATGATGCTTCCGTGAGCCCAGTCGTGCCTCGCGTGACCCAAAGGCCTTCTTATGCTGATATCATCCTTTTCGTCGTCGATAGTACCGACATGGCCCTGGTCAAGGACAAGTCATTCAAGAAATACGTCGATGTCTACGCCAGAGACGAGGATGCTTTCTTTAAGGAGTGAGTCTTTGCCGTCAAAAAGACCAATCTTGCGAGCCCTTGCTTATGCTGATGCGATCCGTTCTGCCTTCTCTCAGCTTCTCCAAGGCATTCGCTAAGCTCCTCGAGCTCGGTGTTCCTACTTCACAGTTCGCCGGTGAGCCATGGTCCATGGGAAGCAACTAGATGGGCGAGTGCTTCAAAGACCGATGTATCAAGAGCTAGTTGGTATGCAGATATGAGGGTGAAGAAGAAGAGAAAAGAAAGGGAGTAGCGAGACGAGCCGTTGGGGCCCGGTCTTTTAGTTTCGTTCCGGTGCCTAAGCGTATTGGTCTCTTTCAAACGAACCATGCAATGTATCTATGATTCTGGTCGAAGCTCCGAGCGTATCAGATTGCACCTGAATAAGAAGCAAGATCTGACAGGCTGGCTTCTTGGCGTCTATGTCGAAAGCTGTGGCTATGATGATTTATAATTTATGCATCTGGTGGATCATTCGGCTATATCGATAATAATATGGTGACGTTCGGCCGACACCGCATAACTTGGATAACAGGGCCATACAGTAATGTGATGCGAGTGACGCGTATGATCAGGTAGGTAAGGTGCCTTGCGATGTTGAATTGAACGGTGGTGTAACCTGTGCCTTGTCATATCGTCGTACAAAATAGTTCGGCGCGCGTTGACCGATAAAACCGGGTGACGTGTCATTAATCGTCCAACGGAAATGGTCGGCTTAGTGCGGCGATACATGGTGCGTCATTGGGCGAAATGGGATTGACCTATCATGTTGAGAGGAAATCACTTGGACCAGTACATACTGTACATACAGCGTGCTGCATAAGGCAAATAACCTGATTGATTGAACGAACCAAGACCCACCACCACCACCGCATATTATACATAGACGACCGAGATCACCTCTTTCAATCTCTTCCTCTTCTTCCTTTTCTCAGATACAACTTTTCAAAACCAAACTCACAGGTAATCCTCTACTAATCCCTGCCCAAGCGGTCTGGGTCATCGCCAACGAAGAAGTCTTCAGTAAAGACATTCATACCTCCCCTTTCTTGTACCATCTATACTTTCAACACCCAAATTCATTCACAATGGTTTCCTCCCGATACCTCGTAAAGGGGGCTGCCAACCTCTCTCGACAGTCCATGCTCGCCAAGCGATCCATGGCTACTGTCCAGTCTTCCATCGGCGACAAGCAGGTCCCCATGTCAAACCTTGAAAAGGGCAAGTTTGTAAACTACCAGCGAATTGAGAACAACCTTCAAATCGTCCGACAAAGGTGAGTAACGGATCCTCCTGTCAATGCTCGGCTTCCTTGTATCCCGCGCGGCAATCCTTTTCTGCACGTGAGCAAAAGGAGTCGTCGAGGAGACAGCATTCGCTGCAGGAGATGGAGGCGACGAAGGGGTGGTTATGAGAGCGAGCGGGAGCGCACCCTGGCTGGCTTGCCGGCGGTGTCGGCGAGAGCGCCACTTCTCCTTTATTCCTCTCACCCAAAACCCCGGCTCCACCCTTAACCGGCTTAGGCTTATCTTTCACATCTGCACGACCAATCATCACCGAATCAATTGCATACATTCCAATATTTTCTAGTTATCGCTGACCCATCGATCTATGCATGTGAAAACAGACTCAACCGACCTCTTACCCTTGCCGAGAAGATCGTATATGGACATTTGGACAACCCTCACGAGCAGGACATTGAGCGAGGAGTTTCATACCTCAAGCTCCGACCAGACGTGAGTGACGCCTGATCTTGACACTTGGGGGACGTTTCGGAGCGCGCTAACCAATGGGTTTTGTCTATTTAGCGAGTCGCCTGTCAAGATGCTACCGCCCAAGTGAGTTATACTTCTCTCATTCGGAAGCTTATCGTTCTCGTCATCATGATGGCCAGCACGGGCGTTGAAATAATTCGCCGATCAAGATGCGTCATTCTGATGCATAGCGCAAGGGGTCTGAGCTGATCGTTTGTGTTTTCATCGCGTGTAGATGGCTATCCTCCAATTCATGTCTGCTGGTCTTCCCCAAACTGCCGTCCCCACTTCAGTACACTGTGACCACTTGATTCAGGCTCAGGTCGGTGGACAGAAGGACTTGGCTCGAGCTATCGACATCAACAAGGAAGTCTATGACTTCTTGGCTACCGCTTGTGCCAAGTACGGAATCGGTTTCTGGAAGCCCGGATCTGGTATCATTCACCAGATCATCCTCGAGAACTATGCCCTCCCCGGTCTTATGATGATCGGTACCGACTCCCACACCCCCAACGCCGGTGGTCTCGGTATGGTCGCTTGTGGTGTCGGTGGTGCCGACGCCGTCGATGTCATGGCTGGTATTCCTTGGGAGCTTAAGGCCCCCAAGGTCATCGGTGTCTACCTTGACGGAAAGATGAGCGGATGGACCACCCCTAAGGGTAAGTGTCAGCTACCATATCTTAGCTCTTAAACTGTCAGCTGATTGAGCTCTTTGTTGTGTGCAGACATTATCCTTAAGGTCGCCGGTATCCTCACAGTTAAGGGTGGTACTGGTGCTATCATTGAGTACCACGGTCCCGGTGTAGAGTCTCTCTCATGTACCGGTATGGCCACCATCTGTAACATGGGTGCCGAGATCGGTGCCACCACCTCTCTCTTCCCTTACAACTCTCGAATGGCTGGTTACCTCAAGGCCACCGGTCGATCTCAGCAGGCCGCTTATGCCGAGGAGTTCAACCACAACCTCCAGCCCGATGAGGGATCCGAGTACGACCGACGAATCGAAATCAACCTCAACGAGCTTGAACCTCACATCAACGGTCCTTTCACTCCCGATCTTGCCACCCCCATCTCCAAGTTCGCCGAGGAGGTCAAGAAGAACAACTGGCCCGAGGAGCTCAAGGTCGGTCTTATCGGTTCATGCACCAACTCATCTTACGAGGACATGTCCCGATCCGCCCACATCGCCAAGGAGGCTGCCGACCACGGTCTTAAGACCAAGTCTATCTTCACCATCACCCCTGGTTCCGAGCAGGTCCGAGCTACCATTGCTCGAGACGGTTTCGTAGACACCTTCGAGAACGTCGGCGGTGTTGTCCTTGCCAACGCTTGTGGACCTTGTATTGGTCAATGGGACCGACAGGACGTCAAGAAGGGTGAAGTCAACTCCATCATCTCCTCATACAACCGAAACTTCACTGGACGAAACGATGCCAACCCTGCCACCCATGCTTTCGTTGCCTCCCCCGACCTTGTCACCGCCATGACTTTCGCCGGTTCCCTCACCTTCAACCCCTTGACCGACTCCCTTAAGGGTGCTGACGGCAAGGAGTTCAAGTTCTCCGACCCCGCTGGCCACGAGCTCCCCGCTAAGGGCTACGACCCCGGAGAAAACACCTTCCAGGCTCCTCCCGAGGACGGTACCACCGTTTCCGTCGCTGTTTCCCCCACTTCCGACCGACTTCAGCTCCTCAAGCCCTTCAAGCCTTGGGACGGCAAGGACATCATTGACGCCCCCGTGCTTATCAAGGCTAAGGGCAAGTGCACCACCGACCACATCTCCGCCGGTGGACCTTGGCTCAAGTACCGAGGACACCTTGAGAACATCTCCCAGAACTGTTTGATCGGTGCCATCAACGCCGACAACGGCAAGGCCAACGAGGTTCTCAACCAGGAGACTGGCGAGTACGGAGCTGTCCCCACCGTCGGTGCTTACTACCGAGACCGAAACATCCCTTGGGTCGTTGTAGGTGACGAAAACTACGGAGAGGGTTCCTCTCGAGAGCACGCCGCTCTTGAGCCCCGATTCCTTGGTGGCCGAGCTGTTATCTGCCGATCTTTCGCCCGAATTCACGAGACCAACTTGAAGAAGCAGGGTATGCTCCCTCTCTGGTTCAAGAACCCTGCCGACTACGAGAAGATCTCTGGTTCCGACAAGCTTTCCATTGTCGGTCTTAACGACTTCAAGCCCGGTCAGGACATCAAGGTCGAGATCACCCACAAGGACGGTTCCAAGGACTCGTTCCTCACCACCTCATCCATTAACGAGGGTCAGTGGGAGTGGTTCAAGGCTGGTTCTGCTTTGAACAAGATGGCCGCTGCCGCCAAGGCCCGACAACAATAAACAGCGAATCATGATCTTTTCCCAAGATTCATCTTTCGGGCTTTCTGTCTCTCTAGCTAGCATCTGTTTATCATTGTCTCCCGTCTCTGGTCGCGTCATCATTGCCAACCTCGTAGCATTATCATAATATACAACCCCAACCACATATCATCACGATTGAACCCCAGAATCACATACCAGCTTAGCATCTTTTCGCGTTTCTGCAATTCTTTTTAGGCACCGACTTTGTTTTTGATCCCCTTTTTTTTAAATTTCAAACCAGCCTGGTTGTGGGTCTGAAGGATAAGATGGATGGAAGGAAAACAATGGATTGGATCATGTAGTAGCATACGTTTATAGCAGAAGAACGTAGCACCGTGATGCCATCTTCATGACGAAATGACCTATATTCGCGCTTGTTGTGCAGTAGACGACTTTGACGATTTGGTTCTTTCGTGGACACGTATAGGACTTGTCCGATTATGACGCACGGTACATCTGATCGTCGCCAGAGCATGTTCCGACTTCGACTTGGTTTTTTCTTTTTGTCTACGGTATTTAGGTTTACCATTCATGCTACTATAGGACGATCGCATCTCCTCGTTCCTCCCTTCAACTCCCCACATGAGTGTGTCTGTGGCTCTTCACGATCACGATGACAGTTGAACTACATTTGCCGGGCCTGGACGTTAGATTAAGTGACCCAAGGCGACTTTGGGAAACTGGGAGGATTGTGGACTGCTTGTCAGCTCAGATTCGAAGCCATTCCCATCCGAAAAAGTCTGGCGGCACTGCACGTCTTGCCACAAGCCACGACACGAATTACAAAAGCTGGACGATGACCTGTAGTGTATTCCCAATCCCCACTCACTTTGTACCAAACAGATGAGGTTCCTTCTTCTGTCTCTCCAACAATCTCTGAATCGCATCGAGCCCCCTATCCAGCTCCTCCATCTTCGGACCAAAGCTGAGCCTCACGAAATGATGACAAGGGGAATGGAACAAATTCCTCCTGTGCGAAGGGTTAATATCGAAGAAGATCCCAGGGACGCAGATGGTCTTTTCTTTGAGGAGTTCCTCGAAGAATGTCAGGCCGTTGTTTATGGGTTGAGGGAGGGGAGAGAGGTCTAGCCATATGTAAAATGTGGCGGTGGGAGGGATCGAGACGGGCAGACCCATTGATTCGAGCCGAGCGAGGACATGGTCTCTCTTCTTTCGGAAGGCCTTTTGGAGCGAAACCTAAAATAATGTGGAGACGAGATTATATCAGTTTCCGGATTTGAGTGAGGGGTGAATGGAAAGTAGTTTGGAAAGGAATTGCAGATGATGCAAGAGACGCTATCGAATAGGGCGTTTGGCGCTGTGACTAACACCCTACTCACCTTGTCTTGCTGAACGCGGTCATAGTCGAGCAGAGGGATAGCAGCCTTCTGCAGCCTGAGGTTCATCGACACCACATATAGTCAGAACATACCTTGCACATACTCATGTAGCTTGTGCCATCGGTATGGGGATCACAGTGACTCGTCACTTATCACTCACACGTGAGAAGCGCCGCCATCGAGAAAGCTTCCGGATTGTGAGATGGCGCTGATCACGCTCTTCGGTCCCACGACCCAGCACACTCGCCAGCCAGGCAATCTACGAGGTCGCGGTGTCGATCAGCATTGTGACTCCCCGACTGCTGCAGACAGGATGCTGACGAGCAGAAGCTTCTGAGAGCCAGTAGGGAATATCAGGGAGGGAGCAAGCCAATTGGCAGCATTACCCACCGGAAGCCCTTCGTCAGACCGTTAATCAACAGTACGGGATCCTGGAGGTGATGGAGCATAGTGAGTGTGGATCCCAAGGGCACGACATGCTACAAGCGGGAGAGGGAGGCTCACCTCGTTAACATCTCCAACATATCTGGCTCCACTCAGGCTTTTGCCCAGATCCGCCGGGTTATCAGGATACTGATACCTACACGAAATGGACACGACGGATCAAATATTGTCAGCTTCACTCTCGTTCCGATGTAAGACAGGCGAGGTGACATCAGGGTGCATGGCAGTGTACACTGACCAGCTGTAGAACTCGTCCAGGATCAGAGTGGTCTTCTGCTTCGAAAGTTCGACAAGCTCTTTCAGGTCGTCGCCCGATATACACTGGCCCGTCGGATTTCTGGCTGTGTCGTCAACATTGGCGATTTCAAAAAGAGATCAGCTCGGACACCTTCGAGCGGTGGTTGGTCGATCAGGAATAGGTAGCAGAGACAAGGTGCTCGCTCACGGTTTGAGGCTACTACCACGCTCAAGTTGAGGTTCTCGATCTCGGACTTGAGCTGACCGGTGATTGAACATCGTTCAGCCGGTCTGTCCTGGGTCTGCCGTGTGGGACATGAAGGCTTGTGTAGCTGCGCCACTCACTTGCTCTTGATTGAGCTTGTACTTGTCCTACCGTTACCGCGTACCGGGAGGTCAGCTCGCATCGCTTGAGCACATCATGAGAAGGACGCATGATAAAGGGTTACAACCTACCTTGGCCGACAGAGCTGTCGGGATAGGTATGAGTCGCTTGAAGACGGATAACACCTCAGAGTATGTTGTGTCTAGGCGGATGCAATATTCGAAATGCACGGGATGAGAGAAGTACCGCTGTCAGCCGCGGTGTCTTAGGGGAAGCTGCCGAAGTCGAAACAGAATCCTTGCGGTCTTGGTACCTTCGGTAATGGTGAATGAGATAGATGCTCACATTCTGGGATTTGGTAGCCTGTGAAGCAAGTGCATCCCGACACAACGACGAGCAAAGGGTCGGATCAATGGATTAGCCTCTCGCTCTGGTGAGGCGGGATGGCGTTCCCTGCGACTAAGCACAAGCTCTTAAGCACAATGCTCACCGCAGTAGACATCACCCTGTAATCACAGTATATGGTTCGGTCAGCAACACTCAGTTTCCGACACAAGATTGAAGATTTCAATGAGATATAAACGGGTAAGACCGGTGTATGAGCACACGCACGATGACAGCTGCGATCCTTGCCATACCCGCCCTCCCGCCGGGGGTAATGCAGACGTTCTCATAGGTGTATTGGCTGTCCATGCCCTGCCTGTATTCCTGATTGTACAGTTTCTGCGGCGGCAATGGTTGGAGTTGAGTGACAGTCGTTCACAGTAGCGAGTATTAATCGCAAGGACAATGCAATAGCGATAAGGGTGAGAAGGATCATGTCAGCTCTTAGTCCCGTAGTGTATGCTTCGTGGAGCAGCGGTTGGTTGAAAGAGATCCGTGGGTTATCAGGCGGGATTGATTTGCTTGAGTGTAGTATATCGTATCACTTGTCACTCACAGCGACAGCTTCTCGCAGCTCCTTGATACCTGTCGTCGGTCCATACTCATTCACGTCATCCCCCCATTGTGTGAGGTCTATCGTCTGAGGTCGGGGTGGACCTTCAGGCAGTGGTCCAACCTACGATCGCAGCGGTTTTAAGGAAGCATAGTCAGTACTAAGATCCAAGCTTGTCTTCTGTCGATTACTTCTCGTTCTCGGCAATAGATGATGCAGATAAGGACAGACACTTCTACCATAAGATCGGAGACCAAGCATGGGCAGGCCCCAAGTCTGATCCATCTGCGTTTGGAGTGCAGGATAACGAGGAGAGTTATGTTATTGGACTGTACACCAGCTGACTCACCTCCGGTGCACCTTGACCGAGATTAGCCCACTCTTTATCCTCGTGCGAATAGCCATTCGCGATGGCTCGATCGGTACAGTAAGTAACCCCCGTCGCTCCGGGATGTAAGATACCGGGGCTGGTAGAACCAGCGAAGCAAAAGAATTAGTCAATGATCAGGTCGGTGCGTTGCTCGTGATCCATAGAATTACGCGATTTTGAGGTGGGGTGGGCATAAGCCCTTACTTCGTCAGGGAGGAAAGGATGCAAGAGATGCCCAATTCGAGATGGGACGTAACGGCTGAGAATGGCTCAACTCACATTGGGGGTCCAGTCTCATCGTTATCTTTGTCTTGCTGCGCTCTCATTTGATGCAGCAAGGACGTAAATTAGTATCCCATCTCACCACTGTCAATTGCGAGTTGAGCGAAAGAGACTCCGGGCTCAGAGGATACAGCTCACTCGCTCACTTTCACTCACTCTGTCATCGATATATGTCCTCAGGATCTTATGAGCCTCCGAATCTGCTTCTTCTCTGATATCTTTCACCACCTTGCTTCCGAGACCTAGTATCGAGGTCATCGTGAACTTTGATCCTGATAGTGATGTACACTTGGTGCGATCCGTCTGCTATAGCAGTCGGCGGTTTGAAAGGCGATATTGAGGCAGACCTTGCGGTTGTGCTACTCTCGACACAACTTTTATAGCATGTCTTGACCTTACTACTGCTTATGACAAGCTATGTGCTGTGCTGTGCTGAGCGACCGGTTATTCGTACGATCGAGCAGTGAAACTGTTGCCCGAAATAGCACAAAGCATACACGTCGGATCTGTCGGATCTTCGTTCTACGAGACGGAGACGCGTTATAGATGATGTCATTCACCGCCGTCACCTGCTCGTCAATTGAAGTTCTATCACACTCGTACACATCAGCGGCCAAGCCCCTTGCCTGTGAATCGATGCATGGGTTCTCTTCTTGCTTGTATGGTTCTTCCTGTGTTGAATACATATCAATTGATATTCTTAACCCAAGTATAATATACTACTAGCTACATACAGCCCAGTGGGGGTATCCGTGTCGGTCAAAGAGACACGCTTAGTTCTTCTTCCTGTTTCCGTCCTTGTCCACAATGTCAGCCTGCTGCAGGGCTTGTTGCAAAAGCTTGGCGAGGGATGGTGAAACCTGCTCGACCTGCTTGACGAGGTCCTTGGGCTCTCCGGGGATGTACTCGGCAGCGTCCTTCAGTCGACCCTCCACTTGCTTGCTCTGTGGCAAAGAGAAATCATATCAGCTGTGGAACGAGAATAGCTTGTGTCTTTAACTGAGGTTTTGACTTACCAAAGCCTCTGCGTCAACCTTGCCGTCCTCAGCCTTGGACTTCAACCATGCCTCTGCAGTGTCAGCGGGAAGGCCGGCCTTCTTGGCAGCGTCCTTGAGCTGCTTGATGAGGGAATCGACGTCGGCAGGAGCGGCTGGAAGTAAATTGTCAGCCTCTTGCCAATCCACTGACGTTCTTGTGTCGAGCAGACTCACCCTCCTTCAATCCTTTAAGGAAAGCATCAGCCTGTCCCTTGCCGTCCTTTCGGGCCTCTTCGACCTTCTTCAATACTTTGCTGGCAGCGGCCTCGACCTGCTTCAACTGGTCCTCGCCAATGTCCTTAGCCTTCTTGATGAGAGCGTCGATGTCAGCTTTGTCGGGGATCTTGCCGATGAAGGTCTGGATAAATGAGTCACCCCATCAGCTTCTGCTCGAACAGTCGTGTATTATCAGGTGAGCAAACTCACGTCGATCAACTGCTGGCTTCCGGCGGGCAAGTCATCCTTGAGCTCGGTGGCCAAAGCCTTCCAGTCGACCTTCTTGACGTCGCCCTTAGCCTCCTCGACCTTCTTCTGCACCTTCTCGACGACCTTCTTTACATCGTCACCGCCAACCTTCTTGAGATTGTCAAGGACCTCGGAAAGGTCCTTGTCTTTCAATGAGGCGAGGAAGCCGTTAACACCGCCAGGCTGAGAAGCGAGGGCCTGGTACAAGGCGAAAGCACCGGGAGGGAGCAGGGACTTGGCGTAGTCGGCGTAGTCACCCTGCGATCGTTGATTACCTCACGTCAGCTTGCAGGCCATGACATGATTATGATCAGAGAAACCACTCACAAGGGCAGAGGCGTTCTCCTTAGCGGCGTTGATTCCCTGGTGAGTGATGGCAGCGACATCTCTAACAGGCTTGAGGTAGTAGTAGCCTCCTACACCAACACCGAGGATCGCAGCGAGGACGATCAACATGGGTCCATTACCACCGCCGCTGCCGCCTTGTTGTTGAGCGGGCTGAGAGGGAGGTACGTCGGTAGCGTATCGTCGGAGAGAGATGGGCTGAGCAGTTACTCGCGGTACTCGCTTAGGCATAGCTCGGGGTCGCTGCGGGGAAGAAATCCATCAGCTTAGATCCATTCCGCTAAAAGAATGGGCAGGGCAGGAAAGCTCACCAGAGCAGCCCGAGGAGCAGCAGCAGCTGAAAGTCGCACAGCGGTAGGTCGAATGATTCCTGACATTGTGAATGAGTGGTGTGGTATTGGATTCGAGAGAAAGGGGAGAAGAAACTGAGTCTGGTCTTGTATGTTAAGGGTTGTGATAACTTGGAAACCAGCTGTGAAGAAGAGCAGGTCACGAGGGGGTTTATATAGTTGTGCATATAGAGTTTTTCCAAGTGATGTGGTCATTGAGGATTTCGTGGTGACGTTTGATGGAACAAGCTCAGTAAGGCTAGCACCAAGGGGGGGGTCATCATCAACTTACCCGGTTACTCTCGCTACGGAGTGGCTGCAGCTGGATGTCACTACGGTGGCTACGGTGGTTACCCCTCACTGACGTCATTCCCGCTTTTTGTTCCGCAAGCGGGCCTAGATGTTCTCCACCAAATGCATTCCAGTGAAACGGAACCACAGTCCGTGCACTTCCATGGGATGAGGGTAATGCAGTAGACATCAATGGCGGCCCTGAGCGAGTGGATCATTCAATGAAAGAACGCCATGAAATGCGAAACCAATAAAATAGTACAATAACCCTCTTCCTATCATGGGATATCACCAGCTCTATGCCCAAAGCCTCTCGCTGCCCGCTCTTAATGCTCAGCTCCCATCCTGCGCCCACTGAACGGTGCACTTTTCGCCGTGACATCGAAGAAAATACATGAGCGATCATCATGAAACAGCTCTTAGGCCATAGGTGAACAATGTAACAGGAATTAGTCAGATTACTCACCATCCCCCCCTTCCAAGCTCAAACGTTGGATGCTGGCATGATTCGACATCTCACGGCGCCCCAGGCTTTGCCATGTTTCGTCGTACACCACGGACATGGCTGGCCGACCGCTGCTGGACCGAAACCGCCCACGTGGCAACTGCGACAGAGGCACACGGGATCCCGGGCAAATTCGACCGGCACGGTGGGCTGCTCTTGATCGCAAGATGTACAATAGGCCTTGTAGGCTTCGAGATTCGTTTGGAGGTCTGGATCGTAATAAGCTGTCTTAGCGGTGTCGATCTGACGTCGACATACTCCGCAGCAGTAAGTCCGGTGGGCGCAGGCAAGATTGTCGGGTGATTGCGGTTCTAGACAAAAGGTTTGTAGTGTTTACATTGGCGACAGAAGCCTTACCAATGTTTGGCATGGTGGCCCAATGAATTGGTGATCCACCCGCAATCCCTGCGGGCGTACCGATAATTGTTCTCGCCTATGACCTCAAATTCGCCGGTCGTGCTCTTGCGGCGCACCGTTCGAGTCCACCCATGAAATGGACAACAACCGACCTCATCGCCATTATAGGGTCTCCTTTCGAAACACTTGCTACAGGGGAGAATGTAGTCAACGCCTGGGTAAGGCAAGTGGGTGTAACTTGAGCTGTCTCTTCGCGGATACCGATCATAGGTCCTGGGTTGTAAACGTACAGGGTCACTTCGGACCCTGTCAGAGAGGGTGTCGCGTATCTAGGATGGACATGCTGGTAGTTGGAAGGCCGAGGGTACCCTCGGCCTCATGGCCTGGCGAAGCTTGTTGCCGACCTTATCATTTGCAGCATATTGTCGACAAGGCAGAGGGCTCCAGTCACTATCGCATTTGGACAGCAATTGTGGTCCACATTGCGTGCAGCCAGATGGCGCAAGACTCGAGATTTGCACGGCAGTGGGCGGCAAGGGAAAGGGATTGAAAAGGATTTGGAGAATGTTCCGTCGAGAACAGTACGACCAGACCACGTTGGCCTTGGCTCAGCAGTTATACATTGACCAAAGAATGAATTCGTAGAGATCGTCATGGGCGGTGTGGCTGCATCCAGCGCATCGCATGGAGGTGCAGTCATAACGTACATACAGGATATGACCCTCACGTATCGTAGTCAAAAGATAGCACATTGCACGTAGCATTTTTGGAGGATTTGGAAGTTCAGACTTAGGACCCCGACCTGCGAACGAATAACACATCAACACAGGCACCACTGTTCGATTCGGACCCAGTCAATCTGCTAGATCGGACAGGAGTTACCTACCTTCCCACCTTCGAGGCATCAAGCCCTAGCTCCCTCGCTCGTGCTCGCATCTGGGCGGAG
Source organism: Kwoniella heveanensis BCC8398 (assembly GCA_000507405.3). NCBI lineage: Eukaryota > Fungi > Basidiomycota > Tremellomycetes > Tremellales > Cryptococcaceae > Kwoniella > Kwoniella heveanensis. Next base: position 246,811 of record KI669505.1, read on the forward strand.
GCCTCATAGTAGGTATCCCTTCTGTATGGCTCAAACACCACTTGGTCAATCCACGGCTGATCGAAGCGAGGTGGAGTCGACTTGAAATAGTATGCGGGGAATTTGAAGGGGAGCGACTGGACCAGCATGCAATATAGGGCATCAATGCATTACTCCACCCCATGGTATAGATGCTAGTGGAAGTACTCACGTCCCTGGTCACTTCATATCTATCCAAGATCTCGCTTGCTGGAATCGTGTATAGACCTAGCCATTCACTGGCAGCATTTGCAAAATCCCAAGCTTTCCGCGCCTCACTGTTGGATCCCCTGAGGTGTGACAGGTAGAGCGAAGCTTTGTATGCGACCAAAGGAGTGACCCTATCACCAGAAGGGCGGCGGATAATGGTGATGCAGTAAGACGTCACATGACATTCTCTCACAAGACGTTTGGTCATTGCCCAGAAAATCCAGTCCGGATCTGCTGACATGGATATCCAGTCTGAGGTTGCTTCATCGTCCCAGGAACAGGACCAGGTGAGGATATGCTTGACGAACTGGTTCAACAACCCATTCTTGTTTGGACCGATGTTCAAGTCTTTTTCTGCTTGGCGAATCTTGTTGGCGCGTGCTCCAATGGACGGCTTGTGACGGGATCTGCAGGATGTAGCACGAAAGCCTTGAGCGGTCAAGGGACTGAACGAATTGGTTTGGCTGATACGGAGAAATATTTGACCTGCATGAGCTTGCTCTCTCACCGAATCCCAGCTCTGCTTCTCGGCAGGTGCCGGCTGACGAGATGGTCGCGACTCGTTCTGGCGCTGAATGACACGGAGTGTCAGTCTCGGACGAGTGATGATGGGTCCCTTGGTGGGAACCTTCAAAGGCAAGAGAGAGGGAGGTCGTCGATTGTCTGAGGACAGTTGGAGGCTGCTGATGTGATCAATGATGGAGTCGAGATCTGGCTCGCGTTTCTGTTTGACCGCCGAATCCCGTTCAGGTTCGTCGGAATTGGTTAGATCGAGCAGGGGTCTGATGTTGGGGCTGCACTCGTGTCCAATAGTTTGGGCATGTGAGTCTACGTCGACCGAATCTTTGGCGTCGTCTGATTTGTCCCGGATGTCAGACTGTGATTGCTGATCAGTGTCGCTTGAGGTGTAACCGCCATCACTAGCGCTATCGCTATCGTGCACGAGATCTGGTACGGTCATGTTGTCGCCTGGCCGGTCGTCTGCTCAAGGTTGAAGCAAACGATGGGGAACGAATTTGAATCCATTGTTACCAGTGAACTGTGTACTTGTATGTAGTAAGGGGCCTACCCATGGTGGTACGATCAGTAGTACTACACATGCCATCAAAGCCATATCTCACACGACAGCTCACAGCATCCATGGCATGCATGCCTCAGTGATGGATAGCGTGAATTTGAAATGACTGTAATCAATGTGCGACAGATACACTCATCGTAAGATGATTGATCGTTGATGATCGATGGTCATTGCGCCCTCGTTCTTCACAAATGTCTACTTTCACCATCCTCGCCGTCGCAACGCATCTGTTGACGGGCGGTCTCGACCTCGAGAGGACAGTACATCGATTGCTCGGGCTCTGACCGTTACATAAAGATAGTCCTTTCGAACTCTAAGAATACGCCCTCTCGTCGAAGCTCTTCTCGCCTCGCGTCCATTTTCTCCTTCGCTACAAACGCCGTATCGATCCGGGGGTTCCAAACAAGTCGGTCTACCCAGCTCTGGCCGTGTTTCCAGTGTGAGCGAGGGATAAGACACCATGCTGGTACTTCGAAGCCTGGGGACTACAGCGTACACATATCGACGTCCCGAATGATCAGCTGGAAATTTTATACGAAGGATACGGGCTGGCCTCGCATGTAGTACCGGTTGGAATCGAAACTTACACTTTGGGTCCACTCGGACGTCTCGACAATCTCCTTCACGAAGATCCGTCCGTAGTACAACATCTCTGACGAAGCTCGAACGAAGTTGAGCGCGTCCTGTCGCTTCTTTTCGTTGGTCTCGTTCGCTTTAAGCTTCATGACTAGGGGCGCTGAATCGTAGTGAATCATCTTGGTGCCCTTGTATCTCCTTGAGTACTTTTTTCTCCTGGTGATGACGGACAGCTGAACCTTGTACCGAGGTAGCACGGTCAGTCGCCTGCTGATTTCGAACAAGCACCATTCGAGATCGACAGAGGTGGAGATCCAGTCTGACCCGATGATGTCTCCATTATCGGCATCGGCCTCGACGTTGTTCCTCCCTCGTCCTGGTGTATAGCCTTTCCACCCTCCCGTGACATGATCGACTAGCTGTTGTAGCTTTGAAGGATCCCTTGTCCAGCTCGTGTTTCTCCGCAGTGGCTGATGAAACCTCTTCCAGGCAGTATTGCTCGGGGCAGGTCTGAAACGGGTCGAGGTCGCAGTGAAGCCGATGGGAGTGAGCGGCGAGACGGAGGTGTCGTCTGTGATGCGCAGAACGAGTGTTGCGTTGCCGAGGCCATGATCGAGGCTGATAGCGTCGTGGGTGGGCATGCTGAATTGCTGGATAGATCTGGTGGTGAGGGGGGGGGATTCTGGTGTTGATAAACCAACAATCAACCAGTTTTCGACTTCAGTGAGTCTTCCTCTGCTTTCAGGAAGCCCATGCACCAGTATGTATCAGGCATTCCTGAGGCAGCGTTGACACCTGAGAGCAACGCTCGGTCGTTCGAAACGCGGCACAGACCATGATGATTTGTTTATCGAGGTTGAATGAAGAGTCTACCCCGAAGCGCACTGGTGTAAAAGCCAATGATGGTGTTATCAACCTTTATCGCCCGTCGCTGGTTCGCCCCTTCTGCTCCGTTACCTCAAATCAGGGGGTCTTGAGTGTTGAGTCCGTCGCTGGCGTTCACGCTCGACGTTCGGCTCAGCCCGAGCTGGATGAACGCCCCTTCGTGGGGCTCCATGGTCATTCTGACCGCCTCTCTCAAGATGTCCGTCGCGAGATCCCAGACGTCGAGCAGATATGTTTACTCCATTTCCTTCCTACATAGCCATCATTACGGACACGAGCCTCGTAGAGGACCATGAACGCTCTGACCAATTCTTGTGCCCGTCTCGCGCGTCGAGCGGCTGTTCAGTCCTGCAGCCGTTCGCTGTCCAATGGCTTCGTACCCTCAGCTGGGCCTTCTCGCGTCGCTGCACGTCTTCAAACCGTCTGCACCTCTTCGCCTCGTCAGTCCGATGCTCAGCCCAACCCTCCCAAGCGACCATCGCCTTATCGCTTACTGCAACCTCATACGTTTATAGCAGAATTTGCACCGCTTCACACGGAGGGATGGAGACTCGATGCTATCTCAAGTCAAGAACGTATGATCAACCCCCTTTCTCCTATCTCGATCTCGCTAGACGAGCAGAATAGCGGGGAGCTGCAGGACAGGAGGCTTGTGAGGGCTTTCGCGCTTGGTGAAGGGAAAGAAGGGTGGAGGGACACAATGAAGCTCGCTCAGCGGGCTGGGCAGGTGATTGAGGAACAGGATGTGAGTGCCATATGCAATATCCAGTACACCTGATGGATCTGAAGCTTGAGCTTGTGGACACTGGTACCTTTCACCTTCACACTACATGAGATACCACAAGACGCGAGGCTAATCTGTGTGATACTGTAGCATCATCCGACCATCCTCATATCGCCCGCATCGGACTATATGCCATCCTCATCTTCTCTCTTCACTGAAAGTCAATTCAACAACAGAGGATACATCTTGGAAATCTCCACGCATACGCATACACCGCTCCCGCCATACCCTACGCCGATACCTAAGAAGACTACGACTGACGCTAATATTGAGGCGGTGAAGATCAGACCTGGTGTCACGGGGAAAGATATCAATCTCGCCAGGAGGCTCGAAGAAGTTTGGAAGGAGGTGATGGGCGGGCGGGAGCGCGTGGAAGCCAAGCGCGAATAGTGAGAAAAGTGTGCTTTGATGGATACATCTCAACGGGATCCTTCTGATGAAGGATCGACAGGCATACATGCGTCTATAGCGAGTCGTTGTCGGGGTCAGCGCACCGCTGGTCTGCTGCGATCTTCATAATGCGATTCATTCAAAAGACCCTTCGTCCTCCCATCATCTTCATGTGTATGATGTCAAGATCTGCAGTAGCTGGAACAGACAACGAGGCAGACACGTGAGAACACGATTTGCCGGAGGGATATTCAGAAAAACACCGCAGTTCTAGCGTTGGATATTGCCAGTCGGGGTAACTCGGATTTTCAAATTACTGCTCCCGCGACTGAATTGAAGTTTATGCCGAGACGTTGAAATGTGACGGCCAAGATTCAAGATTTCGGTCAGTCCAGACTGACTGGCCTGGGTGAGAGCAAAGCGTGGACTGGCGGTGGGGTTCCGAGCTTGATGACCTGGCAAATGAAAATAAAATATCAAAAAAGAAAATCAAATGGGATTGATCGGATCGAATCAGGGACGGTCTAACTCAACTCTGCAGCTACGGTGGAAAGACAGAGAGGCCTACTAGCGTAACTTGTAACTTGGCACCAAGAGAACAAAGCACAAAATCCAATCCATTTCAATTTGGTGGGGTGGGGCTTATCCTCCACCGTACACCAACCACACAACCACGGGATTCACGGATCGATCCTCTCATTCTCACTCCACTACCTGCACAGATCTACACCACTACTAACCGCCAATCATTTTCAATCCTGACAATCCTTTATCTCCCTCCCTTATATACCTTTCTCATCTCTCCCTTCTTCTCTCTCCAACACGACCGCTACAGTCCCCTACCCACCTGTAGGCAAAAAGGCTATCTATATAGTCTACATTCCTTTCTACCCTTCTCTATTGCTCACGTTTCTCTTGGGATCACCATAACGAAGATGTCAGCGACTCTTAGACAACGAGCACCTTCTCCCGCTGCGGGACAGGTCGAGAAGGACCAGCTCATTCGGGAAGCTGAGGAGAAGGAGGTCACTGAAGGCCAGAAGTGAGTGACGCGCAAACGTAGAGAAAACTCTTGCTCGCGTCTGAGGACGTGGAGCAACATTATCGGTTTTGCCTCCTGCACGTATGATCACTGCGTCTGGTGACACCGGAGCGGACCGGAGTCGTGCATGGATGTTCAGCTGACACCGCGTTCTTCCCTTGCCGCAGGTTCATCGTACCCAACTTCACCGTAAAGCAGTTGCTCGACGCCATCCCGTAAGTCCGCGTTTCAGCGCAGCAAAGAGTTTACTGCGCTGGTGGCGACAGGTGCTGATCTTAGTCGATCCCTTCATACTAGTGCTCACTGCTTCCACCGATCTGCCCTTCACTCTTCACTCTACGTAGTGCAGGACTTCATCGCTCTCGGAGCCCTTGCCTACGGCGCCTACCACATCGAGTCGTTCCTTTCCAGGTTGTGAGTATAGTTCACTTTGCGGCAAAGCTATGCCAGACCATATCAGGCAAACAGCTGATTTTGTTGCGATTTGTAGCGCTCTTTCCCCTCTTGCGTTCCAGGCTGCTAAGATCGCTCTCTACTCTGCCTATGTCTTCACCGCCGGTCTCTTTGGTACCGGTGTTTGGGTCATTGCGTGAGTTCACCTTTTCCAGCTCGATCGAAACACCGCTGGTCCGCTTGTCGCACGGTAACACAAGAAGCTTGGCTAACGATCCATACCTCTCGCAGTCACGAGGCCGGCCACCAGGGCTACTCTTCTTCTAAGACCATCAACAACACTGTCGGCTGGATCTTGCACTCTGCCCTCCTTGTCCCCTACCACTCTTGGCGAATTTCTCACGCTCGCCACCACGCCGCCACCGGCCACTTGACCAGAGATGAGGTCTTCGTACCCAAGACCCGAAAGGAGCGAGGCGTTCCTCCCATGAAGGAGGAGGCCGAGATCACCGGTCTCAACGTCTCGGAGGAGCGACAGAGCGAGCTTGCTGAGGTCCTCGAGGATGCTCCCATCGTCGTCTTCTTCAACTTGTTCGTCAGGCAGCTCGTCGGATGGCCCGCTTACCTCGCCGTCAACGCTTCTGGTCAGAAGCACTACCCTACTGGAACCAACCACTACACCCCCTCTTCTATCATCTTCAAGGCTTCTCACTTCTGGCAGATCATCTGGTCCGACATCGGTGTTGTCATCGCTCTTGCAGCTCTTGGATACTGGACTGCTCAGCGAGGATGGAAGGAAGTCGCCGTCATCTACTTCTTGCCTTACCTCTTCGTCAACAACTGGCTCGTCCTGATCACCTTCCTTCAGCACACCGACCCCGGACTTCCCCACTACTCTTCCAACACCTGGACTTTCCCCCGAGGTGCCCTTGCCACCATCGACCGAACCTTCATGGGTCCCATCGGTGCTTACGTTCTCCACGGTATCTGTGAGACTCACGTCGCCCACCACATCTCTTCCAAGATCCCTCACTACAACGCCTGGGAGGCCACAGAAGCCCTCAAGAAGTTCCTCGGCCCTCACTACCAGCGATCTGACGAGAACATGCTCATCGCTTGTTACAAGGCTTACCGAGACTGTCTGTACATCGAGGAGGGCCAGGATATTGCCTTCTACAGGAACGCCCGGGGCGTTGCTCAGAAGATCGCCGTTGACGAGAACGGAAACATCTCCGACTCTGGTATTGACATGACCGAGTCCAAGTAAGCTGTGCCAGCTCTCCATCACTCTTGTCATATTGGCGAGGTCAGGATCTGGTTCAGCATTCTTGTGTTTCATAGCGGTCGCAGAAGAAGGAGAGCAGGGAAAGCATTGAGGTTTGGCCAGTAATGAAGTCCTCGGTTCAACACCGTCTGTTCGGATCGTTTTTATTCCTTACAACGCACACATTCGCATACACATTTTACACTCGATAACAATCACACACAATTCATCAATCACGATCGCGCCATTCGTTTATACACCATAGACAGATACAGATACATGTTATGTTATTATGGCCCCCGGGGAAAAACATAAATAGAGCCTTGCTCTATCGCAAGCACAGATAGACTCGCACCTCTACGCGGTCTTTCACTTATCTGAAGCAAACCAGCATGATCGACGTCGATCTAAGTGATATTCTGAGATCCAAAGGTGACAGTAAGACAAATGTCGTAAGAATCCGCAAGACGAGTCTCATATAGTGCCTTCGTTTTCCTCTTGACCGCAATAGACGACGATCGGAAGCTGTAAGCATCGTTATTTCATAGGTCTATGCAACATGTACGTCACGTGACTTCACAATTACGTATTGTGCGATTGACCCCACGGGGTTGTGTGTGTTATCGCTATCTCGAGGGTTGAAACACGCGATTGATTCGCAAATGACACCATACCATACCATACGACCCGTCCAGTCAACTGACATCAACCCTCTTCCTTTGTTGGAAGGACTCAGCAGTATCTTCCTTCCTCCTCTTCTTGACTCGTCTCTCTCTCTCTCTTTCTTTCTCTCTCTCTTCTCTTCTTCATACTTCTTCCGGTCAATTTGTAGTCGTTTATTTTCCATCAGGACTCAACTCACATGCAACATCCTCGAAGGAGAGCTCAAGATGACTGAGTGGGACTTCGCATATACTTTCATCGATCCCTATGGGAAGAAGAAAATCTTTCACTGGGATCGAACAACGAAAGCTCTCAGCACAACCAGTGTCGTCCAAGCATTCGAAGACAAGAAATCGAGGTTCAGCAATGAGCTCATTCAGGAGTTTCAGCGACGCCCCGAATATTTCGCTCTATATGTTGTATCCTTACCGGCGAGAAATAGCGGATTGCCTTACTGGGTTCAGGCTACTTGGCAAGAGGCGGACATCCTGATAACGGACTTCCTTGAACGAGTATCCGTCATCGATACCGATTATTCCCCGCATATCATCAATATCGAGATTGCACCCAAGGAGGTATCGGACAAGCGATTGTTGAAGGCACGCGGCGCAGGTGAGCTCAAAAGAATGACATGCCTGCCCACGCAATCGGGTCGTAGCTGACGCCATGTGTCTGTTAACAATATGACCGTTCGCAAAACCCATAGACCATAGCCGCAGGTTTACCATGTCATCGAAGCCCGAGACTGAAACGAAGGAAATCACTGAAGACACCCCTGCACCTCTTCCCTCGAACAACCAGCTCCAGAGTCAAGAAGATCAGGGATTTTTGACTCACAAAGACGATCTCCCTGAGAAGTTTGACACCAGCGGCGACCATGCCAAAGCCACTTCCAACTCCCAGCCTTCCCCTGCTTCCTGGTCGGCGGGGGACAAACCTCTCGGCGAGACTTCCTCCCGACCGTCAGTTGCGTGCACGGCAGCCGCCGCTATTCCAATGACTGCAGTAGACGATATGCCTGCAGTCGTCGGCGGTTACTATCTCCTCAAGATACGCCACCCACTTATTCAACAACAACCGTTCCCACAAGCATTTGAGATGGGTTCTTTGCCGGATACCGAAGAACTGCAGCTCACAACCTTCGGAGTCCTGATGTCAGTAGAATATCTGATGACTAAGGCAACATTTCTGGAGGCGTTCGAGCCAAAAGTTGGCCCGCAAACATATGAGGCGTGGAGAACCGAGCAGGTGAGTCGACTGGAAAGTCCGCGTGGCGATGTGAGGCATATGTTGACGTTGATTACCCTTGTGATTCAAATAGATGAACATCGGTTCCGCCGACGCGACCACGATCATGGCCACGGTGCCTATCCGTTTCGAGCTAGTCGTTCACAAGGGCCTTCATCCGGGCAAAGGTCTTGAGCCAGATGTCGACATCCTAGAATCTACGGGGACAGATCACGCTACCCCATGTATCGCTCCACTCTCGATCACGACCAGCCCTCCCTACTCAAGTGCATTTTCAGACGTGAAAAGGCAAGACAAGGTAATTGACCGAGTCGTATCGTCCGAGGGTCCAGTACCATCGAACAAGGTTCTACACCCCGTTCGTCTCTGTGGTCATACTGCTCCCCGAAAGGAGTGTTGGCGATGTCACATGGACCCTACTTTCAGCTTCCGGGCAGATTTGAGAGCAGTTACACCAACTGTCCGCGCAATTGCGGCAAGCCCACCCAATGACACAGCTGTCACGCCTACTAACAACAGGCCTCAATCCGAGAGATCCGCAGAAGAGCGGCGATGGGCATACTACAAAGAATCGTCTGCTTCTTCCACCAATGCATCTCAGTCGACTGACGAACAACCGGCGACGACCGAGACTGTCGGCGATGAGGCCAGATCACCGAACGCCGAGATCGCAAAAATCCACCAGGCCGTCAAAGCGTATGCGGCTCTCGATCCAATTTGTTTGGCACACAAGGCGACTGCTGCGTCTCCACGATACCGAGGCGATTCATCGAGCGAACGAATTCTTGTGGACACTCCATCCGTCCAGTCTCTGCAGAAGACTGTCACTGAGATGCCCGCGAATGAGTCTCCGGAAGTGAGCGAATCTGACACGACAGGCGCATTTCGGAATAGCTCGAGCGAGGATTTCGTTCATGTCCCGAACGCCGCACATAGTCAGCCTCTCCAGCGAATCTCGACTCGCGAATACTTTGACGAGCTTATAGCAGCACACACCGATAATGAGATCTCGATCAAGCTTTTACGCATTATGCAAGAGGAGCAAGTCAGTCCTGCTTCATCGCTTGGTCTGAAGCTACTCGATCTGTCCAAGGAGCTTCGTGTGGTTCCTCTCCCGGAACAATTGCGGGCAGCCAAAGAGGATGACTCTCGATCCGTCGTAAGCTTGATTGCGGAGGATAGGAAGCTCGCTGAGAACAAAATGAACGAGTTGGCCACGATACTGAAGCAAATCACTGTCAAAATTGGTCTAGACGTCCAAGATCCACATGAACACAAGAGCCGGGAGGAGATAACAGAGTCATCGGTGGAGGCTGTGCAGAGGAAGGACGAGAAGGCGGAACTGCTGGAAGAAGAGGAAGATGTTGGGCAGATCTCTGTGGGGTATGAAGAACCCCGACAAGAGCTTGAACAGGAGATCAAGGAAGTAGAAGCGGGACCTGTCACAATCAAAGACGAGAACTCCGATTGCGCGACCCCAAAGGTCTCCTTCTCGGACCTCATGTCGTCAAGTCGACAGGTCATCGATTCGGTGAACGCCATCAAATCCCCTTATGGCGCAAGAGAACCCGTTCCCTCTCCGACTCTCACCGCAGGTCCTCAGAGACTTCTCGAGCGTCTTCAGCAACGGTCCAAAGCGCTTGCTGATTATTTCAATGATGCAGCCGACTCTGCAGCGGATACTAACGGCCGACAACATGAGACTCCCGAGACATCGAGGCACCATCCTACTGCCGCCGCCGAGAGTATTGCTAGTCAACAAGGTGCCGAACCAACAATTCAGCCGATGAACTCATCTTTCGCCCGAACTCAACAAGTAGATTATCCTTACAAGTCGTCCGTGAAGCCCGCTTCGCCATTCAACGACCCAAAAGCGGATCCGATGCGCCTTCCGAACGTTCCCAACTGCCATACCGGGCTTTACTATCCTACGGATGTCTGGGCTCGAATGTCAAGGGGTTACCCTCCCATCTACACAGGTTATCGCCAGGCGAATGACCATAATATGTACGCTGAATCGCCTCACCCGTTGGAAGGATTCCTACACCCACACTATATCAATCAGACTCATCAGAGGATGATGAGAACCCCTGATCAACCAAACACATCTCAACAGAATATGTCCCAGCAGAATATGTTTAATCACTTCTGGCCGTCAACCTCCAATCAATCCGGACCAACAAGCTACACCCCGTCTGGCGCGTACGCTTGTGGCCCAACTCACCCTCACGGGGCTTACCCGACACCACCTTACCAGGCCGCTTGGCGCCAGCAGCTGCCTGCTCTCTCGCCTGGCCAGCAACGACCTTTCTAGGCGGTTGACGACTTGGCATCATTTCTCATAATTAACGATGTTGTTTCGATTTCTACCTGTAATATAAGTCTGGTCGCTGGACCGTTTTCCGTACCTATCATACATGTTGTATACCCCGTTGTACTGTGTATTGTCGAACGCCTGTTTCGCCTCTGGCGGTCAGACTGATATGAACTGAAGCTGAGGCTGAATGCGATTCCGTAGATTAACGTAGCATCGAAGGTTTGATCGTTTGAAATAGGAGGACGTGGTGAATTGGATTGCGCGCGAGCTGATGATCAGCTTCAGACACTTGATCGGGAGGAGGAGAATTCCCGGAGATAAAGGGGATCACGAAAGAGTAACGGACAAGTAGTGGAAACATTTGTATATAGATACATATGATGATTGTTCATGTCATGTCATGTCAAGCCATATCCTGTTTAGGTGACTTCGTGATAGACATGTATTACGCTGACAGTAGCCAATGTCAAGTCGTGACTCGTTTCTGATCAGATGTCGCTCGAGCCGAAGACGAGGCGACGAAGAAGGAAAGCTGCATGAGAAGAAGCAAAGGAACGGACTGACTGAACCCAGATCTCCTGAGAACAAACCGTAGGGCCTTATCCAGCCGTATCCCGCCACAGCCCTCCGTCCCACCCTCACCTCGCCTCGTCACTCTCATCCCCTGATCCAGCTCCATATAGTTCCCAAGACACCTCTGGACCCTTTCCGAGAGCTGGTAGCCGTTGATGGTGATCTCGTTTCTTCTGCCGCTTTCATACGAGCCTTGAAATCGGAGGGATGTTCGAATTTTTTCAGTGCCCAAAGACCTTTCTTGCTTTTCCTGTCATTTGGAATTGTACATGCTACGGCGTCAGCGTTCATGCTTTGACCTGCTACTGACTGATGTCATCGCCGATGACATCAAGCGCGGTGAAAAGGTCTCCTCGGGTATAGGTATGGCACCAACCCTATGGACTAAGCGGTGGATGGTCCTGATGGTCTGACTCACCTAGCATCAGCTTCGATAGCTTTCATCTTGTCCAGACCCCATGGACCATATTCCGCGCCTCCGGCTTCGTAGACGACTGCCATGCCTTCTTTCAGCATGAGCAGTGGGAGTGGCTTGTCCCATAGTAGCGTTCGCGAGATGTATGGGACTGCCACCTGTAAAAAGTCAACACAACAGACGCGAATCGGTAAGCGTACATTCCTACCTTGCATAACTTTATTCGATCATGCCTTGCCCTGTCGTGCCTATCTTTATCAAGCGATCCCGTTGACGAACGTAGCGAGAGGACGGACATGTGCGTACGAGGCGAGAAGGAAACAAAGGAACGAAATTCTAGTAGCCACACGAAAGAAGGAAACAAGATCCATTCACTTACGATCCGATTATACTGGTCCTTAGCCAACAGCTGGCACCTCATCCTCCGTCCCAGAATAGTCGCCCTAAGCCATTCCAGCGATTCTTTCGCGTGAGGTTGAGCAGGTTGCCCGAAATGTGCGTTCTCGGGCGCGTCGACGCCTGCTATTCGGATATGGAGTGTCTCGTCTTTCAGCTCTGCGATGGGGGCGAGGTGAGACGAAGATGGAATACCATGTCAGCGAAGAAGACATGCGTTAGTGCCCCCCTTGTCTGGAAGGGCAATACCGATCAGAGCGGGGCATCAGCAGTGATGATGAAGAGAGAAGGTTGTTCAGTCCCCGTTGTTTCAGGCTCCCTGCTGCCGGAGGTGGTCGAGGGCTGTCAAGAGGAAGGAAGACCGCAGTTCATGCTTGTGCGTAGTAACACACTGACCCTTCGCTGTCTTTGGTATCGATCGGATCTTGAAAGGGTACCTGAAGAATGGGCCCGGCGTATGATAGAGTCTCAAGTTGTCTGCAAAGGTACCAAGTGACCATGAATGAGCTGAGTTGCATCTACGTGCACGTGCGCGAACTGGCGAGCTCACCTCCGTCTCCTACACTGGATGTGGGAATTTAGCCAATCAGCTCAGTTGTCAAGCGCTCGTCGCATGAAGAGAAATGACATTGATCGAGCTGACTCACCTGGTCACGACCCCCCTGACCCACGTCTTCCGTTCCAGCATCCCAGAAGTAACAGAATTCGCATTCCTGATTCTTCTCCAATACCGCCTGTACCCAGCTATCGACCCTAGCGTTATGCACGTCGCTCCTGCCGCTGATATAATACCGACTACCACAGGATCTTTGGGGATCCATTCTGAGATTGATTGTGCAGTTGAGCGTGGTCTTGAAGAGGAAGATGAAGATGAGGATGAGGATGAGGATGAGGATGAGGATGAGGATGAGGAGGGGAATAGAGATGTGAGTGATTCGAAAGGTGAAGCGGCGGGGTATACATCGCGTGCACTGCTCTTCTCTCGAAAGTTCCCGCTTCTCGACTGAGCTACTGTCGCGGGAGGCTTTCGTGTGGTATCCATGATGTATGATACCGCGATTTGCCATGAAGCGAGAAAGACGGGGATATCTAACTTAACTTACAAACAGAAAGAGATCAAGAGGTTGAACCCGGTTGTCAACGTTTGGTTCGCTTCCGACGGTACTCGAGTAAATATTAGCATCATAGCATCATATCATCGTCCTATTCAACCTCGTTCTTGTTCTCGTAACTCTCTCTCCTGTACCTCTTCCAGACTCAGGCCAACTGCTGCATATCATTACCGCTTAGGGCCTTAACCACGCTTCTGAAGCTCGAAGCACCACCGACCACTCACGGCCTAGCTCACTCGCTGCGCGCTACACGGCCTGATGACGGGCTGTCCATGATATAATGGAAGTTTCAAACTTCTTCACTCGCTTACTGCAGGCGCCGAAGGAAACTGCAAAGGTCAAACAGGTCGATGATTTAGGAGTATTTGATGCGGCATGGACGAGCATACGGGTGAGTCTGAGAATATCAATTCAGAACGGATGATCAGAGCTCTCGAGGCTACATGTGATCTCGATAGCTGATGTCGGTCCGTGCCGGAACGATCAATGTAGGAAACCCTCGAACAACCTGATGAGCGCCAGATTGTACGGTAGGTACTAGATACACGCTGCGCACGCTGTATTGTATGGTAGTAGCACATCTACTGACTATCGCTCAGCGGCATCTCGTCTACTCAGGTACCAGCACAGTTGCGGCGCATTGTCGACGCGCTAGTCTACGAGAGCAACAGGACGGATGAGGAGTGAGTGAATACCAGCTGTCATGAGGATGAATTCAAGCCGCTGATATATCTACAGCACGACCGGAGCATGTCTCGAGTACTTCTTGAAGAACGATTTACTTTCTCAGCTTGAAAGGCTATGCGAGCCGGACAGACCTCATGGTATCAAGGGTGAGCTACCCGTTCGCGTTACGCTGTCGGGCATGCGGACTATATAGCTCATTTTCAGCTCAGCCGAGGTTCTGAGAGCTATCAACAACCTGATCGTCTCCCTGTCCGAACGCTTTCTGGTACATAATGCCGTCCATCGACCACTACGAAGACTGCTTCGATCTTGTGTTGGGGAAGAACCGGAGGAGAAAATAGATGGAAGTGCGAGGGTTGTAGGGGCTGCGGGAATGAGCCCTGCTATGGAGCGGAGGGCCTCGAACGATGATATAGAAGAGGAGCTTGTCAACCTGATGTGCACGCTGGCGTCAAGGATGGTAGCCTAGTGAGCTTCTCGCAAACTCTTTTGCATTTGAAAGAAGCTTGATAAGCTGACCATCCGTTCTCAGCCCCCCTCTATTGCTCATCTTCTTCCACGATAAAGGCTGGCTCGTACCGCCCAATCACCCTAGTCGAACCCCTTCAGCTCTCGAGCGAGCACTATCACCCACCCCGTCGGGCTACACCGGTCAGTCCGAACCTTCCGCCCGCAACTCCGTCTCCGCCAAAACGACGCACCATTTCGAATTCTTGCTATTCTCGTATCTACTTCGATTTGTACATCGAGAGGGTCAAATCGGCGATCCCGCACGAGCAGGCCTGTTGTTTCTTTTTGACATCGCTTTCCTGCCGCCATCAGAACAAGTCAATTCTAGCCCGCAATTCGACAATGCTTCCTCGGATCCACTTCAAGATGCCAGGGACGCCTTCGGGGAGTTCATCTTGGATGGCGATTTCGCAGAGGTGATGGCCGCTGGCCTCGGTGCGATCTACTCCCTGCTGCCATCAAAGCTCCACGTACCCAGCTTATCTGTGATCGCGGATTCGGACGAAGAGCAGCAAGCTTCAGCTTCGGGAGGCATGCATCTAGGAGCAGGTCTAGAAAAGACCGAAATCGATATTCCCAGCTCGACAGATGGGGATGTACGTATTCAACTTGACTTGATCCTCAAGTTGTTTGGTTTTCTACAAGACATCATCCACCGGTGCAATTCGCCGATCCATCATTCGTCACCTGGCAACACCAGCATATCCCCAGCACACATCCTTGGCAGCGCAATCTCGGATGCTACGCTTGATGCCATCCAATCCTCCTTCCTTGACAACGTACTCTACCCCTCAGTACTGGAATGTTCTAGCCACGATGGCAGCGCGGTGGCTGTTTTGACATATCTCGATGTTATCTTCTCGAATCTCGACGATGGTCCACTCTTAAACCGGATGCTTACATTCTTGATGGATACCCAACAATCGGATGGACCGAATCCAACTGGCTTGACGAAGAAGGCTAAACGGAAGACAGGGGCTATGGGCTTTGTCCAGCAGCCGATACATACAGCCGATTACTTTGCCGACGAGGGGCGATTCACGCTGAAAGACCTCATCCTTGACAATCTTCACTCCTCAGATTGGACGGCGAGCACCGCTGCCCTCCGATTACTTCGGTCACTATTGGGCGACCATTGTTCTCATTCTGTGCGAGGATTGTTATCTGTGATTCGGGACCCAGCTGCGACTGCTTTGGCAAGAAGACCGATACCTCGCGACCTGGATAGCAGCTTTGGAGATAGCTTCCTACCGCCACCGGTCAACTCGACCGACATGCACCTGCAAGAGATTGAGCTATATAGCTCGCTCATCACACGCATAGACCCCTTGCAGCCCCCTTTGGAGCTGGCTGCTGGGTATGCTGTCTATCTGACAGATATGCAGGCTGCTCTCGAAGCTGAAAGGTGTTATCGTTTATCGCAAATACCATTACAATTCCTAGGCGAGGACGAGAAGAAGAGTTTGCTAGGAGCTGGACTTGTGGAGGAACCGATACAACATCGTCTGAGTCCCTCTGATCCCGTTATCGGTGCGATCCTGGATTTGCTCGCTTCCTTCTTGGGCAATACACCCGACGAGAACGTAGCTTTGACCGGAGCAGTCACGACCATAGCCATGTGTCCTCATCGATCGCTTGTCGGCTGGCTTTTATATGATGTCAAAACGGAAACAGATCCTTGGGCGGCAGGACCCAAGTCACCCCGACCGAAACCGTCATCGCCAGACGATGTTTTCGACCCAATCTCTGATTCGGATTCAGACTCTGATATCAATATCGACGCTGGTCCGTCTTCTCACGCAGCCGATCCGTTCACAGCTAGGGCCTCGGTCGATTTACCGGCGGTCTACCAAATCCTTCGAGAGCTGGTCAAGACCATATCCGGATTCCGGAGCTCCATCGACTCTTTCGACCGACTGCTATCTGAAAGAAGGCAAGGCCTACTATTTGCTGACCATCTGGACGAAGCGATGAACCTGATGCTCGATGTCGATACTTCGGCTTTCGGATTACCTTCTACCCCTACTCAGGCGAAGAAACCGAAGAGGCCCAGTGCAGTGGGGCTGGCCAGCAGTCTCAAGTCATTCCTCACGCCCAAACGTAAGGGGACACCTACTACCCCTGCCTCGGGATCAAATGCCGAGAGATCAACTCCGCGACTAGGTGGGCTGTTCGGGTCATCCAGTAACAGTAATGCCGCGACTGCATCGGGATCCACATCTACACCTGACAAGACTTCCAATGCGCTATCTCAACCACCTTCATCATACGAATTGAGTAGATCGTCGTTGCTTTTCGCCGCCGCTAACGGTAATGGAAATGGAGTCTCTCTGTCTGGCCCGGTGACGAGCGACGGAAGCGTTTCTCCTTCACCGTTTATGGCGCACTACGAACAGGCTTCGACATCCCTTGACGTGAATCAATCTCAGTCTTCAGCTGTGATAGCCAGCGGTCCTTGGTCGCCCGCGTCGAATCCTATTGCAGCGGCCGGGAGATTCGAGACACCTATTCTTGGCGCTGGCGATCACAGCGTCGGCAGTATGTCTATCACCGGTGGGCTCGAACCAACGAGTCTCAGTGCGGATACATTGGGCACGGACCCAGCAGAGGGGGAAGTCGGGCAGGTGGAGGGTGAACCGAGAATGCGGAACTATCAGACCAAGGTGAAACTGAGCGTGATTTTGGACAACTGTGTGATCCTAGAAGAGTTCATCAAGGAGCTGGTAGCTGTGATCACCGCTAGAAGAGCGATGGGCATAGATCAAGTGGGGTACATCTGATGAAAATAACGAAAACTGCTAACGATGAAGGGACGGTATACTGTTAGACATGATGCTTGACGACCATCAAATGCATATTATTTACAGCTCCTCCGTATGATTCAAGGGACTGGCTGTCTTCACTTTCTTGTCAGCTCTGGCCTTTTGAGGTCAGAGGTCAGAGAGCAGAGGTCAGTGAGTAGAGGTCAGCGAGTAGAGGTCAATGAGTCAAGATGCGCTATGGGCCATGTCCCTTGATTGGGTCGAAGTACCCTTGTGCTCTGATCCCTGCACAGTAGAAGCGAGAAAGTGCCCAAGCTGACACGCCGCCCACAGTCGACTCGAAGCTGTCTTTTCACCTCAAACAGATAGTATATAAGTCTGCTATCTCGTTTGACAATGTCATGTTAGATGCTTTGAGTCAGGCTATTCATATATACCGTTGTGGACCATGGACTGCCATCAAAACATGTGTGGTGGTAGGCCATGCCATGCGGCTCACATCTTCGAACAAATGCGTACCAAGGCGGTTGTGATTCGGCTCACGGACGAAACTTCTATCACGCCCTTGACGGATAACGGTTTCACCGCTTCGCATCCCCTGTTCGAACCCTCGCCATCGGACGCCCAATGGAAGCGCGATTATAAGCAGCACAACGCGAATTGCTTACGAGACTCCCCGGATGCAAGAGAAGGCATAGTGCGACACATCTCGTCGGGTTGGGGCTACGACTCAACGGCGGCTTCACCTTGGATATCGACTACTCTGAGCCTCGATTGGGCCATCTGGGAAGCTGCCAGACGACTCGCGAAGCTGGACATAGACTGGGTGGATATGTCGCTTATTAAATTGGAATGGACCTACAACGAGTCGTACCGTGGCAACCGAGCAATCTGGATCGATCCATACCCTCTGATCAAACATTACGAGAGCGAAGAGCTCCATGACAGAGCGGCAACTGCTTTCGCAAAATCGTCAAGCGAGATTCTGGCTTATGGAAGGATATTCAAGAAGGATATAATCATGACCTTGGAATGGTCTTTGGATGTGCGTATCTCTTCTTGCTGCTTCGTGAGACCACCCCACCGGTCGCTCCTTGCTCCTCCGCGACGAGTAAATGGTTGACTGGATCCCATACATAGCACACTCCCTTCTGTCTACCTGCCTACTGCTTTCGACCATTCGAACGGTGGCCGCCTCCCCAAGGGTGGCTCGACAAGCTCGTTTGGGATCCTTGTAGCGACTCTTTCTCCGAGGCGAGAAAGAAAATGAGGAAACGATCGCAACATCTTAGCAAGTTTAGAACGAACGAATAGCCCGAGATTCCGAGGGAGAGGCTGTATGTCATGAAGGGCATACCGTGGAAAGTCTCTGATATCCGAGCGCTTTCGTCCAAGAATCCGGTCCATTTGTGTCACATGTATGCACCAGAATCTGATGACCGGCGGATGGCGTTGAAACAATAGCGAAGCAAAGTGCTGCAAGGTTCATTTGATCCGTTCCACTCGGTGTGGTTCACGAAGGAGATCATCGACTGTTCATCGACTGTGAACACGATGTTCCCAACGTCTCCTGATGTTACGGTGTCTATGTCTCCCATCACCATGACCAGCACTAGTCGAATGTAGGTGTCGTCTGCAGGGGAATGCATACTGAAGCACGATAATTGAGTCGAAAAGGTATCTGGACATGGCGTGGCATCTGTGTGGGCAGGGTAACTGGATTCCTATGAAACACCTATTGACGGAACAAACGAATTATGTATGGACAGCTGGTAAGATATGTGACCAACGGACTTGACAAGCTCGGATCGAGACGAATGGGAAGCAGCTATATATACGCACAGAAAGTAGCAGGGGTGGCCAATGATCGGATCAACTGTAAGGATTGACTGACGATCTAGGCGATACTGTGCGGGAATGAGGGAGACGAAGCGTGCGAGCGGTATGAATATGTCGGGTATAATTCGATGGACGCATGATTTCCCCTCCGCATCACGGTGCTCTCTATGGTGTCCAGATCTGGGTAAGGGCGGTGATCAGTCGTTGACAGTTGCGGATCCAAATCTCTCAGGACTGGCGAGCTCACCTTGATAGTCTGATCCACTGATCCAGTAGCCAGTACGTTGATCCGTCTCGGCTCATCCACCTCTGCCTTTGTCTTCGTTCCCGGACCAGCATCCCCATTCGGTACCGCTCCAGCACTAGCACCGGCGTTACCAGACCCTCCTCCTCCAATAAGAGCTCGACCCCACGTCATGGACGTCACGAAGTGTCCGTGTGCGTCAACCGTCTTGATGCATCGCCCGTTGGTCAGGTCCCAGATCTTGATGGTCTTGTCGTCTGATGCGGAGAGGAGGTATTTGCCTGATGGGTGGAATACTATGGCTCGTATCCAGTTGTCGTGACCGACCTAATCGAAGGTCGTAGAGTCAATGTCAGCTCATCTGATCCCCTTGGGTGAGTTCGGTGAATTTGGATAAGGTTCCTCATCGTCCTCTACCTTGTAATAATCCCAAGTGAAGGCAGCTGGAGACAGCCTTTTTGGTCACGCGAGTAGCGATTCTGAACTATGTGAAGAAAGAGGCCACTCACAAATGTCCGCAGGCACTGACCCGATTGAGCATCCCACAACTTGATCGTCTTGTCTCTCGATCCCGTAGCCACGAAAGCTCCAGGTGATTTAGCCCGAGCATCGCCGGCTGGTGCAGCCTGGACTCAAATATATCAGCCATGCGGCGTAGTCCACCTGACGAGCCTAATCAAAAGGATACAGGCGCAAAGAGGTTCAGGCTGGACTTACCCCTAGTCCTGCTAACTCTCTTATAGCAGCATAGGCTTTCACTGGGGGGAATACGGCGCACTCCAGTACATGTTCATGTCCTCTCAGTTCCACCTTCGTCTCTCCTGTCGCGAAATCCCATATGCGTGAAGTCTACAGATAGTCCACACACGAACAGCGTGTCAGCAAAGCCTCGTGGTAAGAGTCGATCCTCTGTCATGTTAGACTGAGAGACAACAGGGCATATAGCCACAAATGAAGCGGTGTATAAATCCAGCCCAGCTCACCTGATCATTTGAGCAGCTCACGAGCCACTTTCCGTCATCTGACGGTACCACTCCTCGCACCCATTCCGCATGGCCCGTAAATGTCTTCACGCAATATCTGCGTTAGGTCATTTCAGTCATACACATCAGTAACGTGCCCTCTGTATGAGCACTTCAGAGGAGAGGATGAGGTTGTGCCGAGAGGGTGGAGGGAGGAGACGCGCTATCACTCACCCGCTCGACACGTCCCACACACGGATCGTCTTATCTCTACTCGCCGATACCAGCTTCTCTCCATCCGGCGTGAAGCGTACCGATGATACCGAATGATCATGGCCATGTAACGTTTTTACGTTCGTATATTCGTTTGAGGTATCCCAGAGCTTTATCGTCAAGTCAGAAGAACACGTCACTGGTGATGGATGCAGTTCGACAAAAATCAAGGCTCGAATTAGCACTTCGTCCAATTTTATCTCATTCGATATCCGATCTTTCTTCTTGCGTGCCAGCTTTGCCTGAACGCGATTTTTAACCCAGGCTTTGTAAATATCTGACCGAAGTATGTCCTTCTGAGACAGCTCCTTGTCGTGGTGGTCATGAGATCTCAGCTCCTTGACATCTGCCCCACACGATGCAAGGGTCCTTCTGGCCGCCTGACCCCCAGATCTCAAGGCCCATTCCTTCGAGTGGCCACAAAGCTTTCCACTCACCCATGAACCCGCCTTTAGGATCAAAATCCACATCCGCAACAGCCTTCGTATGTCCCTTAACCGTCCTTTCCATCTCTCCAGACTCCCAATCCCATATCTTCACGCTCGCGTCTTCTGACGCACTGGCCAGTACGGTCCAAGTAGGATGGAATGCTACTCTCGTTATTGGTGCTCGGTGAGAAATGAGGGTATGTCGTGCGGGTGCTCTGGGTAGAAAGGGTGCTGAGGAAGCTGTAGATGATGTGGCTCGTGTTGGCGAAGCTAGTTCGGCTAGGAGGGAAGCATTCCGTGATTCTAGGTCCATGATCTGCGAAACCAAGGAAGGAAGAGGGCCAGGTGTCTAGTCAGCACGACTTCGGTCCTATAACATAGATAGATTGGGTGATAATGATCCGATGGTCTCCATCATCAAGCGGTCCCACGTTTGAAACTCCCACAATTCCCAGGTGAGACTACAGACTACCCTGTGATCCGTAGCGAGAAATCATGAAGAGGCGAGAGATCCCACGCACCTTCTTCTGTAATCGAATCACACTAGTCCATTTCTTCTCCAGCAGTCCAACCCATCGCGCCTTTGGATCATCAACCACAAAATCCTCGTTATCTGTTTCCTTCTTCAGCGCTTCGTAGGCCTCGTGCATCCCCGCTGAGTGGAGGTAGGACAACATCGACTTATGCCTGCAAGGTGTGTGGCCATCCCGTAAAATATCGCCAGTTGAATTGTTGACGAGTACGACATCACCAGGATTTGATGGCGACGGTCCCAACGAGAAGGAGAAAAAGCTCAGGTCAGCTCTCATCAACACTTGATCCAAGAGCAACCAAGCCACAGCTACATGCATCCTAGGATGTGGGCTGGTACCGCTACAGCGGAACAACGGATGACGTTCACGCACAGCTCATCTTTCTGCCTTTCGGAGAGGAGGCTCGACATCTTGATTCGTGATCTCGGTCGGGCCTCCTAGACAGCTCGCGAGGCAGACTATGGGTCTTTCTTGTATTGATGTTCGCTGCAATGATGTTCCGTAGGGTGTGATGATGCTGCAGAGGTTTTGGAGAAGCGGAAAATTCGACTGAAGACTGAAGGGACGAAGGAATGACGTTGAAGTTGGATGTTGAGACCGGTTCGTCCGGCGGGCTAGATTTTGCCCTCGTGTCCCCTGTTGCTCCGTTGATGTCAGAAGGAGACGTCTGAGTATAGATTGATGGAATTTTACAAGAAGATATCTTATGAGACTTGAGTCAACAGAGATGGTCAACGTGAGGAGGAAGGTGCATTAATGTTCGTGACGACAGCGATGTGATGATCCACGTCTTTGTCGTGTTAGCGTATTTACGAGTTGACTACCCGCGTCGCATCTTGCTTTCACTTTCTCATCTTGTGTTTCCTCTTCGTGTTGTCCTCACACAAACAATACGATACAAAGTACACAACAATACACACTCACAAGAAGCGAAGCACAGCATCGCATCGCATTCTCGAAGAGCTGCGGGGCCAATCCAGCTTCTCTTGCATGCATTGACTTACTGCGGCATATCGCTCGACTACTTGACAAGGACGAATTGAACGATGAATGCCGGGGCCTACCAAGGAAGATATCATCGGGCCAGCCAGGTGGGGGAAGGGGTGCTGTTGCTTGAGTTCAACAGGTACATACATACGCTCGTCCACACCTTCATGCTCCCGTATAGCTCACCGGGAATCAGAGGCAGCTTTCTGAGTACTGCTCCTTCCTGCAAACGCTGGTTCCAATCCGCTGATAGATTTTAGTTGACGTTCTGGCTGACCTTCTTGTACTGATTTTGACCTGCTTCCTCTGTAGAGCGCCGGTCAATGCTTTCAACGATGAGCAAGTTGTCTTCCTTGCGCTACAAGGCTCTCTTCTCTGCTTGTACTGATGCGTGATTGACCCTCGCATCGATCCGCGCAGCATGTGGAAAGAGCTCCGAGCTATCGTGCACGCTATCTCATCGGACCCCAACGTGAGAGCGGTGGTCCTATCATCGGCGCTGGAGAAGACGTTCACAGCAGGCTTAGACCGTGAGTGATCTTTCGCCTCCAGCTCTAACCCAGCTCTGGTCCTCCCTCGCATTCCGTGCTAAGCGGACAGAATAGATCCGCGTACTGCATCTGCTGGGGAGAATGCCGTATCGCTGACTTCTCTCACAACGGAACGCGGACGCAGTCAACGCCCAGATCGAGTTGAAACAGCCTGCTCTGGATCCTGCCAGAAAGGCTCTTCAGCTGCGCGATCATGTGCTGGTGAGCTCACGTTCCATGCCCTCCTCCTCTTGTCACATCTCCACGGGGAACAGGTAGATGTGTACATGACGGGAAACCAGCCGTACGGTGTTCTCGACCTGGGCGATGAACCCAGCTCCGTGCTGACTGTGATAATCCTGACTGCCGGCCCACGTATGATCTCCCATCTTGCAGGACTTCCAAGATGCCATCTCGAGTCTCGAGCAATGCAGACAACCTATCGTCTGCGCACTGTTCGGAACCTCTGTCGGACTCGCCGTGGACATAGCGTCCGCATGTGATGTGCGACTCGCGGCTGATGATACCACCTTCGGGATCCTTGTGAGTCCATCAACCACGACCACGAAAACTAACGACCTGACCGGGCTACCTACAATGAAGTGAAACGGATTGATATGACCTATTAAACACTACTCCTCCTACTCCAGGAAGTGAATGTCGGTCTAGCCGCGGATATAGGAACACTCCAACGTTTCCCCAAGATAGTTGGCAACGAGTCCCTCGCTCGCGAATTAGCTCTGACAGGCCGGAAATTCGATGCGAAAGAGGCATTGGACATCGGATTCGTCAGCAAAGTAGTCCCTGGAGGGAGGAAGGGTGTCATCGGTGAGTCTTGTTGGCCATCTCGTGGAATCGGTGAACTGGATCTGCCGCGATGTATAAGCCTTGAATGCAGTGTGCTAGCATGACACTCGCTTACTCTTCTCGTGCACTGCGTCGCAATTGACCACGCTCAGATGCTGCTGTTGAGACTACCAAGACGATCGCATCTAAATCGCCGGTCGCGGTGATCAGCACAAAGCATCTCATGAACCGTGAGTTCCATCCCCATCATTCATTTGGGCTGTCCACTTCGTTTCTTCCCTTCACCTCGGAATTAGCTAGATCCCGCAGTCTCACTTCAGGTAGAATAGCCTGCTTGGCTGAGGATGATGGAGCTGACGGCCCCTCGTTTACGCTCGTCACTTCGTGCGGGGTTCGGTTGACAGACGCGCGAGATCATTCGTGAGTATTGCAACTCGGGATCTCGCTGCAGAATGTCCGCGCACGCGAGACTCATCTCATTTCCGTCATTTGGACCTGTCCTGATCGCTCTTGATCGCCTAGCGTCGAGGAGGGTTTGCGATATACAGCTATCTGGAATGCGTAAGTCCCGTTATACGTTCTCCGCATGAACGAATCAACCCGTTCATCGACTGCGAGTCCGCTATCCTAATAATGAGCGCGCCAAGCCATGGGTCAGTCTATCGCTGACTCCTTTTTCTGTATCGTCTGTTTGACAATTCAGCTCGATGCTACAATCGACCGTGAGTCTCTATGCCGTCTACCCAGACTGCTTCTGGAGCTATACCTGCGTCCTGCGTCCATCCAAAATGCACTTTCCCCACGAGTCATGTAGAACCGCTCCCGTCTCTTCGGGCCCAATGTACACCAAACATGTCGTCAGGATAAGATCCCTGATACAGCGACTTTGTTTTTGGCTTCGCAGGACACGGTAGCAGCCATGAAGGGCGTCATGGAGAAACGTGCCCCCAAGTTCGCGCCGATCAGCTCTAGCAGAGCCAAGCTCTAAGCAGCAGGACTATAGTCACCACTCGCAAGACCTACCAACGTCCGCAGCCACTCTCTGCGATCAATCTTTGGGCTTACTACGCTGTACAAAAAGTGGGGCTTGCAGCATTCACTTAAACAAGGCTTTCGAAGGACTGTTTACAGCAAAAGTTGAACGTGGAGCCTGAGGAAGTCGCAAAGATGACAAGGAAGGAGGGGATGGATAACAGAGAAACAAGGAGGGCAAGAAGACGCACAGTAAGATGAGTACATTGGAGAGCAGAAGGAACTCACAGGGGGAGGGAAATGTTAAATGCTTCAGATGAGGGAAAGGCCGATTGTAATCATGATTGTGTTCGAAGCGACAAGGTAAAATCGTCAGTGTTGGTCAAGCGACTCATTCATCCTCTGTGGACTGTGCGTCAGATATATGAATGTCGTATTGGGATCTCCAAAGTGTGCACTCCAGTCCCGTGACTTTCAATCCATCTCGATGCGAGAGACGCCCGCAGCAAAGTTAATCAGAACAGATCAGATAATAGCCCTGGCCATGCAATAGTTCGTGTCTCGCAGTGAATATTCTCCCAAAAGGATTGTATAGCCCGCAGTTAACCTTTTCATATTCGCTACATATGATAGCTAGTACTGCTCGGTACTCGTACAGTATACAGTATATACAGTACGATGGCGATCCTCGGGCTACACAACACACCCCGTGAGGACGCTCTGCTTATTTGATTCTGCTACTACCGCTTACTACAATAATTGACTGCAATATATCTGATATTGGAGGAGGATGAGATGATTCGAAGGATGATACTATAAAGGCCGACAGTCCGAAAAAATAGGTTTGGGAAAACGAAAATCCGTATACAAAAGAAATAACATTAGTATCAAGATGACACGAGATCAGGTAGGTCTCTTGAAGAGATGTGGAAGCTAGATCTGACTTTGACTTGGTAGCTTCGAGGATATTGTAATGATAGAGGATACCAGATAGTTTGAAGAAGAGACGAATTTTGGAGAGACAAGAGAATTATAGACCCAACCGAAACACAAGGTCCACAAACCCCCACGCACGCACGTACCAGCCCACACTATGACTTCCTGCCCAGACCCATCTTCTTCAGACCCCACTTGCCCTTCTTCCCCTCACTACTGGTAGTCAAGCCCAGCTCATCGGGACGCACAACATGACCCCCTCTCCAATCATTCTCGATCACCGTGTACTCGCGCCTCTCTTGCTCTTCGTCGTCCGAGTCATCTTCATTCAGCGGTGTGGCTGCGTATCGGTGCGAAAAGATAGATACGTATGGCGAGTCTTTACCGTATCCTGCCCCACCCACAGCTGCGCTGTTATGCTGATGGGCGCCCGCTGGGCCGTGCCCGGAACCTAAACCAGAACCGGAACCGGAGCCAATACCAGATTTACCTCCTGAAGTGGAACGAAGTTGGCTTGCAACCAATGCCGGTGTAGCAAATGACGACGCGGTGGGGGTCGTCGACAGACCTTGGAATCGGGTCGAGAGTATGTCTGCGATCGGCGTGGGCCCGATACCGCTACCGGCCGTTGACATGCTGGAAGAGATATGTTGCGAGGCAGAAGAAGGCAAAATGAATTTGGACGTCGGTCGAGGCGCAGTGTGAGCTCGCCCATGTCCACTGCTAGTGGCCTGGCCGTGATGGTGGGAGGTACTAGAGCCAGCACTGGACTTGCGGGCTCTTTGGCCAGTAACAGGGTTCGAGACCACAGGCATTGGACCGGAGATGTGAGGGTGTCGAGCGACCTCTTCGGCTTCGGCGTCGATGACAGAGAAGGGCATTGAAGTGTGACTTTGAGAAGACGTAGGACGCCTGTTCATGGGTCCAGCATCAAGC
Organism: Kwoniella heveanensis BCC8398; assembly: GCA_000507405.3. Lineage (NCBI taxonomy): Eukaryota > Fungi > Basidiomycota > Tremellomycetes > Tremellales > Cryptococcaceae > Kwoniella > Kwoniella heveanensis. The sequence goes on from KI669505.1 coordinate 273,581, forward strand.
CACATTTCGTGAGATGAAGCTGCTCGTTGACGCCTAGCCCGTGACTGAGCATGTCTCGTTGCGGAAGGCAAGATTGGCTGAGCAGCGCTGAGGGTCGCCATGTGCTTACGATAAGCATCAGCTCGCTTATCGTAAATAGTATTGATCGCCGGCATTGACGAACGCGGCGCGTCGATGCTGGTCAAGGGAAGTAAAGGGTTGGACAAGGCTCGAGCTACACGGCGACAATGTCTATTGTAAGCGATCTGTCGTTTTCCCTCGATCTCTCGGCTTCAGTCGAGTGTGACCATGACTCGCAACTCACGTTTGGTCCCTTGTGCGCTTCCGAGTCTGACCCTTCGTTCCTTCTCCGAAGACCTGCTGGACCCTCTACTCCAACCACTCTCAGCACTGAAGTAGCTCTCTCCATCCTCACTTTCCCCTCCTCTAGGTGTCAGCCCTTGCGAACTCCTCCTCTCCATCGCGGCGAATTGCTGCTGGATCGCCACATTCTCGCCGTAAGCAGCAAGCTGCTCTGCCAAGCTTCGGGAGGAGTCCAATGACGGTGGAAGCTGTGCAAGCTGAAGGATGTCAGTTTCATTCTGCTTGACGAGCTCTTTCGCCTCGGCATGCGATGAAATGGTCCGTTGTGTCATCGTTCGGCGATGTGAAGGAGGATTTGAGACTACTTCGTTCTCAGGGACCGGAGGAAAGGCAGGCACAGGACCAGAAGGTAGAAGCGATAGAGCAGAGGGTGGCGTAAGAGAGGTCGATGGTGTTGATACGGTCTGAGCGAAAGAGTAGCCCATGCCGGAAGTACTGGACGACACAGAGGAAACTGATTTGCCTCGTGGGCGGTTATCAACGACTGAAGTGAAGGTCGGCAAGGGCGCAGCAATGTTTTTACCTTGCCTGTAGCCGGAGTCATCGACGTCGTCGGACGTGCTGGAGTGCCGAAGGGAAGCGGCTGGCGTAGAAAGACGAGAAGATTCGTTTGTTCCGGACCCGGCGCTGTCTCCGCGTATGTGACCAACCAAATCGGGTTTGTCCTCTGTCTCGGGCGGATCGTTTAAAACGAGCTCAGATTGCGGGGTCGGCGTCGACTCAATCTCATCCTCCGTTCTGCTGCCTAAGGCGTCGGCATCGCCAGCTTGAGGATCGGGCGAAACAGCGTCGTGATATTCTTCTTCATCCTCGCCTTCGATCTCATCTCCAGCCTCTGCTTCTGCCTCCTCCTGTCTTCGCTGCGACTCCCTTCTGATCAAGCCAGATGCGGCTACTTTCCTGAGATCCACGTCATCTTCCCATCCCAAGCCCAAGGGGCGCGGCGGGTTGAGACCCTTGGGCAAAGTATGAAGCACAGGGCTTGGAAGACCTCCTGTATAGGTAGCAGAACGAGGCCTGGCACCCCTAGGCGACGGCGGACTGGTATAGGGAGAATCAGGGGAAAGAGGAGAAGTGGGATACGAGCTCGACGGGGATTTGATGACCTCGGTCCGAACTCGCCGTATTCCTCGGTGCGGTAAAGAGGAATCAGAGTCATCGGTGTCATGTGCCCATTCGTTGGCCAAAGGACTCGGGGCAATCACTTCGCTGCCTGTTCTTGGGCGGCCACCGGGAGAACTGGCTGTAGAAGGGAGCTCATTGCTTCGACCTGCCAGTCGAGGAGGGCCTAGCGTAGGGCTGTCAGGGAAGAATTTCGTCTTCGTCGCCGGGGCAGAAGAAGCCGTGGGTTTGGGTTGGGGAGTGGCATCGTCATCGCTCTTCTCCCAGCTGCGCCTCCGTTCTCCCTCGTCCTGAGATCCCTCCTCCGTCACGTTCCCGGCTTGCTCGTCCTCGATCCGTTCTAAGTCGAGGCTCGCCCGCTTGAGCCGCTGGATCCCTTCCTCTAACTCTTCCGCATCGATAGGCTTCGCATCCTTTCTCTGAGGGGGGCTTGGGCTTCTTGAAGGAGGGGAATGGCTTCGGCGGAAGAAGCTCTTGATGCCGTGCTTCCCATGTTTCTTGCCGTGGTGCTGATTGTTGAGATCAGGGTCATGGGACTTGCGTCGACCACGGAAGAACCCCCCAGAAGAGGGAGCGTGATGCGTGTCAGCTTCGTGAGAGTGGGAATCAGTTGAAGGGTCAGGCGAGAATTGCACTTTCTGTTCTTTCTCGCCGTGGTGCCGTAGCGCAGCACGGAAAGCTTGACCGGGATGTACGGCTTTCTCGAGGATGGACGGAAGGGACGGTCGGTGAGATGAGGTAGAACCGTGTCGACCTCGAGGTGTCGGTGGTGTGAGGCCAGCGGAATGGGGAGGAGAAGCGAGCACGATCGATGTACCGTTGCTTGTGGATGAATGACCGCTCGTTATGCGTGTGAGAGAGTTGTTGCTGTCATCCTCTGGCGCAAGCGGTACACTAATTCCCTTTTTAGGAGACGGGGATCCAGGCGTTTCGATCTCGGCGGGTGATTGCAGCTGATCTGACTCAACATTCGACGACATATCACTGTATGTGGATATCCGAGGTATCGAGCTTGAACCTGGACCTTCACCAGGACCCGAGCCAGCAACCGAAAGCTCGGATCGAGAATCGTCCCCCGAATGAGCCGAGAACACACCCGAAGAATGCCTTGTACCTCTACGGAGCAATCCCTCCAAACTGCTTTTGACCTTGATAACACCATCCGACCTTGAGCTTGAAAGGCTGAAGGCACGCTCTTTGCCCTTTCGTGATCCGATCCAGTGATGTCGAACGCTACTTCCTTCGTCCTCTTCGGGAAGCTGAGAGGTTGAGCCAGAAGGCGAGGACGGCTCAGCTCGATCTGAATGAGCAGCATCTCTACTTTGAAGATGCTCGAAAGCGTGCAGGACGCGCACGACATCCTCGTGACCGTTTATGGTCGCTAGGTCTTCCGCCGTGTTGCCGTTCTTGTCCGGCTTGGTGGGGTCCGCTCCGCTCGCGAGAAGCATCTGTACGATGGGTGCATGTCCGTTGGCAGCGGCGAAATGGAGGGGTGTCGAGCCTGTGTACAGTACATTGCATGATCAGCAACACGTGTATGCATCAAATAAGACGAGACTCGAGAAGCCTGCATATACGTGTAGTGTGGATGTGTGCGTGCACTCACCTGCTGTTCCCACACTAGGCGCCGTACCCCTCTTCCCATCACTGTATCTTCTCGGTAATCTGGGAGCATTCACGTCCGCCCCACATTCCAACAACATCCTGACCACGCTGACGCTCCCTCCGGAACACGCCGCGTGCAACGGTAATACACCATGCAGCACCGAATTGACGGGCTGTCCATGAGTGAGCGCATATTGCACTAGGCCAACGTTCCCGCTTGCGGCAGCCGAATGCAGCTCGAGATTGGGGACTGGTGGTGGGTATTTTCCCGGTCCCGTGGGTTTGGGTTTGGGTTTGGGGTTGGATTTGGGTGATTGGTGCGTGAACAGTGGTGCAGGACCGGGAAACGTGGGTGAGGGGGATGATTCAAACGATACGAAGCGGCGCAATCGATATGTGCGAGAGATGAAGTGAGCGTTGGGAGTAGGCGGCGGAAGGGTGAGAGGGGGATTATGAATAGATGAGATGAGGATCATGGGTGGAGTCAGTGATAGATTCCGAGTTACGGCAGAGACTAGGTACAGATGGTAGGGAAGGGGTATAGTGAGGTCTCGTGGCGTGATTGACAAGATGAGAATCGAGGACAAAGAGATGAATGATCAAATCAACAATGAGATGAAAGAGGTGAAGAGGGAAGAGGTCATGTTAATCCGCCTTGCCACTGGATTATCGATGATAAGGATGCAAGGCGGTGATAGCTGTTGGGACATCACCAGCTCGTCATGTTACCAGTCGCAGATTGGACTGTCGATGATCAAGACATCAAAGGAAGGGTAATATACATGAGGTTTGGGCGACTTTGGTCACGGCTATGAGCGATGCAAAAGACGTAAAACTCCGAACTCCGCACACAAGAACGCAACGCAGATCAAGGGAACCAAAGGCAAAGGAGGAGGAACACACAATTGCGACTGACTGATCGACGCAGCTCAGGTATCGGATATACAGCTACGAGAGCCGAACAGGAACAGTGTGGGAGGCAGGGGCAGGGGGCGTGGGCATGGGGGTAAAGATAGGTTCATGCGTGATTGATCGTCGTCAAGGAGCACAACAAGATTCGTGGGGAAGATGGATCGACGCAAACAGACGAAGCGCTTTGTGATTTTGTTTATACTGCTAACACTCACAATCGAGCACGACATCGTATTTGGCCTCGACATCTTCCCTCTTACTAGGCGATCTCATCCTGCTGTCCTTCCGATCGGGACGACATGTAACGTCCGGCACGTGTTTTGAAGATTGGCCTCGTACCCTCTCCTATGAGTAAGCACTCTCTGTGACTGCGACGCGCTTGCCTCACACTCGAAGACAACAGTCGAAAGTGGGCCAGGCCAAAAATCCCAGATCAGTAAGGGAGCGAAGGGGGACGTGTCAAGTGGGTATGACAGGACTGGATCTTTCGTCGTGGCGCCCAGCGAGGGCGTCAGGCTGACATGTTGCGATGCGTCCTTTCTCTCGCCAGAGATACGAGTCAGGCTAGACAGTTGAATCCGAGCTGTTGGTGTCGGGTTTCTTCCTTGTTCTTGGCTGTGCCAAAAAGCGTTTAGTCTCGATTGGCTGATCGCTAATCAACGTTCGTTTTGACAATAACCCTTCAGCAGCAGCCAGTGAAGTCGGTGTGCTGAGAACGTCCTACTTTAGATTGCTTGAAGTAAGACGAGGTGAGGTGAACCCGAAATAATGACAGAGATCAATTCCCAGCCCAGCCCAATAGTCGTTTCTACCCTATCGTGATCCCGTTAGCCACTGGTTAACGTTCGTCGGAAGGCTGTTGAACCCGTTGGCCTGATGTCTTGGTGCGAGATATCAATAGATGTGCCCTGTGTGGTTCGCTCCGGTCGCTCTTGTTCCTCGGTCCTCGGTAGTGTATGCTTCAGTATGAACGTGATATCGGTCTGTGATTGTCGTATGTCAATGATGTTTTGATGTTTCAGATAACGACGACGATGTCGATGATGATAATGGTGGTGGAAATGATAGCAATGGTATAGCACTGCGAATATGAAGATGCCAAGGTCCAATAGTTGCTGCGAAAGGGTGGATAAGTCTATTCAAGCCCTTGCAATAGCTGTATAGCGCGTTGCACTATAGTCGCTAGGATGATAGGGATATTCTTCGATAGTCGATAGTCGGTCGAGCCGGATCGGATCGAGGATAGATCGCGCTAATCTATCAAGGCCACCACTACTCACTACTACCAGCAAGGGTACTACTGTACATGTACAAGCTACACAAGGTCAAGGAATGGGGGGGTGTGCTATTTACTTGCTAGCTAGCTACGTACCAAACAGTATTTTTACAGGACAATTGTGAATTAACTGTGACTATCATGAGTCACTCAGTCAGGATCGAAGCCAAGCCAAGCTAATTAGCAAGTTACCCGGATCGAACGCAACGCGTGAGAAGACCTGGTTACTTACTATAAGACCTTGACTGACTGACGTATTCTGTCATCTCGTGATAAACTCTGCACTCTGCTTCTTGTTGATGTGCCTGTGCCGTATCCTGTATCGTATCCTGTCTGTGCGGTATCAACATTAAGTCCTCCCGGCCGACAGCCAAACCCAAGCCACAATGCATGTGCACGCGGCAGTACGTACAACCAAATGCATACATCAAAATCAACACATGCACCAATCTGACAGAATTCCATGGTGACGATCGACCACCTCCAAACCAACTTGCACTTCATACCCCGGAGATGCCTATGATGCCTTCTGTCAGTTATTCAGTCAATACCCGGACGATGAGCCATGAGCGATGAGCGATGAGCGATGGGGCGTCCTTTTGCCGAGCGCCGAAAGTGTTTGTTCGACCCTGAGACCCTGGGAGCCCTGACGCAAGCAGGCTGCAGCTGCAGGTTGGAGAGGATGACGTCGTCCCTCACTCACTTTACTCACTTTCTGTGCATTATTCACCCGTTCGTTATGCGTATGGCTGCGGCTTCTGAAGCATGGCCATAGCAGCGACGATCCATCCTGACTACTCGTACTGTTTACAGTAGCAGCATCCTCCCTCCCGTACGTATCGGGTGTTTTAATATGCTGCAGGTATCCTTCAGGAGTTTGCTGCATACTTCCTATCCCCATTGCTCGCCATGCCACGCAAATTACAGAGGCGATCGCGATGACGCGCTCAGTATGATCGGCGGCCGAATGCAATGGTGATTCCACGCCATGCACTTTCACATTCCCCTTGTACGAGTCAGTTACTGATCATACATGTCTTCATCCCATTTTGGTTGATCCTGTTCTATTCCTATTCCTTGTAGTAGTATTGCGAAAGAACATTATATACAGTGTCTATTTCTATTTTTCTATGCATACACATATGCAGACGAGCGAGCTACTTGTTGTAGCCGTGAATCAATCCGCTGCACCTCCTGCGGCCGTCCACTTTTCTGAGCGTTTCATGATATAGCTCGAATGCAGGCAGATAGTAAGACACAGCGCGCGCCCAACTGTGACTCGCTTAGAAAGAGAAGATACCAGCTCCTCTCCTTCTGCCACCGCCGAAGGGGTGAGTGACCGCCGCACTGACGAAAAGACCGACGCTGCGATAGACAACCGAGGGCATGTCAGCATATAACATCGTCAAAATATAACGAATTGTCCAATTGCGCCACAGTATGCACTCACGTCAATCCAATGGCAACGGAGACAAGCTGTTCGGCAACAGAGAACCCGTCACTGTACGCGGTCGCACTTCCATCGGACGACTCAGCAGCGAAGTTGAAGATACCACCGTTGGACAAACCGGAGGGAAGTTGGAAGAGGATACCGGTGACGGTGACGGGGAAACTCGATCCCTACACATTTGGGTCGCAACATGTCAGCTCATCGTGCATGGCCAGAGGGTGCATCGATGCTGCTTCACTCACGTTAGAGATTCGTCCATAGAGGTTACCAAGCGTTCCTACGACGAAACTGCCGATGGCAGATGTCATGTCGGATCGACCAGGGAAAGCAAGCGCCGAGAAATGGTTACTCGTCCAGCCACAGGCAGCGATGAACACCATGATTGGCAACTCCTTGGCGAAGAGAGGCTGCTGGTTCCTCAGCGAGAGGAAGAACGAGTATGCAGGGCAACAGAGGAAGTCTGCAAGAGAGAAGGGTTAAGAAGATAGTCAATACCCCGGCAGGCTTCATCGTTCGTCGGGAGAGGTACTTACACCAGTAGGCGGAAGGAGTAACTTGGTACCATGGCGCATCGTGATGGGTATTGTAACAAGTATAGTCGCTTGCATTCAACACCTGAAAACATGGCGAAAGGTTGATCAACAGCTTGTCCAATCCAATTCCATGGGCAAACGCAGCTTACATCATGACCGGTAATCTTCTCGTACAACACCGCTCCAATCGAGATACCAAAACCCAAGAAGAGCGAATAGATGACACCTGCACAGACATGATCAGCTCGATTGACCTTTGCGGGGAAATCCTCCGGTGGACTACTCACTGTAACCGATTCGGACCGCTCCCGCAGTGATGTTTCTCGAAGCCAATTCAAGCGCACCACACAAGACGATGTAACCCTGCATAACACGAAACATATGTCAACCATGATTCTGATACGGCTGCTCCGCCAGAAAGGGAGACACTCACAGGCAAGATCAAGACGACACCTCCACTGACAAGGGCGGTATAACAGAATACACCGGTAGATCCTAGGGCAGCGGCAACGAACGAGATAACAGTGGCGATAGCGATCTCGAACACGTTACTGAACATGTCGTTTCTCGCAGCCAACATTTGCACTCCAACAAGCAGTGCTCCCAGGGGCATGGACATGAGCGCATCGAGGAAAGAACTGACATGATACATGTCAGTGATTCAGCCTTCTGATGATCTATCCCTGGACTCGACTTACCCATAGAAACCGATGACAACAATGAAAGCCGAGCACATTGCACCGATGATAAGGGTCTGCCACCAGTTGTAATAGACCGGAGTCGTCATGAGGACATCAAGGTCCTTGCTAGCTTGTTCAACGGACATCTTGTCGTGTACGACATTCCAGTACAGGTGATGCGTCGCCAGCAATTTACCGAGATCTAGACCAGTAGCTTGCTTCAAGAATTTGGTCTCGGAAGTATGAGTCGCGTCGTCACCAAACGAGATGAGCATCGTTCCGGGCATGTAGACGACCTGAGCGTTAATCTCGAGTACTTTGGCCGTGGCTTGAATTTGTGTCTCCAATCGATGCGAAGGCGAACCGAACCTGTCGATCGTTATCAGCAGTACGACAGGTCTGTGAAATCGAGGGGACTTACATCATCAGAGCCCTGGCAAGCTTCATCAAGAATTGCTGCCTGGAAAGAATAGCCGCTACGTGTTGAATAATCTGAAGAAGGGAAAGGTATCAGCTCAGCATGTACTCGTCATAGATGCAATGTAGAAGACTCACAAAGATCTCTTGCTTCTTCCTGGCTTCTCGGGCTTTCTTTCTTCGCTTCTTTTCTGCTTCCCACTCTTTCCTCCTCCGCTCATCCTCAGTCAGAGGTCGACTAAAGTAATCAGGCCCGCCCTTCTCAGGGGGTGTGCCTAAGGGGGTCTTGGCAGCATTGAGCAACCATTTCTCTGCGCTCTTGATTTGCTTGCCGCCTTCCTTGAGGGCACTGACAGGCAATGCAGCAATAGAATCAAGCTTGAGGCCTGATTTGTTGCGCTTCTTCTTGAATTCGTCGTGGGGTTTGCCAACCTCTTGGTGTCTCATCGATACGAGATCGTCGCTTGAAACGGCTTTCTTTCGGAACGAGACATCGTCGTTACTAGGAGAGTCTCCATTCTGCGAAACGGCTGTCGATGAATGGACAGAAGCGGGCCTTGAGCCGGCCCGAGATGAAGGGCGAGAAGGTGGTCGCCAGGGGGAATTTTTCTCAGGCGCTTTTTGATCCGGGGCGGAATATCGATTGAGTTGGTAACCAGGTCGTTTGGCGGCAGGCGCCAAAGAAGATGCGGCAGGAGTAGCGGCGCCGGAAAGATTGGCAGTGTTCTGGATGAGAGCGCCAAAGACTCCAGCCCCGCTCTTGGCCGCATCAGGTCGGTTATATTGCAGTTGCTCCTTCGCCCGCTGGAATAGACCAGTGAAGCCAGGAGAAGGTGGACGCCTTTCTCCGTTGGAATAACGGGATGGCTGGGGCGCCAAGGGCTCTCCGGTAGCATCGGTCGTGACGGTGTCTGAAGGGTGATGGTGGTCGTTGATCTGAACTTCGGCTGGTGTGCCGTTGGAGTTCGAACTGGAGTTGGACTTCTTGCCGATGCCCATCCAGGAGTGTCGGCTATTTTTTCTCTCGCCATCATGCAATCCTCGGCGCGACCCTTCATCATCGGATGAGTCCTCGTCGTCCGAGTTTGGTCTCGAGCTAGCAGCAGAGGTGGTACCGGAATGCATGCCGGGTTGCTGCTGACCGTAGAGCGCGAGAAGGGAGGACAAGACTGAGGCACCTCCCGCCATGTTCGCACCGCCGCCATGACCGCCCGCGGCGGCTAAGGCAGCGAGTGACGGTCGACGGGGTTCCGGATATCGAGCGGCAAAAGCATCTTGAGATGCTCTGACATTTTCATCCTGCTTCTCAGGGTCGGCAGAGGTAGTCTGAGCAGCCGAGGTCTGATTGGATCCGAATGCACGCTTGACATTGCCCGACGCCTTGACCCTTCTCCTCAATACACCCCATTTACCGGTATGAGCTCGAACGAGATCACGAGCGGCCTCATTCTCAGTTTGTTCGGCCATTTGAGGGATGTTGGGCAAACCATCTCGTTCTCCGGGATCGATGTAGGTGGCTACGTGATCGTTGATGCCATTGTCGACAATGTTCTCAGGCAAAGAACCATGACTGGTGCTTCTGTCCAGTCCTTCATGCGGAGGGTCGACGTCCAACCGGTAGTCGTAGTCCTCCTCTGATCCTTGCCTGGTCTCACTTCCGTCTGCACTACTCTGCCTGCTCAGTGAGCTGGGAGGTCGGTGTCGAGAGGAGCCACTTCGATGCCTCTCGAGAGCATTTCGAAATTCCTCGATATTGGCATCACTCAGCTGTTGAGGGGAGGAAGGGGGTGGAGGATCCTCGTGAAGCTGTACGATGTGAGGATTGGAGTTCCATTGCACTCGGCGACGAGGTGTTTTTGTGCCGGCATCAGGAGGAGCAAGGCCGCCGCCCGACGTGCTGTGGACCGCACCACCTGGAGGGGAAGTATGAGTGGATCGAGGAGACCCCTCCATTTGGCTGCCAGGAGGTGAAGCATGTCCAGAGTAAGGTGAGGCTAGCCCATTCGAGTTATTCCCTGTGTGGGTTGGAGAAACATTGGAAGTGTCGATGTTCAGAACAGGCGCCGTAGGGGTAGTCGGCTGCTGGAAGGGGTTGTCGGGTATAGACATGGTGGTGCGACAACCCGCAATGCGGAAGGTGGTTCGAGTGTGTCAATTCAGAGGCAAAGATCTTTCGTGATCAGTATACGCTGAAGGAATGATAACCTCGGGGGTTCCCCAGCAAAGTCGATCTAGTTTTATGACTTTGTGAGAAAGGCCTATGGTTTGAGTCCTCGTTGGGAGTTATGGTCCTCGGTCTGTCGTTATCGGGGATCGTGGATATCTCGATGTGATTCGATGATCTTCGTTGGCCTAGTATGCGATACAGGGATTGATGATACTCAGCGCAGTGGAGCTGTCTATCGCGGTCGTCAGGTCGAGCTTTATTTGGCTACAGGTGTGGTGATGAAACGTGCGAGATGACCCGTTATGCGGTTCGTGCGTGCCGTGCGTACGTGAGAAAGAAGATACACAATTTGGTAGCACAAAAGTCCAGAAGAGGGAGTCGTAATGATAGACAGGTGTGAAGAAAGTAGATGATATCAGCTTCGAATTTGTATGTTGCGGCTTTGGAGTGGAAAGGAATGGGGTTCTCCACAAAACTTGGTTTGAAAGAAACTAAGGTAAAGGTAAATGTGCAGCGATCGCGGTCGGTTGGTCACCGCAGCGAGGCGAGGTGAAACGCAGCAATTCCACTCACGGGCTCAGATCGCGTATGGCGTAGTGAGCGTGTAGGATGTGTGAAGTGTGACGAGGGGAGAGCGTTAGATGAATGCGAGCGGCGCAGGCGGATCCAGACTTGGTATCGTTTGTCGCGGGGAAGTAGCTTGCTTGGGTGCTCACAACAAGCACAAAAAGGGTGTAGAAGGTGGGGGACGACGTAGGTGTGATAGTAGTAGTATAGTATGCCGGCGAAGGGTCAAAGGTTAAAACAGAAAATAATCGGTGTTTATCCTTAGACGTTCTCGCGCAAGCGATAGACAAGATGATAAGGGCTCAGTCTGACAATCAAAGCCAAACCCTTTTGAACCCTAGACTGATTACGATTGTATCCTCCCTGTATCCTGGTGCTAAGACTGGAAAACGTCCGGGGGCAGCGAGAAAGGTGTAGGTGGGGAGACGTTTCGGTGATTCCGTATCCCGTTAGAGATGACGATATCGATTGTATATCTGTGCACAGCTGTGAGGATATGTATTTCGCGTTGATGAAAGGCGAGACGATGGATGGGTTATGCTTGTTGAAATGTGAATGGTGACCTTGCGAGTACTGTATGTAATTTGTTGTTGTGGGGACGAAGGTGAATTGCCAAGAAGTGAAATGAGGGTGTTCAGCTGGTTCGATTCGAAGGATTCCTCGGTTGACCCTACCCCTCGTCCGTACTGAAGCTAGACAAATACGCTGTTGATGCACCTTGACGATGGAGTGGAAACTCCGACCGGTGCGGAATATTCGGTGGACGACCGTGACTGACTCATTGACAGACGGGTAGGAGGAGAGGAAGGTGTGAACGCAGTTTTTTACGTCTTGTTTGTACCTTCCTTCCTTCCGCGCCGGCGGCAAGGAGGTATGATGCACCAACTGCACCAAACCGAATGATCTTACCACTTTCAGGGGGATCTCAATGCCAGGCTCAAACTCTGTTCTTTTAGGCTATACGCGGTCAAGGTATTCAGTCACTCGTACTCACCGCACCATAATAGCGCGACAACGGCGAATTCAACCTGCATGAATTTCAGTTGCATTCTGCGTACATGATAATGTCGGTCTGCTCAGCCCGAGACATCATGACTGGGACGGCCATAGCGCAAGCAGAGCTATATGCTAAGAGCAAGTCTCGGACTGGACTACACACACGAAGACGTCATTCGTGTCATCCGTGTCTTGACTTTCCTCCGAGCTTGCCTGCGCAGATGAGGCCTTCAAGTGCGCGGAATGATGCATGATTCCTCCTCGACATGATCTACAAGAGCGGGCGTGCGTGATGGCTAACTCAACTGCGCAGCGATTGACTGACGGTGTCAACAGACATGGACTGGGCGAGACCCACCTTGAACTCTCCCGTGACGTCTGCCCAAGCATCTATGCTATGCTGTGCTATGCTGTGTGTGGTATGCCGTGCCATGCATGTGCACAGCAGAGAGAGGCGATCGGTTGTTAGGCTCGCGTTCTGCCTGTTTCTGCTTAGGCGCGAGCAATCTCGCCTCTCTTTTGGTTGCCCGAATCCGGCTGTCGTGTTTGGCTATTCGCCGACGATGGAACGGCGGACGTGTCTGGAGCTGTTTCTCATCGTTGTTTTTTCGAAGGGCATGACACTTAACATTGCCGCGAGCTTCATCGAGTCTCACAGTATCCTCAGACTGAAGCAACTCAGAGAGACATAGATATCCGCAATGTGGTTAAGTGACGCGCAAAGTGAGTCGAAGTTCAGACGCAGCTACCTCGCCTCGAGCAAAAGGCGTTCGCCCATCCATGTCACGCGTAGCGGCATGTGACTGACCATGAATTGCCCCGTCTATACTTCGGCCCGATCGCCCCCTCTTCGACCGCTATCGCAATTACTATATATCTCGACGATCTTTATACGATGCCATGGTCATGATCTGAACCTCGATAGAGATCGGTATTGCCCTGGTGGCATTTGGCATCTTCTTCCAATTCCTGGGTGAGTCATAAAGACATCTGTATTGGCCTCCTCATAAGGGTGTTGCAGTGTCCATGTGCTTCCCGCGCTGCCAGCTACACGAGCCGGGCATACGCTATATGATGTGCTTGGGTCCATACCGCCAATGCTGATCGTTCCGACACTACGTATAGGGATTATGCTCCTGTTCGATGGACCGCTTCTGGCCCTCGGTAACGTGAGTATGACTTCGACTTTGCTGGACATCACCCCTCACCTATTCCTAGCAAGACGGAGGAAAGCAAGTGTCAGGTGTCACCGAGAGGTGCGGGTAGCTAATCGTTCGTTTTGGGTTTTCGTACAGATTCTCTTCTTGTCCGGTTTACCACTGATTATCGGGCCTACGAAGACATTCTACTTCTTCTCGAGGAAGGAGAAATGGAGGGGCACGTTATGCTTCTTTGGTGGGATGTAAGTGCGACTGTCATCTGTCATGAATTTTCTGTCCCTGAGTGTGCTCTGCTGTTTCCGTCTGTGGGAAAGACCGACTTGCGGTGTTGTGCATTCATCGGCCGGGTCGCGGATCCCGCAATGTCCGACTGTCGTTTCTCGACTTGTATGAGCGGGCTTCTTTGTCAAGGAACCAATCCCACACAGGATGGAGCCCGCATCAAGCTGACATTCGCTTGCATCGTGATTCTGTCTTCCCTCAGCGTGCTTGTATTCTGCAAGTGGCCCATCTCAGGCATTCTCATAGAATTCGTCGGTTTCGTAGGTCTTTTCGGGTGAGTCGCGCTTTCCTTTTCCACTCTAATCCATTTCTGCTCCGTCCTTCTCTCTCCTTCACTACAACTGCACTGCCACACACCATCTCCTCCGCTTCATCTTCTTTGCGACGGATCTACGCATAGTGAGATGGAGTCCATGTACCCCTGTCTCGCAAACACAAAGTGGAAACCGTGTCAACTTGCCCGATCGAATGTCAGGATGAATCCGAAGCTGACGACCTGTCCATCCCCACCATGCGTCATGCGCTCACAGGTCCTTCTTCCCCGTCATCCTCCAAGCGCTCCGACAAACGCCCTTCATCGGCACTTTCCTCTCGCTACCTTATATCAGAGGGGTAAGTCGGGCCGGGACTGGGATACCGTTCACAATCCACTTCCCCATCCCATCCTTACCCTCCTCTTGGTTCATTGCCAAACGACATCCAGTCCTGAGCCGAGCGTGGCAAGCGCGCGCTTTATATCATCTGGTCTGGATCGACGCTGATGCTGTGGGTGTGTGGTTCGATCTGATTTGACAGGCTGCGGACAAGATTGCAGGAGTGAGACAGAGTGCGGTATAATAGCTCAACATTCTGGGAGGCGAATACAGAGGGTGCTAGGATCAGCCATGCATTGGAATGTTACCACCATCACCAGCATTCCCATCGTGAGATCTCATGACCAATACTTGAACAAGAACCCAACAGCATACTGTGGTCACAAGAAAACCGTCCAGCCGGTCCAACCGCTCTCCACACAAGCACACGTTCGTTTTCTTGGAACTAATCTGGATGACGCCTCTCCAATTCGACATAGCACTAAGTGTTCAAGGACAACGGTGCACGACAGTGTGCGACCCGCACAAGCAACAAGGATACATATCGTGTCATATCGTCAATGATCCGGACGCATACACATACTAGGAGAAGAGGGCAATGTCGAAATGACTCTATGTACTGTATCGCACGCAAGCTAGCTATGAGACGATTGGAAGGCGAGGGCAGAACTTTCGAGAGATAGCGATGAGCGTGAGTGGGGGCGAGACACATTATGTGCGGAAGTGGCCAGGGGTCATCATGTTGTAAAGACAATCCCTTTTGATATATATCGACGGTGTGGGGGGTTCGACGATTGACTGTGGATAAAATGTATGTCTACGGGTTCTCGAAAGAGTTGCGAAGAGACTGATGATGTCGTGTATAATCCGTACTCCCAAGAATGGCTATCCTAACTCATGAGCAAGGCCTCTGTTGGACTGAACCGCGAGATCCGTCCTCGCGGTCACTGATATCTTATAGTCCTCTCCGTTTCTCTCAACTTCAGAGTGATCCTATCGGTTACACCCATGCGCGACGTGTGGGATAGCCTCGATGATGGGGGGCCGATGCTACGTTCCCCGCTGCTTGAACCCATTCCACTGCTGCCTATCCTTCTCCTCCCACAGCGGTTTGAACGCGTCATTCGAGAACCCACCTGTATCTTTCGGACTAGCTCTGATGGGCAACACATCCGCATGATAAGGTTTATTTGAGCTTGAGCTCGAATTCTGCCCATTATCCTGTTGTTGGTGCTGGTTCTGGCGATCGTCGTTGGTCGCTGTCGCTGCTCGCTCATCTTGTTCCTGGATGACCTGGGACATCGGTACGAACCCCGACTCCCGCTTCGCTGGAGAACTTGACGACGAAGACGATCCATTACCACTACCATTGCCATAATTGTGGTTGGACTGGTTCTGCTGGAATGCTCGAGCAAATGCGTTGGGCGAAGAGGAGAACAAGAGCGAATTGGGCGGTGGCGTGTTCCATGACGACGCTGGAGCGGGAGGGGGCAGCGGACCGGAGGCTGTTGATGAGGTCGAACCAGAGGGTGGCGGGATGGGTCTGTACTGCTGGTGAGGGGCAGGATTACTCAGAGTCTGGGCGAGTTTGGCCTGTACAATGTGCAAGTGTTTCATCATTGGACGGGGCAATGCAGTCAGCATCCGTGATACTGACTCGATGAGCGCTTGACTCGTGCATTCACGAGCGATGCAGTGGGTCTGATTGAGCAACGAGTCTAGCAGGAGTGAAGAGAAGGTTGAAAAAGGAATCTTGCCATCAAAAATCCGGCTCTTGCCACTCACATGTAGATCTTTCAGATCGTCTCCCGTCTGCCCAGCATGCAAGTCCCTCGAGAACGTAGCCAGCAGATCATCCATAGACGCCATGGTGACGATACTCCTCCTCAAACGGTCGACGATCGGCTCTCTTCTCCTGTAAATGGAGCTTTGTCGCCCTAAGTCAAAAGCCCGGTTGAGGCTGAGTATGGATTTGATTGTCGACTATGGTCGAAACCCAGGTGAATTTGGCCTATACTACCTTCTGAGCGCGAGCTAACTGCAGGTGCACCTTCGATGCGCACGGGAGATTGGGTGCGTGGTGAGGGTGGTTTTTTGGAGAGCAGGTCGTTCTGAAATGTTCTGGTCGAGGTATAGTCGAGGACAAAGCGAGCAGGAACACGTCGTACACCGACCGCACATGCAAAGGCAAAGCGAGGGACGAAACGAGTTGACTCTTTCGAGTAAATCGCGCTATCCAGTGGTTGATTGATTGATGCTGTCTGTCACGAAGATTATTTATACCGAGGTCGTGTGGGAGAGTCTGTATTGACAACGGAGAAAGGACGTCGACGAGCTGGCTGAGCTGAGATGCCTTTGGGTTTTCGGTGTTGATGTTGTGGGGAATGATGCACGATGATATCGGGGGGGCCGCTTGTTGAAAGAGGGGTAGCGGGGATCTATCGGCTGATATTGAAAGTGTGTTCTGATGGTCGCTCGTGATGCGGGGCGAGTTGGCTAAGATCGCGGCAGTGCACAAGCCTGAAACCCCCTTTATCTGTGTTCAGCCGGAGATCCGATGGATTGGGGAGTGTGAGCGAAGTGGAGCGTAATAATAGAGTTGTCGTGAATAAACTCGCAGAGAGAGAGAGATGGGGGATGTGTGATGAGATGAGTTGATCGAGATTTCTTCAGCTAAAACTTCTCCACACTGAGCGTTGAGAGGGGTTTCGAAGGTCCGGCGATATTTATGAATGGGATGACCGTTTGCGTGCTGAGGTCCGGAGTGTTGCTTGTCTCTACTACGCTGCTGGATGTATTAAGCCTAATGGTGTGCTTGACGCCGTGGAAGCGACGGTGATGTCGACGTCGATGATGCTTCAAAGGAGAAGAACAAGTTTAGGTGGACTATTGGAAGATAAGGACAAAGGATTGAAACGTGTGAGAATGCGAATATGTGTGCGATTTGATACAATGTTGTGATGTGCAACGGGACGGCGAATTTAGGCCATTGCAACGATGCAATCGACCCTTAGGGTACCACTCGATATAAGCGTAAAACGGACTTACGGGTTCGGCCGGTCTTCACGGTTGGTTCCCCTTGCCGGTTCTCACTCTCGTTCTGTTCTGTTCTCGTTCTTCCGGTGTTCGGTCTGCAGCTGCATGAGGGGTCTCGTTGATATCGGTTGCTGTGTGGCGAAGCTTGGTCGTGTATACTTATAGACGCTCCACTTCGCGGCATGGTCTATCATGGGAATCGCAATGAATGGTTGGTCCGTCTGCCAGCTGGTGTGGTGCACCAAGCAAGATAAGGGAGTTCGTACCGATAAGGGTCGCGATTGAGTCTAGAACCTTGCGAGTGCTCGCTAGCATGGATGATCATCCTGTTCTACCTTCGGCTCATCGCCGTAGCTCAACATATCTCATGCGTTGCCCATGGCATTATCTCATGCGTTGCCCATGACTTATCAAACGTGCCCTTGGCAATTATCACATATTACGGGTGGCGAGCGACCGTACCTGCATACTTGCTTCCTACAGGCAGCAGTCATCTCGGCCCGGTCGACTTTCCGCCGATATCTCCTACTGACGCTGACCACCCTATGGAGAGAGCTTCGGGACAAAAGTTCCGCCTTTACCGCTCAATTCGAGAGATATATTTGGGAATAAGTTGGGCCAATGACAGCCAAGCCAGGCGCAAGCATGCACTGCTTTCCCAATGATGCAGAATGGACATGCATGGACCTGTGAGCCGTCGAGGCCGGGACACAGGGGACGCGGTTGAAAAAAAGCCCAAAAAGGTAATCTCCCCGGGGCGAGTCGAACGCCCGACTTTCAGATCAGCAGTTATTTGCTAATTACAGTCTGACGCTCTAAACCACACTAAACTACGGAGAGCAGACTTTGTTGGGAGCAGCTGTTTTGCACTGTATATATAGTGCTTCGCTGGTGCAGCGGACGTTCTTCACATAACCATACGCTGTCGTGTCCGACGGATCGAGGTCGATTATCGAAGAGGGGGCAGCTGGTCTGGACGATGCAAGTCACGACCACACAGCTTCATGCAGGTACCCTGTTGGCATCCTGTGTCGGTTCACCCAGTGCAGGCCGGAAAACCGCTCGATTGATTGACCTAACCGCGTGCTTGTTTGTGACTAAGCTGTGCACTTCTGCTGCTCGGCCTGAAGTTTAGCTGCTCAGCTCTTGGGGGATGTGACATATGCGCCCGAGCTTCAGGGGTCGCAATTTACTAATGTCTCGTCTGAGCAACCATAGACTGTTTCAGTGGAGGAGTAGTGCACATGCCTCTCGAATGGTTCTCGATTATGCGGGGTCACGATAGCAAGAACCAAATTGATCGGCATTTGCGCCTAAGGTGGACCTATACTGGACACGCATGGGGTACGAGACCGGTAGCCCCGGGCACACCCTTCACACGGCTTCACAGTGGACATCCCTTTCGCATCACGGTCGTCTGTATGTCTGGCTCAGCACCCGCCACCGCCGCAACCACCTCCACCACCGCATGCACCGCCACTGGAAGCCGCACCAGCCCTCCTTTTCTTCTTTCGTCGTCGATCGTGAGAATCTTCGTAGCTATCCGATCCAAAGCACGAGCGCTGTAGATCAGCTGTGTCTTTCAAGAGCAGACGACTGAGAACGGATGTGTCTCGACGGAGCTTACTCGAGCTATGCGATGTTGAAATAACGTAGTTTGATTCGGTACACAGTCGTATTGGGCAGGTCAGCGTGATCTCTGTGCTTGCTATATATCAGAACCTGATGATGAGGGTCTGCATACCGATGAGCAACCGAAACAGCCTCCCCTGATGCGCATAACCCTCTCCTGCTTCAGAATACCCTGTGTCTCCGGGAGCGCACTCCTAGCTGCACGTGAGTGAGAGTGAATCTTCGATCGAAATCAAACAGCAACCCATGCACATCAATGCTCGTCAACTTACCCTCAGGAACAGATGCGAGTAGAGAGCCGACCGTCTTCTTGAGCTTGTGTAAGATCATTAGTACAGAGTCTCAGGATTATTCGTCACTTCGGACGGAAAAACAACTGATGAAGCATTCTCGGTGGGTGCAGCGGTCTCGAGGGTGACGGGATTATATACCAGTGGGCATGTCGTGTCTTTCAAGATGACGCGGTGAGTACTGGAGATTTCCCCACTTGGGTGGCGGTGAAAGCTGTCTGATGAAGCTAGACGCTCGCTTGAGTCGCGAAAGGAGGTGGTACTATACGCCACTGTGTGCCAGGCCTCACCGACAACAAGAAGCCTCGTCCTTACTGACTTCTTTTCCCTGAATGATTGATCTGCAGCAAGGCACACGGCGTAGACACCACACAGCATGTCGTGATTCGTGATAACTCTGGTGCCTATGGTATGTGACTGCCGAGCGAGCTGACACTGCCTGACTGCCCTCTGCAGGCGCTGGAACGGATACTAGGTTTCCTCCGACGAGTCATTCTGTATCAGCAGCCTGCGGCAGGCGCGGACCGGTAAAACCGACTGTCGCCTCCTATCTAATTTTTAAAGGCATCACAGCGTCGCTCGATATGGTCTAGATGCGCTGTCCATCTTCACTGCGTACATTTCATGCACCTCGTAGGCGAATCGTATATAGGGGATGTCTCCTTCGTCTAGTGCCACATCTACTTGTACGTAACGCACCCGTATGGTGGGCTAGGTGTCAAGTGGAGGTCAAGCTCATACATCAGCTACGTTCACCGTCGGGCCGTCATCCAACCCTCACAGCTTACTTTTACTGTGCTTCATCATCTCTAGCACAAGCAAGTCACGCGTATACATCAATACTCTAGGAAACGCTGTTTAACGAGCCCAATAATCGTGGAAAAAAGGCAGAATGGCGTCCACGTCCACCCGACGGATCCAGAAGGTATGTCAAGGATCGATTGTCTGAACCGTTCCCGACACCTCCTTGCTTCTCCCTTCCTCCACCTCTTCTTCCGATGCCCAGCGGGAGACGCTTTTGAAAAAAAAAAAGAAAAAAACGCCAGGTTGCTTATGACTGAACTGTGTCACCTACATCAACAGGAGCTGTCTGATCTCATGACCGCTCCTCCGAAGGGCATCACCGTCTTACCGGATGAAGAGAATATTCAGCTATGGCAAATCACCATCATCGGTCCTGTAAGTGAATCGCTGTCGTTGTGCACGGAAGCCATTGCTCCCTATCTTGGCCCACAGCGGTAGCATGAATGATAAACCCGAATCGCATCTCAAGACTGACACCACTGCGTGCCCTCTCTCTCTCTGCGCTTGACCTTGACCTTACACTCGATCTTGCAGTCCGGCACACCTTTCGCGAAAGGAAAATTCAGTTTAACGGCAGATTTCTCGAAAGACTATCCGTTCAAACCGCCAGTAGTGAGTCCTGTGTCCCCTTTCTGACGGTCTTCCCCCCTTTCTTCGCCGTCTAAACCTCTGTTTGCTGCTGGACCGATCGTCTGCTCGGCAGTGCTATCGTGCACTTGGTCCATGGAACACCGAGGAGACGCGAGAGAGAACCCATAAATATCGCTTGATCCATAGGGAGTCTGGTTCTGAAGCTCACGTTAATCCTGGCGCATTTGTTAACAGATCTTGTTCAAGACGAAAGTGCATCATCCTAATATCGACAGTGACGGAAAGTAAGTTCAGGCGTGCAGACTATCCTACATACACCAATTATTCGATGTGCGCCCTCCTTCCTTCTCTACCACCCTCATCTCTTAGGTGGCGTCTCCTTCATCTAGCTCTCCCTCTCTGTTGGCAACGTTTCGAAATTTGCTGCATCTCAGTGCATGTTCGGCTGATACGATATCGTACTTCCAGCTTGTGCATCGGCCTGCTGAAGACCGAAAACTGGAAGCCGGCGACAAAGATGTCAGGCGGTGAGTCACGTCATCAACCTACCAGCATCCCGAAAGATCTCGCCAGTCGAAGTGGGCACTGACAAAATGAGCTCGCTCGTCATTAGTCTTACAAGCTATCTACGACCTTCTCGAGACCCCTAACCCAGATGATCCTCTCGTTTCGTCTATTGTGAGCTATCGCTGTCCCTTCTACTCATCTTATCGGCAAGAGGTCACAAGCTCATTTCCTTTTCCCTCCTTGCACTCTGTGTAGGCCGAACAATACCGTACGGACAAGAAAGGATTCGATAAGAAAGCAGCAGAATACACCGCAAAGTATGCTGTCTAGGCGGGCTTCACTTTGACAATCAAATGCGGGCACATGCTCCGCGAGGAAGACCGTGCTGTGCCGTCTTTACGTTGAGAAGGACGAGGATTTCAACTTGGCGTGTCTCACAACACGATCACAGCAGATCGCCCCACACGTTCGTACATATACCAACGAGGTTATTACCGGAGCGATCTGCCATTGCCATGAGTGCTACCGGTGTCGTCTCAGCGGCGAGAGCTGATTGAATTCACACATCAATGAAATCAACAAGAATGCCATACTGTACCGATACCCCGCATGCCACACATTACATGTATATTATCCTTAATGCCTGACTGTCCGATCTGGAGCATGTCTCAGATTGAAAAAGCCAAGACAGCTGTTTTTCAGCTGGCTAGCTATTGGGCGCTCTACTTACATCACCCTGGGGGTAAACAGGTCGACAGGCCAAAAATTGGGAATATCTACGGTGTGATGATGGCTCATTTTGTCGACATGGCAGAGAGAGCGAGGGATATGATTCTCAGGTCTCTCAATGCCAGTCTGACAACAGCACTCTGTTCATCATTGTAAGGGAAGGGAAGGCTGGCATCGCATCACAACACATTGTCATAAAGACGGCAATTCCAGATTCCGACCGACCATGAATCAGCCAATTGAAAAGCGTCCCACTCATATCTGCCTGTTGTAGTTTTCCGTGAGCGCCATCATCGATACGCACACGCACACGAACGGGCACGAGCATGGAGGCGCCCGCGCACAAGCAGTGATCATCCATGAGATACATCGGCATGAATGTACCGACCAGCGTAAAGAAAGAGGGGGTCAAGAGAGATTTTTCCACAACAACTTGCACCTCATGCGCACCCATCCTATCCGCGGTGTGCTCATCCCAGCACAGTTGGTCCGCGTATCGACCGACTCCTCTCCGGTCCTTCAATCCGTTCTACTAACCAGACCGAACCATGACACCACCCAGCAATGAGGATGCCAAGCGTATGACGATTGGTTTGACTGGCTTAAGCGGATCGTCGGGCCTTCTTGGCGGCCTTGACGGCAGCGTTGTGGGTCTTCTTCTCCTCGGCGTGCTTGGCGAGAGCGGCCTTGTACTCGGCAACGGTCTCCTTCTGGGCCTCGGTCCTCCTCTTCTTGAGAGATCGGAGGTGTCGCTTCCTCTGGAGTCGGAGGGGGGTGACGAGTCGCTATATAGGAGTGAAATAACAGAGGACAAGTAAGCACACGTCGTACCGAAACAAAATCCCTTTTTCAATGGCAAGTACGCCAATGTATATCGAAACAGCTGAACCCACCTGGATCTTGGGGGCCTTGGTGGTGGTCTTGCCGTTCTTCTTGGTGACCTCTCGTCGAACAACGAACTTCCTGACGTCGTCCTCCTTGGAAAGGTTGAAGAACTTTCGGATCTTGGTGGCTCGCTTGGGACCGAGTCGCTTGGGGAGGACGGTGTCGGTCAAACCGGGGATGTCGGCGTTACCCTGCTTGACGATAGCGACGGCGAGGACACCGATGTCGTTGCCGACGATGCAGCCTCGGACGGACTATGTTAATGTGTGACACACTTTCATCAGCACGGCTGCTACGACTTGCCTTTGATCCTCAAATTCCGAACTCACCTTCCTCTTCCTCTCACCGTCTCGTCGAGCTCGGTAACAAGAGTGGCCGTCAGCAAGGAGAAGTCGGGTTCGATGCTGAAGGAGGACACCTATGATGGAAAGAAAGACCGAGACGATCAGTAATCCAGTGTCTCCTGATGACTCCCATTGCCAGTACGCGAGCAATCCATCCACTCACCCTGCTTCATGGGGAAACCCTGCTTGTCGTTACCGCCAGTAACTCGGACAACATAGCCGGCGAACTCCTCTCCGAGAGAGTCGATGGCGACCTCCTGGCCCATCCTCTTCTCCAAGAAGACTCGACTGGAGGGGAGGAAACACGAAGTAGAACACAGGTCAGCGTGTAGTCCAGTCCAGTTCATTATATTCCGGTCTCAGTAAGATCTTCAGGCTCCATCGCAGCATATCGCGACACATCGCAGCACGGAACAACCGTCCAACAACATTTTTCCTGGTCCGCGCTTGCTGGCTGCATGGCTTTTCTGGATCACCATCCCAAGCTGCCTCTGCCTCCGCAACGCTTCCTGCCTAAGTCTTGCTTTGCATCCTTCTTGCTCCGATGATCCAACTCCTTCTCCTTCACCAACTCGGAAAATCCGTTTCTTCGAAGAATAGTTGAGACCACTAAGGACCTATGGGTTGATTGCTCGCCAAAACTTACGTCTTCCTCTCATCCTCGAAGTCGATGAGCTTTTGAGCGCCGGTAGCGGGGTTAGAGAAGTTGACCTTCATTTTGGACTTGACGGATGAAGAGGTTTTTAGTACAACTAGGAGGACTTTGATGACGATAAAGAGGGTATCGACAGCGAGCGAGAGGTTCGAGGATGCAAGCAAGGGACAAGGGACAAGCAACAGCCAACAGCCAACGAGCAGCAAGCAGGCCAAGCAGGCAATAACTGCAAGAGTGACAGTAACCAAAGCACGAGACAGCACCGTACAATCGCATCACACTGTACAACTGAAAATTGTAAATTGTACAAAGTAAAGTCATTTTCGCCACTGCCGGAAATTTCGATCGGAGTTTGGGATGAGACTTTTCGGTGTTTCTGACAGGGGTGCCAGGTAGACCAGCGGGGTTATCTCCACTGACGAAGAGGTGGCGGAACTGAGTCTGGCTCAAGTTTTACCAGGCCATGCATCTTATGCCATACAGGTGAGGGAGGAACATTCGCTGCCGTAGGTTGCTGTTGCTCACGCTGATCGTTTAAGCATTATCATCGACGATTACATAGCCTGTTGACCCTCCTCCTTCTTCAACCATCAAGTAAAACTGCGTGAGTGTTGTGTAACAGACTGCCTACAACTCCAACCGACTTCGCCAACCGCCCGGTCATTGCCCGACAAGTCAAGTCGACCGGAACTGACAAGTGATACGTATAAAATTATAAACCCAAAACAGTCCGGCTTCTCGTTCTCTCCCTCGTCGGTTAATTTAGTCAAAGGACAAAAAAAGCAGTCAAAATGGGTCGGTGAGTGTCATCTTTCATACTTCGGTTATCGCTGAAGGGAAAAACGGAGAAGATGGAGCGAAGAAGGAGGACGGGCTGCATAGAGGACAACTAAACACGAGGAGGAGGGAAGGGGGTAACCAGGTTCAACCCTCCGACCGTATGAGAAATTGAGAGAGGAGTCCTGGGGAGAAGAGGCCACTCTCTGTCGGCACGGCGCTGTCAAGCTGTCAAGCAAAAGCAACCTGCTTGGAGAAACAGAGAAATCTACCTCTCCAAGATTGTGGTGGGCTGACATGCCGCCTGGCGTAGAGGTGTCGTTGCCGCGACTGCGATTGCAATCGCGAAAGCGAGAGCGAGAGCCAAGCAAAGAGGAACTTGATTGGTGTATCGTCTTTGTCCAAAAGCGGTATGCTGACTTGTATCCGATCCCACTGTCACTACCATCACCACTACCACTCCCCCATTACCAATCACTTGGTTCTGGTCCGTGCTGTGTTATGTGTATGTGCCTGTGCAATTGTTACACCCCGATAGAATGCATTCCAAAGGCAAGGGCATGTCCGCCTCCGCCCTCCCTTACCGACGATCTCAGCCCTCTTGGTCCAAGGCCACCCCCGAGGAGGTCACCGAGCAGATCTTCAAGCTCGCCCGACGAGGTCTCTCCCCCTCGCAGATCGGCGTCATCCTCCGAGACTCCCAGGGTATCCCCCAGGTCAAGTCCGTCACCGGTAACAAGATCCTCCGAATCTTGAAGACCAACGGTGAGTCTGGGGTTCTTACGTTTACTCCTGGTGGATGCAGTGGGGATAGGACGGCGAGGAGGGGCTTATGAAGCCTGCATGGGACGAGACGACTGAATGAAAGATGAGGAACCTGGCAATCCAGTAGTCTTTCAAGACAATCAAATACTCATTCTCCTTTCTTTACCAC
This sequence comes from Kwoniella heveanensis BCC8398, assembly GCA_000507405.3. Taxonomy (NCBI): domain Eukaryota; kingdom Fungi; phylum Basidiomycota; class Tremellomycetes; order Tremellales; family Cryptococcaceae; genus Kwoniella; species Kwoniella heveanensis. Next base: position 298,888 of record KI669505.1, read on the forward strand.
AGGTCTCGCCCCCTCCATCCCCGAGGACCTTTACCACCTCATCAAGAAGGCCGTCTCTGTCCGAAAGCACCTCGAGCGAAACCGAGGTGACAAGGACGCCAAGTTGTGAGTGCCGCCCTTCGCTTCACCTCGGGAGCAAACCTTCGTCCATCATCAAGCCAGATGTCCGAGTAGCCACTGACCTCTGCACTGCCTTCCAACCTCTTCACAGCCGAATGATTCTCATCGAGTCCCGAATCCACCGATTGGCCCGATACTACATCAAGACCCAGCAGGTCCCCGCTACCTTCAAGTACGAGGCCGCTACCGCCTCCACCCTTGTCGCCTAAGCGTGATAGCGTGGTTCCAGATTCGAGCTTTGGTTTGGACTGGAGAGCGTTTTGGGTCCGGGTTGATGGGAGCAAGTGGGGGCGTATCGTATTTGCATTTATTAGGGGAATCGATGCATCTTCCTTTTTCCTTCGATCACTGCGATGGTCTGAAATGTAACTGAAATGTAAGCTTGAATCAATCTGGCAGCTGTGGCGTATTGCGGCCCATCTGCAGCGATCTCAAATTCACTTTGCGATGAGCGAGCGAGTGCCCGGAGAGATCGGAAGTACAGATCATTGCCGGATGAATTGAGTGGCTGAATTGAGTGGGCCTAAGTGGAATAGCCGTCCGCCCCGATTCGAGAATTTGAACATGTATACATACACAACGACCATACATACATGCTTACAACAAGGATTTCTATCCCGTGCGAAAATCCGAGATGGATCCGAAACGTCCCAAACAGATTACAAAGCAGAAATTCGTCAGTTCGACCCAAGTATTGTCAGACTTCGCTGTTCAAAGACGAATAGACAGACGACAAGCACTACTACCAAGCATGTCACGCTCACGCCCTAGATACACCCTGCGGCGTAACAGCCGTACTTCCACTCCCTCCTCCCCCTCTGCCATGAACGGTTCCGGGAGAAGCAAATTCGCTTCCATACCCACTGCCACTCTCGCCTCCATATCTGTGTCCGTGTCCACGGCCTGTGGGTGACGTATAAGCTTCTTGAGCTTGCGCTTGCCCTTGGGCGAGGCGAAGATGACGATCTCGCTCTCGCTCTCGCTCTTGTTCTCTCTGTCTCTGGATCGCCACCTCCCTTCTCTCGAGTAGTTGAATATATGTCTTTCGGTGGAAATAATTCATTGTGGAGACGGCGTGGCGGCCGACCTAGAAGAAGAAGGAAAAACGAAACCATCCACACTTAGCACATGTACTACCTAATCTTGCTGACGTCCTCAGACATATGTCGTGACAGCCATGCGACCGAGATGAGGAAGCCTTTCTTCCCTTTAGGTCGTTAATGGTGGCTTTGAGAGTGCCGAACAACAAGCGTAGGGGGAGTGACCAGCACTCACAGGATACTGTTGTAACGTTACGAGCACGTCCAGTGCGTTCTCCCTCACACCTGGCCATCTGTGGAAGAGCCCATTGGCGATTGGTATCAGCCCGCCCCAATGCGAAGGCAGATGTGTCAGGAGCTGCAACACGATGAATGCAAGCAATCTGGTCAGACTACCACCCCCTTTCCCAATTGACCCTTTGCTAGACGCGGGCAGTTGAGCTGGCTCCGACCCATGTGTGACATGGTGTTCGTCACTCTATACCACTTACTTCGACAACCTGATCGTACGTCCTCACACCATTGGACAAAGCAGAGAAGATGGCTTCGGCTTCGCCGTCAGACATGTTCTTGGCCATTCTCAGTCGAGCAATCTGGTATTGGACATCGAAGTCGACAGAACGTCTCTTGAGCCGTGAATGCCAGTCCTGCGAGGTGAGATCCATGATAGCAGCCGTGAGTATGTGCCTATCAGTCTCTGATCACGTCGACGACGGCACGAAGCATCTCGCCAGGAGCTTACTGAAGGGGAACATTGGCAGTCACTGCGGGCCGCATGACTCACCTTCGCATACAGCCTATAGCTTTTCGTTTTGCGCCACGCATCGATCCGGGCCGCGTTCGCCCACATCTCCCTGCTCCTAGTCTGTTCATCGGTGAACACAGCCCCACTACCCAGCACCCCGCCGTCGCGATACGGTACGGAAGGGTGTCCAATCTTGGTGGTCCCCGTTTGGGTGAACTCCTGGTACGCTGCCAAGCGGACGAATCGGTTTAGGTAGTCGGTAAAGCGGAGTCTAATATTGGACTCGCCGTAGTGCGATGACATGGCCGCGAGGATCTACAGGCAAAGCGAAAATGATTAGCTATATTGTTGATACTGATCCGCAGAGCTCGGCATTCGGATGACTGATTCGATCTCCTCTCCCACTTACCTCCTCCATGAATTGGTTGTCCACGCAATCCGCCTTTGCAGCAGAGTTCATCTTCGCTTGCGGCGTACCAGCCATCGGGTCGTCTTCCACTTTCACGATACTTCCACTAAGGCTCGTCTCGCTCGATCTGCCAGACTTCATCGAAGCGACTCCCGCCGCACCGCCAGCACCGCTTCCGGCTCCTGGTCCTGGTCCACCACTCGATTGCAGGTTCTTTGATACGGTGACTTTGCCCGTTTCGAGATTACACAGCACGTCCCATGTGGTCGGCAGTTCCTCGAAACGGGGGTTCGTCACACCCGCTACAAAGCCCGAGAACTCCTCCAAGATATCTAGCGAAGCGAGATTCGCGTAGGGAAAAGCGGAGGAAGTGGCACCTCGCAGGACTTGGCCACATCCTGAGCCAAGCGCGCAGGCTGCAAGGACCATTCGAGCGACTTGATTTGCCGGTAAGCCATGACCGAGGAACATGACTCGTTTGTGCGCTAACATAGCGTTGAGGATCAGGATGATAGGATGAGTCAGGGAGCCATTGGTATGTAAGTGCGGGTGGAAAGGGGGTGGAAACGGCGCGGCGTTGTGGGAGAAAGTCTGAACGAGCTCGATGATCGAGTACTAATCGTTGTATCAAGTGGAGATGCATCAGCGCCGACAGATATCGCGTATACCCGTCGTTGACCGAAACGCTCACTCACATCGCCTACATCTTCGTCAAATACAGTCATCGGTATCCTGATCGGCACAGTGATTTTCTTGAATCTCGCCTCAGTCTCGAAAAAGTGCGTATCTCTCGGGACGCCTTTCCTCTTTGCACCTTCCACATCGGGCGTAAGTCTTCCTTCCCTTGAAGGCGGGGTTGCAAGGTAAAACTGGCTGGAGCTCGCAGACCCTTTCCGCACCATTCGTGCGCCCGAGCTTGCACTCATCGTCTTCCTATGTCCCATCACAGAAGCGGTAGCTGACCTCGATCCTCCTGAGCTTTCTTGACCTTCTCCGGAGCCAGAGCCCAAGCCGGTATATTCCGTGGCGCCACCACCTGAGATATTGATATCGTCAAAGACCTCTTTCGTACCGCTCAGAGATTCCGTGATACCGAATTTTTCCTCAAATAGATCTTTCCTCTCTGACGAGCGAAGTAGGATGCGCTCATATCGATTCAGTCGGGGCATTCCTGCTGTGGAGATAGCGTTCGCCGAGTCAAATAGACGAGCGAGAATCTCGGGTGAAGGGGAGAGGAAGTATTCTTCGAGCGCGAGGAGCAGTAGAGGCTATAAGCCAGCCAGGATAGCAATCGGCATGCTTCAGTCAGCCTTAAACGAAAGCGGTACAGAGGTTCTAAGTATGGCGAAGAAGCCTGCAAACATTCCACACACCTTGTAGATACCGATATACGGATTGGGCGTGCAGATAGCCATGGCTTTCACCATCGCGCCTCTTCTCATCTTTTTGTCCTCCTTCATCCGTACACAATTTAACACATACAGCAACCCACCGCCGGCTACTCCTCGGGTGGCTCTGTCGGAAGGCATCATGCTCGCTCTTCTATCTGATTCGTTCGATATTCTCAAGGAAGATTCGTGTGAGAGCATGGGGGCTACAGCAGAAGAGGCCGTTTGGCCCAAATAGAAAATGGTCCAGTCTTCGGGTCTGAGGTGCGCCCCGTCTGGAAGCATAAGTTCGGCTAGGCGACTGAGGCGTACAACAGGGTGAGCATTGACTGCGTCCTCAAGTGCACGCTGCTCCAATGAATTGTAGCTGCGTTATTCGAGGCCTGTCACTCACTGCTCATCTGTGCCAGTCGGGTAAGGGTACTGATACGCCAAAGTCGCTCCAGCATCGATATCAAACTCCGCCAAGAGACAAAAATGTACTGCTTCCTCTTCGTCCACACCGCCGACTCCACCAGCGTCCAGCTCGATAGTATCTTGCGTCAGGTCATGGCCCAGCTCAGACTCGAAATCCCTCTCGGTGGAAGTGACCGTGAAGTTGGATCGAGCGGACGGGGTGTGGGGTGGGAAAGAGGTATGAGACGCGGTTGACATGGTGACCGGGGGACAATTGGGACTGACTGACCCCTGGACGGACGGGAATGCTCGATGCTGCCGCTGCAGAGCTGATCGATGGATGCTGGGTCGCCTTCCTTGACTGGGTATATTGAATGTTGCTTGGTAGTCATACCATAGATGAGCAAGATAATGTTTGTAAGAGAGCCAGGAGTTATGCATTGATCGTCGGTATGAATCTGTTTATTCGTCCTCGTTCGCGTGTTGTGTTGTGGGGTCTCCACCTCGTACCGCAGCGAAAACAGTGCACACCGCGCACCGCACACCGTAGCTACCGCAGCCAGACTACACACACACACAGAGCCATTGCCAAATCCATCTGATCTCTCAAGAAGACCAATTCGCATCTATAAACTCGAAACCCCTTTGCACCCTCATTCACGACATCTGACAGGCAGAGAGCCTCCCTCAAGCCATGTCTCGAGATCGAACGCCAGAGGCATACGCCTTCCTGCCGGAGGGTCACAAGTCATCGTCCTCTATCAACCTCTATCCTTATCCACCGCATTCCAACGCGTCTTCGGGTCCCTCATCACGCAGAGGATCGAGAAGGGGTTCAAAGGAGCAGCTTTCCGACACATTCGTCAATGGAGCTGAAGATGTAGAACTGGGGGAGAGGGGTAATGTCCGTGAGTCTTACCTGTATAGTACAGTACAGCTGCGTATGACTTTCAAAGCACTATCATCCACCTCGAGGAAGGGGAGAGTCATGTCTGTCCATTCCCAAGTTCGAGCATGACTGACGACGACCAGCGTATCCATTATGCAGTGTTCAAAGCGCCAGACGACGAGTTTGATCACAGCCATGAGCACGACGACCAAAGCGCAACAGCCCCCCTGTTGTCGTCTGGTAATGACCGGGGCAACGGGATATCAGAGGAAGAGCACGAGCTGTTATTAGCTGAAGGACCAAATTCAGCCACGAGAGGGACTTTGATGGATGCTGTGACGAATGTACGTCCGCCAGCTGCTGCAATGGGGAAGACAAGACCAGGCCAAGAAGCTGATCTTGGTGAGTTGTGATATAGATGGCGAATAGTATCATAGGAGCCGGTATAATAGGGTAAGCTTGCGGCAGTTCTTTCTGTCTCTTTTCGGAACACCACAAGGTTTTACAAGGCTGTGAACTGATAAGGAATCGATCTTCACCAAGGCTGCCATACGCCGTCGCTCAAGCGGGTTTTGTGACGGGTATCTTCCTGCTCATAGCCATCGCCATCATGTCAGATTGGACGATCAGGCTTGTCATTCTCACCAGCAAGCTGAGCGGGCGAGATTCATATACCGAGGTGCGTTCGAGAACTCGTACCGTTCAGCACTCGTCTCGCATCGGTGCCTCGTATTGCGAGTGTTCGCGAAATTCCTAAGACAAGCTACGCCCTTTTAGAATCAATGCTAATGGTATATGAACTCTGTCACATCTCACATCATAGACCGTACATCACTGCTTCGGCAACGCAGGAGCGGCAGCTGTCGCTTTCTTCCAATTCTCTTTCGCTTTCGGCGGGTGAGTCGTCAGCTACTCTGGGCGTATGGTTCTTATAGCCGACAAGACACATTTGTATGACTATCGCAGGACAGCAGCCTTTCACGTCATAATGTGAGTTGCCCTTCCCACCAATAGCCCAGAAAGCGTCATCCACGAGGGGATTTGAGGTTAAGCTGATCGAGTTCTCGCCCAATCTTGATCAATGCCCATTATCTAGAGGCGATACTATTCCCCGAGTGATATCGTACATCTTCCCTTCCCTGGTCGAGCATGCCGTACTTCGTCTGCTGGTCGATCGGAGAGTAGTCATCCTGCTTTGTACCCTTTTCGTATCGTTCCCGCTAAGTTTACATAGGGATATGGTGAAGCTCTCGAAGAGCTCTTCCTTTGGTGAGTGACAACAACTATGACAACAACACAACCGCATATCTTCTCTTTCTCGCATCGGGTTCCCCCTTTCCTCACCGCTGCGAATCGACTGCTTGACGCTCAACTTTCTGTGCGCAGCTTTCCTATAAGCTGATCTATCTGTCGCTGTACCGTGCAGCCCTCGTGTCGATGGGCATTATCGTCTTTTCAGTTCTCTTCCGCTCAGTAGCCGTCGACCCGTCGCTGAGGGGCTCGTCGCTCGAAACTTTCTCCCTGATACGGCCAGGAGTCTTCCAAGCTATCGGGGTGATATCGTTCGCGTACGCTTGTCACCATAACACCAATTACATCTACAAGTCGATTCAGATGCCGACGCTCGACAGGTGAGTTCAAGTCTAAATTACTCTTCCAACACAACTAGTCTGTGCACGAACACAGCTGAAATATGCTCACTCTGACCTGAAATGGTGGGCGATAGATTCAACACCGTCACGCATATCTCGACGGGTGTCAGCTTAGTAGCATGCTTGTTGGTGGCTGTAACAGGATACGTGGTTTTCACCGACAAAACTCAAGTAAGCTACCCCTACATCGAGATGTGAGCTGTCTCGCCTCCAATGAGCCTTCCAGCTGACTCAACGCTCGCCTCCTCGCTCTTCTCATTGTAGGGCAATATCTTGAACAATTTCAGCTCGGATGATTGGTTGATAAATATCGCCCGATTCTGCTTCGGAGCCAATATGTCGACGACGAGTGAGTTGGGGGAGTGTTCTACCAACAGCGGAACAGTGGGAATTGATCACGATCTTTGAGCTGACACGCTAGGACTAATGCGCTTCTTGAAACCTGATGGTATTCTAGTCCCGCTCGAAGTGTACGTATGCCGGGAAGTTGTCGAGGAATATTTCTTCAAGTCGCGGCCCTTCAATCAACAGCGGCACGTAATCATTACCAGTCTGACAATCTTCAGCACGATGGCCAGTGAGTGCTGCGAGCGGCTGCATATCGTGGACTGGTCTTCTTCTTGTACCGATCACGCACTGGGTTCTTCTGCCCACTCTATTTCGGCTCATATTTCAATCTGACTTGGTCTCGAGAAATTTCTCTGCCCCCTCTCTCTTTCTCTGTTTCTCCATTCTGGAATGCGGTCCAAGCAGCTATACTATTTATGCTGATCGATCGTACTATCACCGCTACCTTTTTTGTGTGTGTCAGTCGCCCTGATCACATGCGACCTAGGCGTCGTCCTCGAACTATCAGGCGGTCTCTCCGCCTCGGCACTGGCATTCATCTTCCCCGCCGGAGCCTACTACGTCTTATCCTCCGGCCATTGGTATTCGCCCCGAACCAGATTACCCGCGTTGCTCGTCGCTTCCTTTGGGGCTGTCGTGTTAGTTTTGAGTTGTACGCATAGTATTGCGGAGGCGTTGACGGGCGAAGGGAATAAGAAGGTGTGCGCTTAGGGTGGATGCATCCACACTACAGGTATCTTCATCCTCTTGAACTACGCTTATGCATCTTTTGATATCGAGCTTTTTGTTCTACTGACTGGGTTACTGCATCGCAACACGGAGGGTTCATACGCATACAGTGTTCAGCCCACCAGAGCTATTACTTATCACCTTTTGCGCGGTAATAAATTGAGGGGTGCACTGGGAGTCTCACCTGCTCCTGACTGCGTGGGTGGTCTCAATGTGTTATTCCAAAGTCATCTGTGATCATCAGATGGATATGCATTTGTAGACACATACTCTTCCTACCACGCTCATGCTAGTAAGACTATACGATATCCCCTGTCTTTAGGCCGCTACCTTCTTGCCCCTGCTAGCTTCGTGCATGGCGTATTCCTATGCCATTCAAATCGGATCGCGAAAAACGGGAGTCAGCACACGACAATGTTTGATTCTCTTATTCAGGAAAAGCCGATACATCAAGCTTCTCCTCGGCGACGCATCTTCGCAGTAATCCTTGACGCGTTCTCGTGCTATGCCAATGGATCACCAACCAGATACTTGGAATGGGTACGGCATGGATTGTGGTCGAGCAGAATGAGTCATCACCCACCTTTGAAATCAAATGACTCGTCTTCTCAACCAAACCCAACATCTTGCCAACATCCCCAGACCAAGCGTTCAAAACCTCGTTGACACCCTTGTTCGACTTGAAGTTGATGACCCCTGCAGGTCTGTCGATTCGCGCGTAGATGGTCTTGTCCGTCACGAGCTTGCACAGCGTTCGCTCGGTCGTCAATGGTGGGAGGTCGAGGAGCTCTGTGAGACGGGTGAGGGTGATACGAGAGTAATATGAGGCGATTACTCGGATGTTCTGTGGTAAGGTGAAACAGACCACGAGGCAAACGTTAGCCCTTGGAGCCTCCTGCGGGCCATCGCTCTGAGAAGTCGCAGAAGCGGATTCTCCGATTCTCAACAACTCGATTCATGACTAAAAGATTGAGCGAGGGAAAAGCGCAGCGCAGCCATCTCGTAAGGCGCCCACTCACATGCTCGGTGACCCGCTTGTGCAGCTCCTGCCATCGTACATCGCCAGGGTTCTCAATCTCCTCTGCCTTCTTGCCCTCCGCGTTCAATCCCGTCTTCTTACCCAGCTTGGAACCCGAAGCGAAGATTGGCGATTGTCGGAGCGTGGGACCGTACGTGTTCTCGATACCGGCCCATCGCATCAATTCTTTCGTCACAAAGCATTTCACGAGATCGCTGAGTGAGTTCGAGACGTGAATCAGTGGGTCAGCTGGCGGCTCTTCGAGCACAACCTCCTTCCGCTTGGCTCCATACCACGGAAGCATAGAGGATGAACGAGAAGATGGTGTAGTGTTACTCACAAGTGCTGAGGGGCTTTTTGCAGGGCGGGATCAGAGTAAAGCTTGTGCAGCATATCGGATTGCTCGTTGTTGTAAGGCGCGAGCACGACGTAAATCATGATGTTCTCGAGGACCTAAATGATACGTCAGGATCTCTTAGCGCCTACCTTTCCTTTCGAGGATTACAACGTATGAAGATCTGGCTCACGTTCAACTCCTTGGCAGGATCGTTCTTAACTTCCTCGGTATCCCATACTTCCTGGTACGCGCTGCACGCCTCGAGGTACTCGTCATCTTGCAGAGCGAGCTGGACCATGAGATCGTAGTATCGCAATTTGAGGTCCTACGGTCCGGTCAAATCCAAGGTGTAATGAATGAGCTGAATGGTCTCGTCTGGAATGATGAGCGGGGCAGCTCACCTGGCTATCCTTCTCTTTCAAATACACACGATTGATCTTCCTTGATCCCACTCGCACTCGGGACCAATTTCCTCGTAAACTCTCCAATCTCATTTGCTCCAGGATACTATATCGCAATTGCCCATTATCGGATGGTCCTGATCAGTCACGCGACACAATAACGAGCCCCCCATGGCAGAACACTCACAAGTCGGTCTTCTCCCGCTTGTCCATACTACTGTACGTCTCTACTTGGATGTCGGACATCAGATCGGCGGCGGTATCAAGGTGTTCCTTGGCTGTCACAGGTTCAGGCTTGGGCTGGTCCTTGTCGGTCGTCGACGTGGCAGCTTTAGCAGGGGCGGTGGAAGCTGATACTCCGTCAGTACCAGCTAGGCAATGTTTAACGATAGCTGTATCGACCATACTTACATGACGCTTCCTTGGGAGCGGTCTCTGCTAAATCCTCGTGGTATGAGGCGAGCATAGAAGTCAGTCGCGCTCGCGGCAGCTCCAGATAGATCTGCCCAAGCACAGACAATATCAGCTGTTGTCAATCGCTCGGGTCGGGCGCTATGTTTAGCTGACAAACGCACCTTTCCTTCCGTGATATCCCTTAGAGTCTTGACGAGCTCCAACCACCGATCCTTGCCTCCCTTAAATTGTCCTGCGGTCTTCTGCTCCTTGAGGGCAGGCAACCAAGTCATAGCCTCGTCTACCATCCTGACTACAGCCTCTTTCAGTTGACCGTGCTTCTTCGAGAGAATGGTCAGCTGAGCGTTGAGCAAGTCGAGGTCGGAGGATTCCCAGCATAATCGAGCGAGGAGGGTGAGTAAGGAGGCGGTGGAGGTCATATCGGCGGCCTGCATGAGTATCCATGAACAGTGTGAGCTCTACATGATGTGTGGAAGGAGACCGCTGGGAAACTGAGCTCACATTACGCGTCTGCTTCTCCAACGCAGAGATCTTGTCAACAGCATCTTGCAGCTTGCCATCCTGCGGGAGGTGAGGAAAGCGTCAGCTCCGCTCAAAGAGTAGTGATCGACGATTAGCTGACCTTGGCGAGCTGCTCCACTTCCGGCTGAAGCGTCTTGACCTCGGCGGTGAAGTCTCTCTCCTGCTTTCTCGTGTTGAGGGACATGGTATTGGGATTTTGACCTGATACTTTGGGAAGAGGAAGCAAGCTGAAAACAAGGTGGAACTGCGATGTTCATAACTCGAGGTGTGCTGAATGTTGAACGCGAAAGCGTAAGCGTCACCGCATCGAGCAGGACCACGTGGCATGCGCATGGCTAGGTCTGAATTCTCGTGTGGCGGGTTTTATGCGAATTTATCCGAGATATCTATCTGGCTGTATCTCTCGTTTCGAAAGATGCGGAGAATGCTCTGTATTCGACATTTCAAGCATAGCTAGCATGAAGAAACCAGCTGAAGTGCGATTTCAACTTAGATACTCAGGCATAATCCATTGAACAACATATATCGAACGACCTTTACGATGCGACGAATCCCTTCTCAGGTGCCTCAGGCCGTATCCCGACTACTCCAAGCATCGGTCCTCTCGACCCCGCCAACATGGTACATCCCCGTACTGACGAACCCCCCTCCGCAATTACCCGCTCGTCAAACTCTCAATCGACCTCGCGCGTCTCGTCCCGCCCTTCAACAGCAACAGCAGCAAGCAAGTGAAGCTTTTACAGACGTAGCTTACATACCGCCAGGAGAGCTTGAAAAGAGGGACAGATTGAGGAAATACAGGAGTAGGAAGAGCGCACCTGCCAGGATCAGTTATGCTGAAGATCGGATCAGGAGACAGTTCTTCAAGGACTTCCCGTTTGAAGCTCTCAGGCCTACGAGTCTTGTCGAGGGGCAGGAAATAGACCAGAGTGTCAAGATTAGCGGAGAGCAGTGGACCAGGTTGGAGCAGAGGGGGCTGTACCCTTCCGTGGAAGAGTGAGTAGAGCACGCGCATACGTCCACTGGTCTTTCATGATATTATCTTCCTTCACAAGATTATCTCCTCCTACCAGTCGTAGTCTGGTCTTGGGTTGCTTCCAGGATTATGGCTATGTGACCCGCGATCAATGCTATTTGGCTGCCCAGAACCGGAGGACATCGTATTATATCATATTATAACAATCTGACCGTCTGTGGTGCATTCTGTTGCACGTATCGCACGCCTCCCTTCACAGCACTATCGAATTCGTCCTCAACGTCCAACGTACCCAATCCTTACCGCTGTCACAAGCATACGCTATCGCCACTGCCGAGTTTATCGAGCTGAGGGGAAGACACGAGCTCGCCACGCTCGCTGCAGAGGTCGAGGCTAGACATTATGGTGCTCAGTTCAAGGCCGATGCCTTTGTGAGTTGGGCGACGTTTCCTTTTGACCGTGCTCCTCCGTTGTCCTTTTTATCACCATTTGCCCCTTCTGCCATCTTCTCCGTTTGGTGAGAGTCGTCCCCACGCATGTCGCGCGCACCAGCATGCGATCCATCGCACATGTCAGGTTCCTCATCCTGCTCCTTGTATTTCACCCATTCGCGCTCAGACTTCCACTCATTATCGAAGCCCCACAACCGTCTTGATCTCTCGCTCTATGTCTGAGCGCAATACCTGCGCCTCGAACCTCTGCCCATCGATCGGGTGATCAGTAGCGACAAAGCACGCCCTTCTCGGCTTTTGTCCGTTCCTATTACCCCTTCTTTCCTCTTTCCATTGAGGGGTCGGAAATTACTTCTTAGAACAAAACTGCTTTGTAATTCAGAAGCAAATGCTGACTCTCAATCCTTTCGCCATCTTCGCCCAACTCACATTCGGTGTCGCGTATCTTCTATCCCATATCGCAGGAACGTCAATTCAACCTCGAAGAGAAATCACTCTCGACCCTCCAACCTCCTTCATCCGCATCGTCTTCATCGACCTCACGGATCAAGCATAAATACAAGCCCGTACCCAGGTGGAGGTGGAGTAACACTGTCTCGGGTGATTCGATCCCTTCGGGAGAATTCACAGCTGGAAGGGAGTATGCGAGTAGGTGGAAGTGGGAGATGCCGGCGCCGCTTGAGGCGTCGTTACCCTCGTCGGCTTCGTCGTTTGGTGTAGTCGAGGATGCGGGCGCAGCAGCGGCGGTAGGAAAGGCCGGAGAGCAAGAATCGGAGTCGGAATCGGAGAGCGATTTGGAGTTCTTACAGAATGTCTTGAGCAGATCCAAGGCATAGTAGAGAGGATAGAGGAGCCTCGTGATTCACGTCTCATGAGGGCATCACGCGTCCGCTCATCATGATAATGCATACCATGATAGCATCAGCGTCAGCATCGGCGGCGTCAGCAGCAACAGCATCGTGATACCATGGCCAGAAACCCGTCATTCATATCTACTCTTCTACTCCGTTTTCTTTTGGGCTGCAGCTGTGTACGGTCCAATGATCATTCAAAAAGTCCATATGTGTACGACATTGACACTGTCTGACTGATATACACAGTCGATCGACAGCTACTACAGATCGACTCAGCTAGCTGACTAGCTTCAGTCCGCTGGACACGGAATGAATGCACAAGTACTGTTCGTACTGTACTTGAGATATCGAGATATCAAGCATGACCCCACCGAATAATTTGAAAGAGATAAAATCCCGCGTTTATGTATGCCTGATGTTCATTTTTACCGGTACTGGTACTAATGTCAAGGAATACTTCTGATTAACCAAGATTACAGAGAAGCAAAGGAAGAAAGGAGAACTGGTCACGCAGAAAGGAAAAGAACAGAAATAACTCTATAGGCGACGTGATATGGACTGATGAAACTGATGACTACTGCTATGTTGCTTGGTTCTATATTGCTTGAATTGCTTGAATGATTGATGGTTTGCTTGCGCTGACCGTTTGAATGGATGCTTGGAGGAATTTGAAAGGCTCTTTTACAGTTACAGCGAACACCTAAAGGCGGTGTATCGTGGGTGATCACCAGGGTGAACACACAGACGTGTGGGCCGTTGTAGACCGGCCTGATTCGACTTCAACGTCGTCATTACTGGGGATAGGTGAGATTGGTGGGCACAATCACCCCGCCATCATCTCGGACCAAAAGGATCGGAACCCTCTGGCCGGGCGGCAATACAGGTTCGGCGGCCGCTAAGACTTGTCCACTGATTGAGTGAAATCCAACATTTCATGAGGAGGAGGATGGCAAGCAAGATCAGCAATCGCCCATGATACACGCGGGCTGTTGAAAGCGACCCTTATCCGAGCGATGAAGCGCCCATCGCATCGGTATAGACGAGCAGGACCGATCGGCGACCAGAACGGCATTGTTGAAAAGACGAAATCTCCCACTTACCACCTATACTCGGTGTATCCAGCCGGGGTATCGCCGTAATATACTTGATATCGAGGCAGTCCCTCTACACTACGAACAAAGTTATTGCCATACCTGTGACCCACAGATGAAATGACATCAGCTATTGATCGCCCTAATTCAAGCGCTTCAAGCTGGCGGTTCAACGCCAAGCACAATGAGAATTCAGAGACGTCACGCTTACAAGGTCAGGAGGGGCACATTCGCCATCGTTGTGTACTGATGCGCGTACCTCGCTGGCTGTTCTGCGCTGAGATTCGAAGGCAGCATTCGATTGGCGGTAGGGAACGGTGCATAAGGCTCCACGGGGTCGGACGCATGATGCGGAACGTAGAAAGTATATGTTGTCTGTTCGGTACTAACGATGCTCCTGTAAAAAGTAGCATTGCGTTTATCAGCAGTCATCCAGAAGATACACTGAACACGAATGGGAGCGAGAACACCTCGGCTTACCAGATGGAGTTATCTCCTACACCCATGGTCCAGTGCAATCGCTGATTCTCAGGGGATCCAGTCATCGCGGGGGTAGGGAGGTACTCCAGTGAACCGGAAGAGGAACCCCTCTTCTTGTGCAACGGCCGCACAAGCGGACCTCTACCGATCGATCCAGTTCGATGTCTACGTACGGGACCTCCGTCCGTCGAATTCTGGGGAAGAGACATATCCCCTCCCATGTTGGGCGACATGAGAGAATGCGAAGAAGACTTCCTGCTGTGTTGGCCAAAGTAATCGATGGATGAAGACGAGCTGCTCACTGGACTTGAGGGCGTCGATGGAAGGTTGTTCGGCGCATTGTGTGGGGTCATGGGCAACACACCGAAACGCTGTTGAGGAGTCGAGGGGACACTGCTGGGTCTCGAGCCGCCCCGCTGATTCTGCGGGACCGATGTCCATTTCCGATCGTTCACCACGTATTGCTCAGATACGACATCCTGGTTACACTGAAGCCACATGCCGCCGTATCGCGGATCACGAGAGAATCGCTCCAAGGTGTCAGGTCGGTACAGTTCGAAGGCGACTTTTTGCAATTGGGAGACAAGATCTCCAGCATATTCACCCGGAGGCAATGCTGTAGGGGTGTCCATGTTGTGTCCGTCCAATCCTACAGCATCCGCGTCCGATTCGATGCGGCGAACAATCAGTACGGGCGAGATGACTCCGGTCTGAAGGGACTGCAGCACGACAGTCGAATTATATCGGATGGCGGGTGCGAGCATGCTGGGCGTGATGACATTGGCTGGAGGTGATGGCCAGTCTGGGTGAGGAGGCGGTGCAACACTAGGGCCACCGGGCTTGTTAGGATCCACAAGCCAGATGATGAAGGATTCCCAAGTGTTGGCATCGGCGGTGAAACCAGCAAAACCAGATTGTTCGTTGGACAATCGCGGTCGTTTCGCACCGATCGCTGGCAACCCATCGGAACCAGTGATTCTGGTAAAGTCCGGCACAACAGACAAGTACCGGGTCGAGGTCGTCTGCGATTTGACCCGGTTGAACAAAGCGATCGTCGAGCCATGTGCGATGACCACTGCAAAGAAACAGAGAGAGAGAAAAGAGTTGTGAGCGAAATTCGAATCATTAACATTTAGTCGACTCACTCTCTCCAGCTTTGGCGCTGGATTTCTTCTTGCTCGGCTTGCTTATGATCTTTATCTCCTTGCTTTCGAACACTGCCAAAGTTCGCTCATCACTGATGTCCTGCAGAGTGCCCTTGGCACAGCCCCAGCCGTTCGGTCCAGCGTGGTACTTCAGAGGCGGTTTGATGGTGACCAGAGCTTTGACCTCCCTCCTCTTACTATCGTTGTCTGAAATGTGAATGTTCTTTCCCGCGACATTTCCCATGAAAGGATGATCGTCGCGTTTGATCGCCGCGGTATTGACCTTCTCGTCCAAGTTGGTTCCATCGACCGCAGTCCAGCTGACCATCGCGTCTTTGACAGGGATTTCACCGGTCAAGCTGATATTCACTCTTGGGGGCAGAAGCGGTTCTATGGGGCATTCCTCCTTGACTTTACGCCACCAAGCCGAACCGATCAGAGTAGCTTGAGGGTGAGGACAAAGAAATCGCTTTTCCGTACCATAACTCTTCTGTCCGACTTTAGGGCTCATGATAATGATTTTGCGCTCGCCGGATGACAGTCGGTTCGTCGATCGAACGTAGTTTCGGACGGTCTCTTGTACTGTAGCAGGGGCTGGTGGAGCAGATACAGAAACGATGGGCGGAGGCAAAGAAGTCCCGGGCGAAAGCCGTCGGGATGGACCCGGGACATCCGTCGAATAATCGACAGGAGCACCTGTCTGAAGGTTCCAATCCTGAGTTTTGCCCAGGGGCCTAGCCCAATCATCCAAAACACCACCGGTCCAGTCATGCTGTCCTTCCGCTGAGCTGGAAGACGAAGAAGATGCTCGACTGCCCATCATGAGATCACTGAAACTTTTGGTCGGTTTCAGAGATTGGTGCTGGCCGAGCTGGGATGGTGATATGGTTCCTTGCTGCTGCGGTTGCTGCTGCTGATGTTGTTGTTGTTGCGGGACCTGGGGAGGATAGTAGCTGTTGTTCTGAGGGACAAACTGAAAATTTTGGTAATTCACGGGTGCTGGCTGATCTGTCGATGAAAAGGAGTAACTTTGCGAGGTGTTTTGGAAGTTGGAATAGTCGTTCTGAAACTGAAATGGCAGATTCGGGGTGATGACTTCGCCATCATTCGACGCCAAATCCGTTCCTAGCCCTGACGGTGGATTAGAGGAATAAGCTGATGACGGTGGGATCTGGGCTGATGTCCGTGGGGTCAGAAACGAAGAACTGCTCGTGTCCAGGGCTAAGGACGGTCGATACTGATATGAAGAACCGCCATTTTGGTAGGCGGTCAGACCTGGCTGAAAAGTATTGTGGTTGTTGCTGTTGGCTGAGCCGCTGAAAGCAGTCTGAGCAGAGAGTGTCGACTGATGCATTCCCATCAGGTCGAGCACCCCCTGCCCAGGACCAAGAGCCAAATTTAAAGACCTTTTCTCCTCATCTGTCTGCCCGGACTGCTGAGGCGCGTACTGTGTTTGAGGCTCGTACTGCATGCGCAGCGTGAAAGATCAGCCTTCAATCCTTCCCGGATAGCAGAGGATCCTAGCGGACTTACACCTTGAGAGGGCCATTGATATGTCATTGGAGTTGGCTCTAGCAAAGCGCTAGGAATCGTTGGCAGGCACGAAACGGACTGAAATTTCCTATGACTGATAGGGAGGGGCACAGGTGATCTTCTGCTTACGGCACTGCGGATTTGACCGGACGGTGGTTCAGCGAAAAGGTTCGAGGTGTCGATCGCCGGTCGTACTGCCTGAGAAGGTACGTTCCTCGGCACGTGGACCAGTGGAATTAGAAACGAAGTGTCGTCTATGGGCATGTCGGACATGTTGAGTCAGTGTGTTTTCGTTTTGAGAGGTCCAGTAATCCAAGCAATAGAGCAGTACAGAAAGATGGATATGCCGCGGACATTCGGAATCGCCAGCGCGATAGAATGTCTGCATGCCCTATCGGCTTAAGGTGTTGGGTGCGAAGTGCAGAGCATGAACCGATTCAAGACCAAGAGGATCTGACCTCGATTTCTTGTATACGTCTATAGTGCGTAGTGACCCAGAGTACTGAGTTTACAGTTAACCATTTGCAGGCATGTGGGATGTCGCAAGATCACAAAAGGGAATTGACGCCTTTGTTCGCCAGGTTATCGGTAGACAACCCAAAGCGCACAAAGTGTCCGCTTCGGCTGTCGACCTTCCGAGTATGTTACCTCGCTCCTTTCTTGTTCACCATCCGTGCTATCATTCCTTCACCGTGGGTGCTCACAGTTTGGCCGACCCCACCAAAGGAGCGAGAGAACGATGAGGGCATGTCAGGCGGACACAAACGCGGCGAGGGGTTTGGACAGGCCAAACAAAGGAGGAGGAAAATTGTAAAGAAGAGGTAATGAGGTAAGGGGTCAAGTGTAGTATCCAAAGGCAGCCAGACCCAACCGCGCATCGCAGACCGAACAGAAAAGCGGACGATACCAATCACGATACTCACCTTGGGCGTTGGCGATATCCAAGTCTAGCCTCTTTCCATGCGTATGCAAGATATTGAGTCGATGAACTAGATGCTACAATGTTTGGGGGCTGCTCAGGCAAGCCAAAGGCTGCTTGGTCGATGTTATGTATGGTGGAAAATGCGGGATGTCGGAAGTCCAACGGGATGCTGACTAAGGTACGAAATGCGGATACTGCCGGTGAGGTGATGATGGCGATGCTGAATATGGTGGATTTCGTTAATGTTGAACAATTCTACCTTTTCGAAAGGATGTCAAAGGTCAAGTAAGACAATAACAAAGACGAGTACGCAGCTCAGATATATAGTGAAGGTCGAAAGATTGGGTGTGGATGGTGAACTCACCGTTCAGATAAGAAAGAAAAATATGACCAAGTTTCAAGTTGATCTATTACAACAGGTTGTACCCGTACCCGTATGTATGTCTCGCCCGTCGATTGCCAAATTTGACTTGCCGAAGTCCGTGCTTGGTCAGATCGTCTTGCTATGAATGTGATCTGATCTCGCTTGGCCCTAACACAGCCCTTTGATTCCTGTCTTCCTCGGAGTACAGGCGTACAAGAAAGAATGTTGCGAGTAGAATCTGGCGTCTTCTCTCCGTCTGTCCCTTTACACAGGTTACGGTCGAGGATTCTAGTGGTCTTCCGCCAAGGACCCTTGACGCTGTGTTATTGGGATTCAAATGGGTCTGTCCCTAAGAGATGACCTGAGTCGAGTCGTATGTCCGCTTGATCCGAAAAGGTGTGATATCAGCCTTGCTGAGTTTGTCGCCCGCTCACCCCCGTGACTCGTGACAACCTGACTGCTCCGTGCGTTATTTGATATTGTCACGCCCAAGGGATGCCGGTCTCCGCTTATACCTGAGCCCAGGCAGGACTGATCTGTTTTGAGCTGATGCCCTTGGTTGAGCCGTGTGCGGAAACGGAATCGTACTCGGGCTCGGGTCCGGGACACGGCGTTGAACGGGGCAGAACAGGCTATCCAAAGTATCGGTCTCGGGCTGTCGAGTATGAGTAAGCTGGAATGGGTTGATCGAAGGTTCTCGTCTTGTGATGAAGACGATGGAACGGGCGAGGCAGGGCGCTGTGATCAAAGAAAGCGATGAAGACCTGCGGGTAAGAAGGAACCTCGGATGAAGATGGAAGATAGCTGAAATGGTCTTCGCTAGACTAGCTATTATCGGGATGATGTGCAACAACAAAGTTCTCTTTTTTCACGGTTTTAGGTTGGGGATGCGGTTGTTGAGTTTGGGTATGGATAGTACGCAAGCTTCCACGCCTGCGATTGTCATGCCGGTGTCGGAATGAGATGTCGTGAAGGTAGAGATGACGATGTACGAATACCTTACACCGCGGAATGGTATGGATATGCAACGGTATGGATGGGTACGGTCGGTATGCTTTGCGGTTGCTATCGGCTGCACTCGTATTCTCTACACTGTGCAATGCAACCAAGCTATGCAACCTGCTGACAAGCATCAGCAGAGCACGATTCATCAGTTCATTCAGTCATTCAGGCACGGAAATCAGGGCAAATCGGTCCCTGTCGTTGCTTGCTTTGCTTGCTTTGCTGCTTTGCTGCTTTGCTGCTTGCTGCTTCTTGATGCTTTTCCAGACCGACTTTAGCCAGCGATTGTCTTCGTCGTCCGCTACGGTACGAAACGTAAGCCTGTGTCCATGTATATGTACCCTGACCGGACCCGACCGCTGGCTCTGCTCTGACCGCTCGACTACGTCTTTACCTCTCGCTGTGTCTATCTATATCTATAGCTACTCTGCTAGGTGCTCACCTCAGTCGAGTCAGTCTCAACAGCCATAATTGTAACTACCTCCCATGCATGCATGCATGCATGCATGCGTAATGTGATGTCTTCTTGCCCCCTCGTTCCCTCCCATAAAACATGGATGTCTAAGCTAAGTCGTTTTATCTCGTCCAAGAAGAAGAATCGCGGAGCATTTTGCAAGTTGATGTCCCTGAGATTGATGTATCACAGCAGCTTGATCTTGCATTTATTTCCGACACATGCAATGCTACTTACTTAACCCTTATCAGTGTTGCTCATTTAAGGTACAAGATATAGCGGCATCCTTCCATCCCTCGCCGAACTCCGCGAAAGCGTGTCCCCATCGCAAAATCAAAATCACAATCAAAAACCTGTCGAACGCTCCCCAAACGCGAGTGACCGCGGGTAAAGGCGGTGCTTGGCGAGTACCCTCATACCCGACGATACCTGAGCAAGGAGTCGAGTCCATACTTCGTGTGTATGTTCTGATCGGTCAAGGAAGAAAGAACTGCCTCCCTAAAAACATGATCCAGGACTCAATAACGTTAGAGCATGCATATAGTATATATAGTATGGAACGAAAACATCCCCTCATAAGCTAGAATAAAGGACCGGACGGAGCTATTATAGAAGAACGTGAACGTGAACGGAGCATCCGATCTCTTCAAGAAACCTTTTTGCTCCGTTCTTACGGCACTTTTGCCCTGCACTAACTAATTAAGTGTCTCGAAATACTCCTCGGCTCCTCAATTGTCAGGATGATCTGATCAAACCTGCTGCAACTTATTCTTCATGCTTATGCCAGTCTGGGCTCCATGCCAATTATTTACATCAGCTAACGTCGCATGACAATATCATTGCAACGATTCCGTAAGCTTAAGACGCCATCGCACGAGTCGAGCGAGACATAAATGTCATATTCTATCTGATTGTTGAGTCAGCAAAGCAGCCAGCAGAGCTCCGCCATGGGTAGGGTTGTGCCGTAAGGTCGATCAAGACCTTTTGCTTGGCTGTGGCGTGGCTGTCGAGGCACGTCGTACTACTGTAGCTGCTGCACTTTCCTTCGACACATACCTCGGTGATGACGGAGGACACGGCAAGGCATACAGTACCGAGTAACATGATTGATCGGCCGGATAACGGACAAAACGGCCCAACGGCGCGATAAGAGTCGAGTCGGCTCGGCTGTCTTGGGAGCGGAGACGTCGGTGTCTTGGGCTTGGACTTTTCCGCAACTGCGAATCGTGCGTCGACCAACCGGTTGAGGTATAACCGTGATATCGTTGTATAGGCTGCCCGCCCAATGCCTCGTCGTGGCAGGTCTAAGCGAGCCTTAAGGCCGCTCATCTACCAGCGCACATTCTGTACCGAGCTCAGCCTGCATTCCTTGGACATCATCTTAACTTGGGTATACGGCACCTTAGGATGAAGGGATTGCGAGGTGACGTGAACGAGAAAGAGGCGGCATGAAAAAAAACTCCCTATCTATGCAAAGTGCATGGCTCGTCGGTACGTTGATATCGCCCCTCGTTCTGTATCGGAGATCTTCGTCTTTATCTTTCTTGCTAATGCACTTTAGTACAATTCTACCAGTTAATCCCCCAACTATGGAGTCGAGGTTCAACGCCTATTCAGATGACTAGGGATGCCTAGGCGCAAGCGGGGGATATTTCGCGACCCTTGCAGTGCACAGCAAGCTGAGCCAACCGCCCTAATCGTGTGGGATACAGCAAATCGCTTGGACCAGCACTTTGGCTCAGCTTGTCATTCGGGCCGTAGCGCCATCGAAAAGAAGCTTAGCATCCAAAAACTCGAGCATGGATACGGCCAAGCGGCTTCGATTTGCGGGGGAACAAGAAGGAGCATAAGGGAAGATGCAGGACAGAAAATGTAAGTGCGAGTGGAAATCTCGATGGGAGATTATATTACGCGATACAGTCCGACATAGTCTACAGTGTTTCGGGCATGACTCGAGCATTTTTAGCACGGACTTCTCCTAAAAGGAGGAGGGATGGACCTCGGGGAAGTCGCCAGATCATACTAGGCCGTTCGGTGTGGTCGGTGATGACTCTCCGGGCGCCGCGACGCTGCCATGGGGCGCCTCGTTGCCCTACCCTCCTTTGCATCTCGAATGCACCTCAGAACGAGCGCTTAGATCACATGATCCCTATAGAGGCGTGTAGCAGACCTTGTTCAAGTATTCCAGTAACAGAATCTTGTCTTCATACATTGATTGTCGATGCAGTCCGTACATTGTACTCGAATAGATCAATGCCGGCCAAGGAGCGAAAAGAGTTCAATGCTAAAATTTGGACCATTCCGGCCAGCTCTTTGCCTCGGTCGCTAGTGAAAGAGTGACTGTTCCGTGCATCGGGAGATTCTGGATTTGGAGCATAAAAGAGATTTAGAAGGTGTAAAGAAAGGTCCTTATTATACCGTATGCTATAGACTACATTTTGAAACGTCCGAGACTCGACGAGAATGAGGAAATTACACCCTTCGATGGAACAGGAGGCGGTAAGAACCCAAATGACTGCGTTGACCAAGCTCTTCTGATCTCTATTTCACTCTTCCTTATTATTTCCATACCTTCTCAAGGGAGCAATATTATACAGCGCTGTTCATGGGTTGATGACGAGACCAGGTGCCTCCCGTTCCGGTTGTCTCACACAACGGCCGTTCTTGAGCGTCCACTTCCGCTTGCAAGAGAAGATTTGGCATTCGCCGTTGGTGCATGTCGCTCCACCCAGTCGGACTCCAGGAAGGGTCGTGCAGCTGTATGGTACAGGTTCATGAATTAGGAGGTGCGCCATGTCCCCGGTGACAGAAGCGTGAGAGCGCAGACTCACTCTATGCCTGATGCAGGGAAGGTGCCGTTCGGTGAGGGTTGTGCGCCGTACTCGCTATGTACGCAGCCGCCACAGGACTCAAGGTCTGTCTCAGCATCGATACACTGGATGAGCAACCACCATCAGCAAAACAGTGGCTAGTAAGTCGCTATCGACGCGTTTGTGGTGATCATTGCTCACTCACCTCCCACGAGTCCTCAGCTTCAGGGATGACACAGGCCTTCATCCTACCGGGACAGAAGCTCTTCCTCTTCATCTTGTTGTTCTGATTATACCTCGCCTCTAGCTGACGTCGTCTCGCTTGCCCACTGGCCCCAGGCATATGCGCGTACCTGTAGAAAGTCGTCGCACCACAAAGCAGAGCTTGACCCTGCCCGCTGGGGTTGCAAACACATCCGTAAGTCGGCAGAAGACCGGCTCCGGTAGGCACGAAGGGAATGAAGTAGGCTTGGGCGCTGTTGGCGCATTGGACGAAACATGCGTGAGGATCCGCGACGAGTGATCCGCCGAGGAGTTGCCCGGTCAAGAGATTGACCGTTACTCCCGTGAGCGTACCGACGCAGTTTTGGAAGACGAACGTAGTGCTGACGTCATATTTCTGCGAAAGAAGAGGAAGAAGCAAATAGGTTTCAGCTCTTGATCCAGGAAAGAGCTGAGAAGTGGACGTGACCGGTGCCACAATGCAATCCTCACTCACCGCAGCTTGAAGCAAAGGCAGACAGGCGGTATCTGATCCAAGGATCCCACCGTTCGGTACAGCATAGTTGACAGAAGACACATCGTATCCAACATGGTGGCAGTAACAGTTGGTCGCTGTCCCGATTGTCCCAGTGATGTAGTATGCGAACTGATATCCCGTTTGGGCGCAGTGCGACTACGACCCAAACATACGAGAACCAAGTGCCACAAAGATAGGGTCAGCAAAGCTGTGACGAAGCATAACCGAAGCAATGGAGCGACCCCAAGAAGGAATGAGGTGACTAGACTCCAGTGTGAACAGCAGCCTGGAAGATCATACGGCGAGGTACCTCGCATACTGCAAGCGCACTCACGTTACATAGGGCCAGACTCGAATAGTATCCACCTGCCTGACCACCCGACGAGCCCGCGTTCGTAGTCAACGAAGTGGCCAGCACACAGCCTGCGAAGGTTGGTCCCGGCGTCGCGGCGGCCAAAGCGTAGTTGGCAAGAGAAAGTGTGACCGAGAGGAGACCCAACAAGGATCGGGGTGCTGAGAGCAGCATCGTACGATAGATGTCGCAGGGTACTTGGTCGAGAGGGGCACTGGATAGACCTGTATGTGCGGACTGAGCAGCTGCCGGGTGAGACGGGAGTACAGGTGGACGGAGGGGTACCCACACTAACAGATGCTCCGAGGTTCGACCGCCAAGTCGTCGAGAGGAAGGGAACGCACAGAGAGGTATGGAGGGAAAGATAAAGGGAAGGAGAAAGAGGGGGAAAGAGGTTCCTTCGAGACGACCCAGACTATTCTTTATATTGGGGAAACCAGTGACTATACAGTATCTCTGATGCTAACTCGATCCCCACGCTGTCTCGCAGAAGCCACACGGTATGGTAGAGGCTGGAGAACGAAGAAGACCTCAGCAGTCATGAATCCAGGGAACAGCTGCGAGACACACTGCAAGCTCTGACATAAGGGCCAAAGTGGGAAAGGGTGTTTTCGTATGAGGTCAATCATATGCTCTCGATCCATGAACGAGGTACAGTACGGATAGGCTAAATAGACGATGTCTCGCTTCGTCTGCCGCGCAGAGCCGTGCCATTGACGAGATAAAATCTTGCCATTTCTTCAACAAGATCGTGTGCGAACAATAGACTACAGGCGTCCTTTGGACCCCCGAGGACAAGGCCCTGGTCTGATCTTGATCCTGATGGGGAAGACATTCAACTTGCTCGAAGTTTCTCTCATACGGAAAGGGGGCGAGAGACCCGACATGACATAACAATGTTGCAGATAAAGGAGGTCAATGACGGCAAGCAAGCCTGGACGGGTCCGAGTCCAGAAGATAACGGGGTGCAATACCTGTACGGGCGATGGACATTAGTTGCAGTACTGAATGGCATGTTATAGAGTTCACAAGTAACATCCTGCTAATGTCTAGCACGAATGATAACCCTATCTATTATTCTAGGGTTCTACCTCCCCTTGAGTATGCTGCTTGGGGAACATCAGTACGACTTATGGAACGGCCGAGGACTGCTGACGATATGACTAACCCTTGTTCGTACGGCTTACCTCTCTGGGAGATACACTCACGATGAACATGTTGATGACGAGGACGACCGGGTCGATCCTATTCAGTTCACTTTGGACCCACCGGCAGCGGCTACGGGTAGAGAATCCGAGCACCGAGAAGCGATACATAGTGCACACTAATCGTTACAGTTCTGTCGATGTTCATTGACTGTCTGTCATGTCTCATGTTGACCCCGAGCTCAATATCGACGTGAGCATTAGCCTTGTGCCTCTTTGTAGAAAGTCCGCTCGTCCTGAGCCGTGCTTTGCTGATATTGTCCCTCGCCTGAACTCCGCTCGCGCCCTCGATAAGCTTGTCTGATGTCCATGTCGTACTTGAGGGAATCTTGTTAGGTGAGCCCGTTTACAGGTAGACAAGGTCACTTGTCTAGCTCGCGAATAAGCCACCCACGAAATTCTGTATGTGTGGCGCATAGTGTGGTATGCTTGACACGAGAGCGTACATGAATTGTCTCGATCGATCAGACGTGCGAGGAAGGGACAAATGACGGTGCAGAGCAGAGATTGCGAGAGATGTACATCTACTGCACTCGTGTGATTTAGGGTATCAACGGTTCAATCACGATTATTCGAATCAGTCATTCAGATCCGCATGCCACAAACTCAATCGAATCTTATCGTGTGAGACACCTACGTGATGCGCTCACATCAGTTGCGTCCCTCATGTCCTCATCGCTTGTACTAAACAAGCACGTGTGCAGCATCGCGTGCACCGTCCAGGTACGCTCGAGAATATCCTGATTAATTAACTCTATTGAGCCGTTGAATGGAATGGAAAGAAGAAACGAGTTACATACATATCACAACGATCCTCACTAGCGTTCGTGATGTTCTCGCCCATAAATGGCAACAGCATCTACTGTGAAACACGGTGATATGTGAGACGCATTACGAGATGGCATATGCGGTTATGCTTTCTATCCAGCAAGGTCCCGTGCTTTTAACTCACCACGAGTATATTCACGCATACATGCATGCCTGCATGCTTATCTGCACGCCCCCACGCGAAGCCAAGCCAACGTACAGTACGTCGTGCCGAAGCCACACTGTAATTGTGACTGTCCCCTTTTCTTTCTCTATTGAAACCTCACTAACGGATGAGAATGACTAAGGGATCTACTGTACCTGCGCTTAGAATATCTCATCTCCTGCTTGGCATCCGTCATTCTCTCGATTGGTATCTCTCCATCCATGTCTATTCAGTTGGTGTTCGACCTTGTTGATTGCGCACGTCAAGCTGTAAGCGAATATTACGCGCCTGCAGAGCAACAGGATATCGTGTACCGCATTGTCGCTCAGGTGAAACCCTCAAGTAAAAACGCACTTCTCTCGACGCCATTCGGTTCACATTTGTTATGTAGTGTAACCACGCCCTTGGCCTTAGGACAGCCTAATGCACTGTGGGATAAGTATGGCAGACTCTGTTCCGTCACTTTCGACGGGGTTTCCACCCTTGCTGTCACAACTAGACGATACCTCTATGCATTTATACCATGTGACCCTAGTCGGGTCTATGTCATAACAAGGCAGCTCCAGGGGCACGTACACCCTGACCTTCCTACAACACATGTCAACTTCCTTCCTTCCTTCCATTTCTTCTTCGGACCGTGCCGGATGAGATCTCCGTTCCAGCAACTGCGATGTTTCGATACACTACTGCTCTACCAGATCTACTTGACCTACCCGAGTCTTTTGAACCCACGTTCACTCTCGTACCTCTCCTCTTCCTCTTCTTCATCGCCCTCCTCATGCCACTTCTTCGCCCTGTTCACAGCCTTTTCCCATCCACGTACGGCCTTCCTCCTGTCCTTCTCATCGAGCTCGGGCTCGAAGATATGCACACCGGCAGTGTTGACGTCGGCTAGAGTCTCGGGCTTGGTCAGGTCCCAGCCGAAGAGCTTCAAGGCGTGGGCGGCGAGAAGAGCGGAACCGAGAGCGGTCGATTCTCGCATAGCAGGTCGAGCGACATTGAAGCCACCAATCTGAATGAAACGAATAAGACCCATTAGGTCAACCTTCCGAGCAGGGGTAGACATGGCCGTACTGTGGTTTAGTATAACTCACGTTTGCTTGCAATTGCATGGCCAGATCCGAATTGGTGACACCACCGTCCACCTTTAGGGTTTCGAGCTTCGTCTCACTCTCCTTCTCGATAACGTCTAGTACCGCTCGGGTCTGGAAACATACGGCTTCAAGGGTAGCTCGAGCAATGTGCGCCGAGGTGGTATATGAGGTCAACCCGATGATCGTACCAGAAGCGTCCCGGTCCCAGTAACTGAAATACGTGACAACCGTCAGCTCAACTATTCTTTACCTTTGTGGTAGCATAAACGCAGCTCACGGAGCAAGAAGACCGCTGAAAGCTGTGACAAAGTAGACGCCTCCGGTGTCGGCGACTGAACCGGCAAGAATGTCCATGTCAGATGACTCCTCGATCAAGTTAATCTGGTCTCGAAGCCTGATCAGGAAAGAAGTCAGCGAAACGCTTTCTGCGACAAGGAAGAGATTAGGCTGGCTGCAAGGGCAATGCACGTACCATTTGATGGCTGAACCAGCTACGGCGATAGAACCTTCAAGGGCATAGACAGGTTTGGCGTCGGGTCCAGCTTGGAAAGCGACAGTCGAGATCAAACCGTATTCACTTCTGACACATTCTTCACCGGTATTGAACAGCACGAAAGCACCGGTACCATAAGTACACTTGGCCTCGCCCTTTTTCAAACACTTGTTACCAACCAAAGCGGCCTGTTGGTCTCCTACGATACCGGCGATAGGCACACCCGTCAGAGGAGTGTGGATCGACTCGCTGATAGTGCCGTATACTTCGGACGATGAAACGATCTTGGGTAATACCGAAGGTCGGATACCGAAGAATCGGAGAAGAGGAGGGTGCCATTGCAGGGTCTTGAGAGAGATCAACAGCGTTCGAGAAGCATTGGTGACGTCCATTATGTGTAGACCCCCGTTCTCCCGACCCGTAAGGTTCTATACCATTATGAAAGATTTCAAATCTCTTTAGTTGAATTTCCTTAAATGGTTCAGCAAACATAATAGATGCACTTACATATACAAGCCAGGTATCAACGGTCCCGAACATCAGGTCGTCGGCTTCATGAGCCTCGTGCACCGGCCTCTGGTGATCCAGCATCCATCGCAATTTGATAGCCGAGAAATAGGTGGAGAGCGGGATACCAGTGCTGAGGACATGATCGATTTACTATACGTCAGTATTAACCATCCTTTTCCCCAAATGCACCTAACCCATGCAGAACTTTCAGGGCGTTTCACAGAATGCGCAACTCACACATCAACCATGCCCTCTTTGCCCTTTCGCTTCTTGTGATGAGCGGTCCCGTTGGGCTTGCCGCGACCAGCAAGTCCAAGTCCCTCCATGGCCTTGCCGACCTTCTCAGTGACACCTTCGCCATCTTCGACAATCTCTCCCTTCTCGCCGAAAGCTGCGTCTTCACCCCCGGTACCGATTTCCACTTCCTCGGGAACACCTTTCAGGTCCTCCTCTTCATCGTCAATGTCCATGCCTTCCTCGTCAAGCTTCTTTTCGTACTCCCTCACAACGCCGAGGGTTCGAGAGTCGTCCCATACAATAGCGTTACACAGGGGTTTTCCAGTACTTCTTGACCAAGCAACCGTAGTTTCTCGCTGGTTAGTGATACCTGAAGTACAAATTCGCCGATTTAGTGTCTACATACGGCTAGCAAGCAAAGACAAAGGAGTAGCTGGTGCCCACTTACCAATTCCCTTGATACTCTTCCTCGACCAGCCCATCCATTCGAGCTTCTCGACAGCCTTGTTGATACATTCTGTCATAGCCTCGACCAGAGCCTCAGGATCGTGTTCGTGCCAACCAGCATGGGGCAAGATTTGCTCGAACTCGGTTTGGTGCTCAGCAATAATTTTGGCTCGCTTATCGAAGATGATGAATCGTGTGGAACTGACATTTGCGTTCCAGGTCAGCGCTATTTAACGCCTCGCCTGTGAACATCACTCACGTGGTACCACAATCAAGAGAACCGATGAACTGGCCATTTCGGAGTTCTCTGTTACTGTCGAGTGTAGAGAAGCCACCGACACCCTCGAAATAGCTTCTAGGTGCTTGAGTGAATTCGTTCGAGAGGGGAAGAGTAGGGGAACCGGCTCGGGAGAGTACGGACGGGGTGGGTGGACCAGAGTAGTCCTTCCTCTGGATAGGTCGAGGTCCTGAAACCATTGATGATCGTCTTGAGAGCGAAGCTCCGCCTTGAGGTGGGACTGAATCTTCGGGGATAGCAGCGGCTGGCATTTGAGCGAAAGAGAAAGAATCTCTACCTGCGACTTCAGAGAGACGTCTTGGCACTGGTGCGGAGAAAGAAGGTCTTCGAGAGGATGCAGGCGATGGTGCAGGTGAAGTCTCAAAGACTGGGGTGAAACCTCCTCCACCACTCGACGCCAAAGGGGACGGTTGAGGTGGTTTCACCGACGACATTTGGAGCTCTGCAGGAGGTCGACTCATTTTGGAATCGTATTCGAATACAGTAACTGCGACTTGGGATTCCCGACGATAACAACGGTATAACGGATTCGGAGGTCGGCGGCCCGGTGGATACGATCAAAGGAAGGAATGTATCTGTGGGTGCACGCAAGGCAAGATAACAAAGGAGATTTATTGGGAAGGGCAAAAGTCCCGTGACTTGACTGTGTGTATAGTGCTAAAGCGGGTCTTGGCGGAAGCGCAAGAGGGGGAATTGTGAGAAAGGAAGAATCCCAGAGAATAGAGGTAAAAGTGTCTAAGTGGATCCAAAAGCGGTAGGTTGGTAACCTGCTTGATGAGTATTGTTTCAAAGGTGGTAGCTGATCAATGATAAAAACGATATTGAAACCGTTGATGAGATAATCAGATCAGCTACTTGACTTGCTCGAGACTGGACACTTGAGACGAAGGGGCACGTACCGGAGAGCTTCTGCGTGTGTATAAAAGGGAGTGGTGATGCAATACAGAAGATTCGTATTGGATGGATGCAAGCAGATATGGTGAGATAGTCTGACTTTTTCTTGCGTGCGGTGTATGCGGCAGTAGAGCCTGTGCTGTTGGCAGGGAACCAGAAAGCACCAGTTCAAAATAAAAGCGTCTAAACGTCATAAAATGTCCAGTCGCAGCAGGGTACGTCCTGGAGTTTGGAATGTTCAGTACACCCGACACCTGCGTCGCTTTTGCTCGCCCTTCTATTCCAGAAATGAAGTGATGCATACAGACCCTGACAGTGTGGACGATATGACGGAGAGTGACACCCTGATCGTGATGGCACCACCGGGCCGTTATCCGCGATCACTGCAACGCCGACCACCCACACTGGCCCCGGTCCGCGCCCTGATGTCTTGACGAAAACGAAATCAGGAGAATTGCCGACGCCGGACTTAGGCGGGATATAGACCGGGGCGGGGTCTGCCGCTCTGCGAAGCCCCTGTCATAGGTTTCCCACGATCCCCTCGATTCTAAGTTGTGGTGACATCACCACTTGGGCTTGGGGACGTGTTTACTAACGGGCGGAAATGACCGTGCGTGGCCATGGGCCGACCGTGATGGCCGAACATGTCTGTCTTCGTTTCAAGTCGCATAATCCATTTCTCCTACATGTCCAACAAGTTGCAAAGACAGACAGTGCAAGTGTTCTTGTTCATCATCTCCGCATCCTGAGCGTAACCATCCCATCACTCTCGACCCGATGGCGAGCCGTCACCAAGATCTACCAGTAATACTCCATAACGAGAAGCGAGGCCTGCTCACCGTCGAAGATGGAAGATTAGACGTGCTCCAGCTCTCGAGGGACGGGCGCCGTGAGTTCTATTCTCTTAAAGGACATCACTAATCTATTCAGAGCGCCGCTCAAGTGACACGCTGACGTAGCTCACACTACAGCGCCGAAACAGCTGATGACCTGCCACCTGCGAAACTTCCTCTCTGCTCATCTCGCTGCACCCTCTGCCAAATTCGGCGAGACAAGACGCTTAGACCTCCACTGCTTGCGTGCGAAAGGGAATGAGCTCAGTCTCACAAAGCTACATGTTCTAGTTGAACCTATCAATCTGACTGAGGCGGAGGAATGGGTGCAGACTGTTATGGATGCGGCGTATGATGGTGAGTCCGACGATTTTTTCGCTTTCCGTCCTGTCGTTCTAGATCGGCGTCGGCCTATTAGACCTACATGATTGGAGAGTGATTCTGATCAAATGCAAAATCACAGGTCTGAAGCCAGGAAAACGAGTGCTCTTGCTCGTGAATCCTGTCGGCGGGAAAGGAAAGGCAAAGAGCATCGTGCATAACACCGTCGTGCCTATACTGCAAGCCGCGGGATGCAACGTTGATCTTAGAGGTGCGTCGCCGACGAAATTTGCCTTCGTCCCGTGCGACACTGTCCTGATGCTGACTTCGCGAGCACAGAGACTAAGCATCGGCTACATGCCGAGGAGATTGTCCGAATGATCGACCTGGTCTATGAGTGCGTCTCACCCCCTCATACGTTTCTGTTAAGCTGCAAAAGTGCTGACTAGTCGTCTGTCTCTGTTATCATGTCACAGCGTGATAGCTACTGCTTCAGGCGATGGTGTAGTGTATGAGGTCATAAATGGTCTTGCTGCGCGCCCGGACGGTAGAAAGGCACTACAGACGCCCATAGCTCCTATTCCGACAGGTTCGGCCAACTCGCTCTGCATCAACCTATTTGGCATAAAAGACACTTTCAATGTGCCTTTCGCATGCTTGAACCTGATCAAAGGTACGTTAGCCACGCCAATAGACACAAATCTGCCTGCTATCCCCACGCGATGGAGATTGTACGATTGACCTTGCGAACCTGTATCCATGCGCTGCAATTTCCCTTAGGTCGACCATTACCCATTGACCTCTGTTCAGTCCTGTTCGCCCCTTCTATGACTCGACGTTTCTCATTCCTCTCGACCGCCCTAGGCTTGATGTCAGAGCTCGATATCGGTACAGAACATCTACGCTGGATGGGCGATACTCGATTTTTAGTCGGCTTCTTGAAGGGGATTACGACCATGAAACACTTACCGTGTCGGATCAAGATGAAAGTGGTAGAAGACGACAAAGTGGAAATGGCGAAACGAGCTAGAGAGAGAGTCAGGGATCATGTTGGAGCGAGACATGTTGGCGGTGGGAAAGATCCCCTTGCCGATGGACTTAGGGGGCTCTCGGTCAATGGTCACACTGCACCACCTGCAGGGCTTGCGAACGACGTAACAACACCATTGCCGACTACGTCTGGCCCGGAGCCCCTCGAGCCTGGACCAACGGAAGAGGTGGATCGACCCGCACAGAATGATGAGCCACTACCTGCAGCCCAGCTATTGCAGCCTGACACAACATGGGTGACGATTGAGTCTGGTTCCGGTACGGCTCATCTGAAAAAGAGGTCCTCGACACAGTCCATTCAAAAGGGAGCGGCCAACGGAGAGACACGAAAAGCAGGTGCATGGGTTGACGGAGAAGGTGTCTTATATTTCTAGTGAGTCCAGCCCGGACATTGAGATCCCTTCGGTCCGCTGTTCAAAGGATTTTCTTGGAATCGTGTGCAAGGGCTGGCTGACTCCCTGTTCATTGTAGCGCCGGTATGATGCCATGGATCGCACGAGACTTGATGCAATGGCCCGTCTACACTTCGGGTGATGGAGTGATCGACATCGTCGTTCAAAGCGTTGTGCCTAGGTTGATGATGGTCAATGCCATCACCGGTGCCGAGAAGGGCGAAGCATACTGGCTAGACTGTCAGCATTACTATAAAGGTGAGTAAGGTATCTCCTGCTGCCCTTCCCTCGAGTAACCCGCTTTCACCGCACATGCTTCATACTTGCTTGATCGCTGACCTGCCTATCGTTCTGCATGTCCAGCGTCTGCATTCATTGTCGAGAACCTGGCTAAGGCCAATAACCCAGTCGCGAGCATCGGTGAGTATTTTGGCCATTTTTCCAGCTGTGCCTTATCGTATGCCAACTAGATATATGCTCGTAAGTAACCACTTGCTGATTAACATGCCTTTCTTTCGCTCATCCTCGTGCAGACGGCGAAGCCTTCGAATGGGACTCGCTTCATGTCGAAGTCTTACCTCGTACAGCCAACTTACTAAGCATGGAAGGGCATTATGTCGTTTCCGACTTCTTGAAGAAGCACGACACGAAGAAGTAACGCAAGGCGTCAGCAATGAAGATGACGGAGATGACCAAGATGACAAAGATGACAAAGATGATGAAGATGATGAAGATGATGATGGCCAGGCACTACATTCGCCTGATATCGATGTGCATGCCGAAGAAGGCCGATAGAGACGTCCTCAGACACCTCTTACTTGTACCTATTGTCAAGGCATGCGCATTGATATAGCTTATGACCATATGGTTCAATGTTAGTGCGATATCCAGCATTACTTCAGAGGCATATATTCGCATAGATCTTAATGATGCTCTTAAGCTTGTGCTAAGAAGTCAGAAGTTCAGTTATGAAGTGCCACACTCCGGTGATATGTCCCGGATTGTGCCACGTGGAGTCGAGTCTCCTTTGCTCCCATTTTTGGCTCGGGTCGAGATTTCCATAAAATCTCAAAATGCTAGCCTGGTCGAAGCGAGACATCTACCTCTACAGTCATTTTGTGAGCTTTGTCTCGTCCTCCTGACATCGATCAACAAAATAGCTTGTCTCGATACATCATCCCGTAGATAGTGTAGGCGACTCTCCGGCTCGCACAATCGACAATCATCGACAATCGACAACTGAGGAGAGAAAGAAAAGGGTCTTCCTTATATCCACGGTCGTCGCCTGACAGGAAGACATACGGACTGTCCAAGAACGAATAGGACTGGACACAACACAGCAGCAGAGATAGATCAGATCAGAGAAGACAGGACAAGATGGCTACTTCATTGAGCAATGGACAGGTCACGGAGCTCCAGCAGTCTGAGGACTTTGCTATCAAGAGCGAGGCTGTGACCCCCAAGCTTGGTACGTTCAGCTCTACTCTTTTCTCCTTACAACTTGATCCGAATCCTCATCCTATCCGGGACCCGGTTCGACGGCGCAGCAGCTGTCTGGCTAGATCGCGAACGAGCGATATCGTGCTTGAATCTCCTAGTCCGCTTTATGTCATTCTTACTCATGTTCGCTGACACCGCTTCTCCGCTACTTTGGAT
Organism: Kwoniella heveanensis BCC8398; assembly: GCA_000507405.3. NCBI lineage: Eukaryota > Fungi > Basidiomycota > Tremellomycetes > Tremellales > Cryptococcaceae > Kwoniella > Kwoniella heveanensis. The sequence goes on from KI669505.1 coordinate 332,873, forward strand.
AGACACCTCACAATGGCCCCTTCTGTTGAAGAATTACGACAAATTGCTCGTCCGATCTTCCCACTTCACCCCTATCCCCACCGTAAGTAATCTCAATCTGCTGAACTGATTTTCGAAGCTTCATTGTGCAGGCGTTAGTACATGGCTTATATCGTCTTCTGCTCTCTCCCATTCACAGGGTATCAGCCCTCTCAAGCGAGACCTGCAAGCCTACGTGAAATCAGGAGTAATCAACCTCGACAAGCCCTCGAACCCTTCTTCTCACGAAGTCGTAGCGTGGCTCAAGCGGATCCTGCGAGTCGAGAAGACCGGACACTCCGGTACTCTTGATCCCAAAGTCACCGGATGTTTGATCGTCTGTATCGACCGAGCCACACGATTAGTCAAGTCCCAGCAGGGTGCCGGAAAGGAATACGTCTGTGTCGTCCGATTCCATGATTCCCTTCCCGACGAGAAGGCTCTGCCTCGAGCTTTGGAGACTTTGACCGGTGCCTTGTTCCAGCGACCTCCTTTGATCTCGGCCGTCAAGCGACAATTACGAGTCCGAACCATCTACGAATCCAAGCTCATCGAGTTCGACAACAAGAGAAACATGGCCGTCTTCTGGGTCTCGTGTGAGGCTGGTACCTATATCCGAACGCTCTGTGTCCACCTGGGTCTGTTGTTGGGTGTGGGAGCGCACATGCAAGAGCTGAGAAGAGTCAGGAGTGGTATCACCGGCGAGAACGACGATATCGTCTCGATGCACGACGTGCTCGATGCTCAATGGTTGTACGATAACACTCGAGATGGTGAGTGAGAGAACCTTTTCACCTGGCGGCTTGTCCTATCCTTTCACCGGTCATGTGATCGGTTGTGTAAAACCGGAACCACCGAATGACATGATAATGGATCCACAACTGACTTTTTTCAATCGCGTCTGATTGACACGGTATTGCCAGAGTCCTACCTGCGACGAGTCATTCGACCGCTCGAATCACTCTTGACCAACTTCAAGCGAATTGTCGTCAAGGACTCTGCTGTCAACGCCGTCTGCTACGGAGCCAAGCTCATGATCCCCGGTCTGCTGAGATACGAGGCCGACATCGAAGTCAACGAGGAAGTCGTCCTTATGACCACCAAAGGAGAGGCCATCGCCATCGGTATCGCCATGATGTCCACCGTCGACCTCGCTTCATGCGACCACGGCGTTGTAGCCAAGGTCAAGCGATGTATCATGAACAGAGACTTGTACCCTCGACGATGGGGTCTGGGACCCAAGGCTCAGGAGAAGAAGAAGATGATCAAGAAGGGAGAGTTGGACAAGTACGGCAAGAACATCGACGGCGTCACCCCTCAGACTTGGAAGAAGGAATACGTAGATTACAATGCCGCCGAAGCTGAGGGAGCGAGCACGACCACCCTGCCCACCCAGCCCCAAGCTGCTGCTACGGCCAGCATCACCCCAATTGAAGTAGATGGAGAGGAGAAGGAGAAGAAGAGGAAGAGGGAATCAGATATCGGTGTTGCCGCCACGCCCGTGAAGGAGGAGGCCGACGGCGAAAAGAAGGTGAGTGTTGCGGACACACATTATCAACCCCTTTCTGTCATTCTCCCGCCCGGCTGCTTCGGACATCAGTCCTATCATACAAAGCTTGTACCGATGAAATTTTGCTCGTGCAAGTGACGAAGACGAAAATGCTGATTCCGTTCCTGTTTACAGAAGAAGAAGAAGGTCAAGACCGAGGACGGCGTAGAGCGAGAAGAGACCGCAGAGGAGAGGGCGGCCCGAAAGGCCGCCAAGAAGGCCAAGAAGGAGAAGAAGGAGTAGAGTGAGAGTGAGCGCCAGGGCGCGGCGCGGGCGTGACGGTTGGCGTGTGGAATGGGTGAATTGTGTTAAACTAGCTACGACAGTTCATTCATACCATTTTTCTTCTTCTGCTACCTTTTGTTTTCGAACCTTGCTTCATTCTGGTTTGGGGTTATATATACCTGTATGTATCTGCATCGCATCGCATAAACTCAGCCTACACGTTCCACCGTTTCTCCTGTCTGAAGCGCGAAATAAGCGCCGATAGTCATCTCAGTGACACGATCTTGATCGTGCGATTCCACGGTGAGCTGTGAACTATGCGCAGGTTGCATAGGGGTCAATAGGGCCTCATTCGATGAGGCAAGACGATGTTCCGCACGAGCATCTTGCATACATCCGCCAGCCTGATCCGATGTTTTACCAATATGATCTGAGCTACGCGCTCGACCCTCAGTCAATCTTGAGATCCCGATCATAACCAGCAAGAGCGTCGAAATACGTCTTGAAGAACTGGATGTAGTATCGCACGTCGGCCGATCCAGCCGTCTCTCGAATCGAGTGCATGGACAGTTGGGCGAGACCGATATCGACTGTTCGGACGTGTGTGGAAAGATGAGGACCGACTGTCGAGCCGCAAGACTGAAGGTGTGCCAGAAAAGCGATTTGAAGCGAAAACGAATGGTGTCAATGATAAGTTCAGCTACTGTCACTCGGCCCTAGATATGTGCAGTCCGACGACTCACCGAGTCATTCCTAATTTCGAACTCCTGAACAGGTACACCGGCCCTCTTAGCCACGCGTCGAAGCAAGAACGTGGTCTGCGCATTGGAAGTATACCGCTGGTTCGCATTCGTTTTGATCACGATACCTCCGTTGATGCGGGGTGCGTGGTTCGTCTCGTATCGATTCTCGTAGTTGGGATTGACCTGCGTTTGGAGGGTTTCGAGCATGCGTTAGTAGGTCCGTTGTACGTCACCACCTTCCAGTCATCCGTCCTCAGACTTACAGCATGACCCATATCGGCTGACACAAGGAAACTGTTCGCGAGCATTTGATGATATCCAATCTTGCTATATTCAGGCAGCGAAACAATACGCTCCACAAACGAAGGAAGGAGGTTGGACTCTGCACCATGGTGAGAGACGCTTCCGACCTGAAAATCCAAATGGATGCAAAGGCGACAGTAAGCATACATCCCGGGCCTGGACGCTTTCGCGCCCTAAACGTGAATAGGAATGAGCGAGTCGCAATGACGGGACCCACCTCTTCGTTGTCGAAGAGTATCACACATCGGATGCTGTCGTCCGTGTTGGTCGCGTCGATCGAGTCGACAGCGTCGCAGAGACCTTCGATTGAGCAGAATCTAAGACACGTACCCGCACGTCAGCATCAAGTGCGATCTTCTACCATCTCAGGGTGAAGCGAGAGGAAGCATTGATGCTACTCACGAAGTCATAAGGTTGTCGCATCGGGGGGAAAAGATGAACTCGTTTGAAAGGCCGCCGACGGCCGATGGCTGGACGTCAAACAGGGATCTGTCCCAGGAAGAAAGTCAGCAAGCGGTGTTCGCGTCGGTGGGATAGTCGCATGCGCATGGATAAAGCTGCATGATGTGTCGACTCACAGCTCGAAATCCTGGATATCCGAGATAGAACAGCCAAGTTCATCCGCCAACACAGCCAATAACAACGGATGGTGCTTCTCCTCCATTCCCGCAATATTCACCTCGTCGCGTCCACCGGATCCTTCATCCAGATCCATCCGCGCTGGTGTCGCCGCGCCTGAACCTGACCTTGAACCGAACGGCTGAGGAGTACCTGACCTGCTCTTGGGTCCTGGATTGCCATTACCGTTACCGCTGCCTGAAGCGTCGTTGAGCTGGTCCGCTATCAAGCCTAAAATAGGAAGGAACTCTGTCTCCTTGTTGAACTTGAACGCATCGTTCGCTGTCCGGTCCAGGTGGATCGCTAGTGTCGGTATACGAAGCAGTGGTCGATCAATCTTGACCAATTTCGAGACGTATTTGGGCTCGGATCCCGAAGCGGAGCCACTCCCAGGAGAAGTTGAGACGATCACTCGTCCCGCCAAGGACAGATCACGGTCGAACCATGAGTGCCAGATCCCGCCTCCGTATAGCTCCACGCCTACTTGGAGATACCCAGCTTTAGATCTCTTCGAGTTTGGTCGGACTTTCAGACAAGGCGAATCGAGATGTCCTACGGCGAACGAGATGGAAGTCTCCGTAGACGCGTCGCTAGCATTCGAGCTTGAAGGCAGAGTAAACGCGACGAGCGAGGACTGATTTCTGGTATAGAAGAGCTTGGCTCCGGGCTTGAATTCGGCCAAGTCAGGCTTTCGTTCCGAGATGGGCTTGAAGCCCGATGCCAGAAGTCGAGTGGTCAAATTCGAGACAGCGTGGAATGGGGTAGGAGATTCAGTGACGAACTCGCAAAACCTGATGTTCACTAGATGATCAGCACGCCCATCGACCGAACCACATTACCTCAAACGGGCAGATACAGATCTCAACTCACTTGACCGCGTCAACAGGAGGTGAAGGGGGTATTCTCATTGTGCGTGATTCAGACGACTTTCGTGAATGGTGCTCTACAGTCGAGGCTATGAGAGATACACGCAACCAATCCTCATGATATCAGCCAACGATGCTACCGATAAGCATCCACCCCGATCGTTCAACTCGCTCGTCGCTTATGCGAACATCCCGGTACCACGTGATCCGCTTACCCTGCATCAGGCCAAAGTGGAGGGAGTCTCGGATATGTCCGAAGAGATGCAAACAAGAGCGATGGCAGCCGATAAGATCGGCGTTAGTGTTACGTCCGACGTGCTTTGACAGTAGAAGCTGACTGCCACATTCATCTGGGCTCTTCAGCTGGGCCGGCACTTTCATGTCTCCGCATTTGATTTGATCCCGTCATGGCATTTTTACCATTCCATGCATGCTTGCGCTTGCCCTGGCCATGCTGTTGCTACTGCTTCTCGTTGCTGGCCCGGGTCACGACCACCACCACCAGCACGACGCTCGCTGTCACTTATCGGTAAGAACATCAAAACAGGCCAAAAGACACCTTTATCCTTCTTTGTAATCAGCTAACCTTTGCAGCCAATCATTCAAAATGGTGCGTTTCGTTCGGCCCTCAAGATCCCGCTTTCGGCGCTGCATGGAGAAGACGAAAGAGAGGGGAAATGCTGACTGCGTTCTGTACTATACTTCTTCTTCACTTGATCTTCGATACCGATAAACCCTCGTCTACCGACTACCGTGATGGAAATTGAAATGGGAATGGATGGGGATGGAAATGAATATGTGCTCGGCGTTGGACTGCCGCTCGTTTCCGTTGTGGATGGGACTGAACCGGGATAATATGGATTTGGATGGACTACATCGACATAATATGGGAACCTATCGACATTTCGCATTCGCATTCGCACACGCATCCGGCATCCGCATCAATAGGGTCGAGTCAGGACTAAGACTGTCAAGCGAGCTTCTCGAGTTCTCATCGAGAAGTACTACCCTCGTCTCACTCTCGACTTCCAGTGAGTATCAACAGAACTTGGGCACGCACGCAGATATATTCATCCAGCTTCTTCGGAGATGAGGACGGCCTGAGAGAGATGGAGGACGAAGAGCTGGATGACGAGCTGGATGATGTTGTGAGGACGGAGCATCTGATACGCACGATCATTGGGAGGGACGAAGGAATGTTGTCGGTCGAGGAGCGAGATGTTGAAGGCTAGGCGCACCTATGCTCGTCGTGGAAAGACACCCATTTCGCTCGGCACGGCAAGGGGAGAACTTGACAAGTTGGACAGGTCTCCGGAGTTGAGCAGTTGGCTCTGGGCAAAGATGGGGGGTCAGAACTATCAGGCTTAGACAACGATGTGGAACGACGGAAGGTCTTCGGTGATACCGTCGCTGATCATTGTTACTTCTATTTCACCCATGTAGCACCAACAAGCGACTCCTCGATGAGGTCGCTTCCGTCCCCTCTAAGAGGCTCCGAAACAAGGTTGCTGGTTGTGAGTATGATTTCCGCTTGATCTCGATCATGAATGGCAAAGGGCCGGCAGAGCCATTTGGAGGATATCCGGGAGCAGTTGAGGCTTTGGATGTGACCGTGACGTCGGGAGCTAGCTTTATTGTTCAGCGAGGAGGATCTCAGCTTCCCGATTGTCAACGAAATGGAACTGCTCTGGCCATTTGTACATCGGGTCGGAACTGAGAAAGGAACACGGCTGATAATATTCATATTGCCGCAAACAGTCACCACCCACCTCATGAAGCGAATCCAGAAGGGTCCCGTTCGAGGTATCTCTTTCAGGCTGCAGGAGGAGGAGCGAGAGAGGAAGGACCAGTGAGTTGAGGTTTTTTTTCGTGGCGAATCACTGGGATCGAGCGCGGGGTTTTAGCCTTTGTCAGCTTCTGTTGGGATGAAAGGAGGCCCCGGCTCGAAACGATTGAATGACTGACTTTACATTGTTTCACCTGCCTCTTTCAGATACGTTCCCGACGTCTCTGCCCTCGCCGCCAACCCCGACGCCCCTCTCGAAGTCGACTCCGAGACCAAGGACCTCCTCAAGTCCCTCGGCATGGACGACCTCAACGTCAACGTCATCAACGTCTCCGCCAACGCTCCCCGAGAGAGGAAGACCCGATTCGTGCCCGGTGCCGGCCGAGCTTAAAAAGCTCAAGCTTCAATTTTGGATTACCACGAATCTTAGAATTGGGACTTGGGTTGGGTTGGGTAGTTGCTGGAAGATGGGGTTTGTACCATTGTGATGGATGATACGACTGCTTCATAACGATGCTGCTTCCGCAAGTTCGAATCAAAGGTGCGGGCTTCTGGCTGTGTTTCTGTTGCTTCGGCTGGATCGTCTCGAATGCGTCGCTTGTGGGAAGGCACAAGCTCTGGTACGTGCCATCGCACAAAGGGCCATGCTTTGTCAGACGACCTGAACCCGACAGACTCGTTGCAGGTGACAGATGTTAAGACGAGAGCATTTCTCAGCGAGATCATGCGGGAACTGCTCCTCTCGCGGCAGGCGGACTCACCGATTTCAGCCGATTAATTCATAGCTTGTGTCTGATGTCCATAATTGACCAGTCCCATGCCACGCCATTGCTAATCTGACCGATGTATACACTTCAGGTTCTCCCGTCACCTAGACATGGCTGTGACGCAATCCGAACGTATACCGTACGAACCCCAACTCGCTTCCACTGCTGGCGACATGCACAACGAACCACGCTCCATATGATTCAAATATACATACATGCATTGGTATAGCTTACAGTCATATTCACGGCAATATTACAGGCGGTGTACGAGTCATGTCGAGAACAATCAAATCCAGTCCACTCCGGTGATATTCAGCCAAATTCAGTCGTCTACACTGCACATGCCCGTCTAATGGACACCGAAATCCAGCTCAGTCCAGTCATTTTCGTAGCAATCCAAGCCAGAACAAGCCCAGCATCCATCGCGCCCATAGCGAAGGCGATCATAAAGGGCAGATTCTCCTTCGTGCCATCATCATCCAAATGGGCTCGGAATGACCTCTGTTGGATTTGTCCGTCTCGGTCTCGGTCTCGGTCTTGGCGCACTACTCCCAGGCCTTCTTGGCTCGTTGTCGCTTTGCCTGGTGGAATGGGGAAAAGACAGCGTTGAATACTGGTCAGCTCTTGCTGTAGGCAGAATATGCATGTCCAAAACCCCGGCCATAGGAAAACATGAGCAAGTGATAGTCCCGGGAACCAGAACCACTGTGTATCACCAGAGCGCCGAGGACAAGCGCCGAAGTAATTAGGCGATGGAGAATCCGGCATGACCCTAAAGCTCATCACAAAAGCCAGCTGTCGCCCGCCTTACTCAAGCGCAAGCTCAAGCTTAAGCTCAAAATCACTCTCACTCACTTTTTTCTCCTCCCTCAATCTGACCTGGTTCTCCAACTTCTCACTCAACTCCAAAGCCCTCTCTCGCCCCTTCTCAGATTTCATCTTCTTCTTCCTTGATACCTGACCCCTATTGGACTTCGCATTGACCTTTTGAGACGGTTGGATCTGGCCTGCTGGGGTGATCATCGTAGCTGGTAGCCGAGGATTTTTAGCCAGTTTGCTCGGTTGGGCCGGGACGGCTAATGGGTTGGAATTTGAGTTTGAGTTGGCGGTGTTGCTGCCGCTCGAGCTGGCTTGAGCGGACGAAGACGATGAAGCAGCATTGTGCTTGGACGACGTTGGTTTTGAGACTGGGCAGAGAACAGATCGATTGGTACCTTAGCTCTTGATCGGTCTCGCGTCGAAGGACTCTAAATCCTGTCACCTACCTGCCATCTTCTACTCGATTCTCTGGCGAGATTATGCTTGCGATGAAAGAGGTCTGACAATGAGTGAATTGAAGTGTATAAATGATATATGTTCGAGACATCAGTCATCTCCCTAGCATGAAGCTGGTCTCCACTGCCGGACTCCGCATCAAATCTCTCGACTTTCTAGTGGGTGCGTTACGTAAAACGGTCCGACGCGTAGATCAGATAACTCGCAGTCGACATGAGAAAGATAAATAGTCCCCGTACAGAGAAGTCATACAGTCTGGCGCGAAGGGTATGGATTCTGTCTTAATCATTGTACATATTCACATATTCCTCTGGACGCGAAGTCACCTGCATATACCTGTGTACAGCTGAACCGGGAGTTTCACAAGCGCTCCCTTCGACTGCCCATTAAGTCGCTCACTCCGAAAACGAACAGAACCCAAAGGCCAGTCAAGACCACTCGACAGTCCTTTCCCTACCCGAAATTGGTTATCAACTCTCAATCCTCGCTTCTCGCGATGCTGTTATCGTCCCTTGCGCTTCTCTTCCTGCAGATCATCTCGGCAGCAGGTGCTGGGGTCCAAGCGCAATCAAGTGGGAGAGACTGTATACCGTCCGGCAACGAGGAGCCTATCAATGCTGCTTTTAAGCGAGGTGAGCCTAGTTTCCATCTCAAGCTTCCTTCACACCCGATCCTGCTCTGAGCATTAGGCTAGCATATCGCCTTTATCGGACATTTCGATCTAAAGGACCGTCCGATGCAGTGACAAAGTGTGCCATTGAAAGAAGCTCACTGACATGACGCGATCACCTTCACAGGCGGGAAAGGAGCCGTCGTCACGCTCTGCGCCGGCTCGGTACACCGACTGAACAGCAGTATCACCTTCACGGCGGAGCAACAGACGCTGACAACGGAGAACAATGAGAAGGGCAGGGACCGAGCGATGTTGATTGTGGAAGGGCCAGATCTGGCTGCTGCTGTCAGGTGGGCTGACTGTCATCCAAATTCCCTGCGCCAAAATGATCTCGACTTTTTGGTCTTGGTTGCGCGGGCTTGGTTGGGATAAGATATCAATTTTGAGAGCCTCGACGCTTCTGTCGCTGGCCCATGCTAATTAATCCTTGTCATGCTGCTACTATCAGAGCCGACTGCCAGCAATGCTCTCACGCTGTCATCCGATCTCTGATTGTCGATGGGAATCGGCCTCAACTGTTGAGAATACCAAAGGGCGACGCGCTCATCGAGATTGGTAATGCGGAATCACAGACTGTGAGGGATTGCAAGCTGTATGAGCCCAGGTGAGTTTCTCCCAAACTTTCATTCTTCCGATTGCATAATGAGCAAACACGTGTAACCAGATCAGCTAACCAGGTTTGCCTCGGTCGATCCGCGAGAACAGAGGCTGGAGCGCTTTGCATTTCCGAGAGGGAGATAGGAAACAATGCAGATTCGGGAAAGTGGTCGACAACGAGATTGTGAGCATTCGTTGGTTATGCCTTCCCCGCTTGTGATAGGGCCGCCTTTTTTGCTCACTGCCTTGATACGCGAACTGATTCCGATTGCAGGGACCATGCGGAGAGGAGTGGGATGCCGATTATGACGGCACGGACGAAAAGGAGCCACCGTACGGGAATCCCCGGGCGGACGGCATCAGTCTGGCGTGTAAAGATTCGATTGTAGAGCGGAATGTGAGGTCCCCTTGGTCGCTATATACCAGGACTGAACCTTTCAAGTCGAGTGACTGAAACATCAAGCATTGCTTGCCATACTGTGATTTTCCAGATTGTATACGATACTACGGATGGAGCGATTGTGCTTTTCGGTTCAGCTGGATCGGAAGTGAGGAATAATCATATATACTCGCGAACAAGAGTTGTTTTGGGTGGTACGTCATCTGCAGCGCTGCTTCTCCAGCTCGATGTTGATGAACATAATCTGGTATGCTGACGTTGGACATGGGTAACACTTTTCAGGCATCAATCTGGTTGACTATGATCCATGGCAAGGCGACTACATGCTCGTCTCAGTCCACCACAACTATCTCCATGCCTTTGGACGATACTTCACCGTCGGGATCGTCATTGGTCCCTCATCATGGTCCGATGACACGGAGACTACCGTCAACTCGGGCTCCGTTACAGACAACTACCTCGAGGGAGATCATTTCGGCTACGGTGTCGTCGTCTCGTCAGCCACGAGTTTCACGGTGCTTAGAAATACGGTGAATGAGAACGCGAAATTCAGGGGTGTCAGCGGGCCTGGATGTCCCAAGGCTCCGCAGAATGGAAAACCGACCGCGTTCCTGATTAATAGGGGCAGTGCGAGGGGTACTTTCCAAGAGGAGTTCGTGAACGGGGAAGTACAGCATAGTGAGTGACTTCTAACTTGTATAACAAACATTTGCGTCCTCACTAGTAGTGGTCACCGCCTGATACGAGCTAATCTGATGTGCCCCTGTAGTCATCTGCATCGAGATGCCAGAGGAGAACGGGCAACCATACAAGCCGTGGAGATTCCGGGACTCTCCCGAAGCGGTAGCTGCGAAAGCGGCAGCGGGTGACTCCTCTGATCCAATGATACAAGCAGCTTTCGTGAGTGCCGGTATCAGTAACGTGATCATGGCGGCTGATTGTATTCACGTTAGGACGCGCGTATCGCCGAAGCGCTGGTGTCTTACCAAATGGCCCTGATCTCCGCCATGGACGTGATCAACCACAAGATCGAGCGCCTCACCAACCCCGTCTCCGAGAACGATTTCGCTCCGCCCGTTTACAAACACGAACATGAACTTGCAGCAGCTGCAGCTGCCACGGAAGGCGGCAAGAAGAAGGTCTCGAGTGGGAACAGGGATATCGACGAACTGTCCTCGAAGTTGGAAGGGCTGGAGCTGAACGGGAAGAAGTTGAAGAAGTCTTTCGATGGGATCAAGCTCGATTTCGATGGTCTCAGCAACAGGCTGAGGAAAGGTGCAGTGAGTGTGGCTTCGAAGCGCAGATGTACTATCTGCTAGCACATATTGCCTCTTTCACATGGCATATATCATATAGATGAGACTGCTCGCTCACCCACTGTTATGATTACTATTTGTTTCATCCGCAACAGGAGGACAACAAGCCAATCATCGAGTCCGTGTTCCTCAAGGTCCAATCCATACTATCAGGCACTACCCCATTATCTACCTCACGACAATTCTCAGCTCGCAGCCGATCGAGACACGCTGGCGGCTCTGCGTTCGCCGGTCTCTCGGTATGGGGTGTGTTAGGGCTTGGAGCGGGTTCAGTGGTCGTGTTGATTGTGATTAGTAATTACTTGAAGAGCTGGCGTAGTCGGCAAGGTGTGAAAGGTCGGAAGGTGTTCTGAGCGGGCACCGCTGTCTACTGATTCTGTATTGCGCATGTCCAGTAGTTGGCCCAGATACCGAATCAAATCAGGTTCAATAGATGAGGAACAACTGTCAAAGCCCAGATGGATGTTCATGTTCCGCCGCCGCTTCACAGTGCCAGGACCTTTGGGGTCACGTTCAAGGGACACTGACGCGAAGATAAACAAAGAATCAATCCAGAAGACAAACGAAAAGCCCAAAGGACATATCCACGAGCGCAAGGTCTCGCCGACAGACAGCTTCTCAAGCACGTTGCTGTCGTACGTCCGGACCAAGCAGTGACATGCAGTTCGGTTTGCCTCCCCAAAGCGAAACGAAGACCAAAATGTCCACACAGACGTGATCACTGTTCACGCTCCTGAACGCTATCGTATCACCCTCAAAGGATGGTCAGCCACTGCTCATCACACGTTGTGCCCTGAAGGTTCTGGTCGCCTTCGCTTGGGTCGTTTCGGACCATCCTTTGGTAGTCTGGGCTCATCAAGAAAAGGTTTGATCATCAGAAACGTTCTTCTACGAGCTCAGCGTTTCGGTGGTCATTGTTGACATATAGTCACATCTTCCCGGCGGCACAGACAAGCTGATTCGGGCATAGCCAAGAACGTTTCTTCAGGCATTCTCGCGATAGCAATAGATCCACTACTTCTGCTCACCGCCATAGGCATACAATACAGGTATATAAGCTTGCCAAACCTACTGGTGCTCCCTAGGCGCTTGGTATAACGTCCCAACCGAGCAGACATAGACCTCTTACTTTGTCTACCGCGCTGCGCACTCTTCATACCATCATGGGGTTCATGACTTCCATCCGAGAGGGTTCAATCTCCCTTAGGCGTGAGTGAACGTATCGACATCGAACACCCTTCATCCAATTGGTGGTGCACATGTCATGCCATAAGAAGCGGGCGCTGACATCCTGTGCCTTACCTCTGTTCCACAGGATACACTTCGAGAAGCAGCACGGCGACTTCTCCTTCGAGGTCCCGATCGCAATCCTCGTCAGCGGATTCATCGGCCAACGTGTGAGTGACTTGGAGAAGCCCCTCGCTTTAGAACCCAATCCCTATACCTCTCTCTTGAACAACAGAATCACGCAGCTTTCGTGCCGCTCGTATCGCTTCAGTATGTGCTGCATCGCGAGGCTCACTGGAACGCACTTCTCACACTTTTGCAGCTCTCGCACGACCACGCCTGCTCCTCTGACCCGACAAGAGAAACTCAGCGCCCTCCTCGCCCAATCGCTACAGACTCCTTCGCTTCCTCCTCCTTCTGCTGCATCAGGCTCTTCTCCTTCTGCCGGAGTTGAGGCACAGGTAGCACCGGTTCAGACAGCCGCTGTCGATTCCGACGCCAACGCACCGAAGAAGTACCGTGATTTCCTCGAGCAAGCCAAAAAAAGGTAACCCGTCTTACAGAGCCGAGAAGCTTAGGCCTATGGCTGCGTTTGACGAGCAAGCCGGATATAACTTCTTCATGCAGAGGAGGAGGGTCAACGGGCATTCGGCGTGATATGTTAAGAACGGCAGTTTTTTTTTTTTTTATCTTGGGTATATATTTTCACTTCCTCTTTTTCTTCTTATCCCTCACGTCTCCCCCCCCCCCGTCGTCGCTCCGCACGGACGCTTGTACACTACTTTACTCGGTTTGAGCATGATGAGATGATTGAAAACCATCCTCTAGCCATACTGTATCATGCATATCATCACGAATGCAGCTATGAGTCAATTGCCCGTCTGTTGGCAGTGGCCGATCGATTAGCTACTGTAGATGAGATATCACGGGTGCATCGCCTCGCCGTCAAATCGGTTCGATTACCTCCTTCTCGATGAATATATATACTGCATAGGCAGGCACTAGTTGTTGTCCCAACATGCAATGCGGAACCTGTGCCAGCGGCGTATGGGACATGCATACGAGATGGAATCTCCCTTCAAAGATCATGTCGGTTCATACATATATGTATACTGTAGCTTTTAAGAGTTCCGCGTGCTTGATCGTCGTCATGCGATGCTCAAATGCTCTCGAAGACGCGTTCCACTTTCACCGAAACATGCTAATCTCGGCGACCGATATCACAAAATGAGTTCGAGCTCCGCGCCTTGTGCTCGGGGCGATGACACCGTACAGATGAACTACGCTGTAGCTACTCAGTTGACGCTGCATATGCTCCCAACGATGATGGCTCCATGGCTGTGTGATCGTACAGTATGTATATAAGGAACCGACTTTAAACCATCTGTTGAGGGAGCTCACCATGTTCCCTGCCCTATACTCCCATTCACCCTCACACAAATAGGCCCTCCATACTGCGATTGATTACGCTCAACCATGACTTTCCGAGAGATATTGACCAAAGTCCAGGGGGTCAAGACCCGTGACACATGTGAGTACAGTATGAATCCTGTTCGAATATTATATATTCCACCGGCGAGCCTGGTTTCTGTACACTGTACGAGCAGCTTAGTACGAATACGGTGTACAGTATGCTGACGTTCGAGGCCGCTTTGATACGTACTTGCATGTGTGATACTGCACATACATAATAGCCCTCCACCGAGACCCTCCCCAGACACAGCAGGATGAGCTAGTCCCGCCAATGCGATTAAGAGGAGGATGTTGTTGTTCCGCGCGAGCTGTGAGTGGATCTGAATTCGCTAAAACCTAACCCTACCTCATCAGCCCACGCCGCTGACACTCTTTTCCTCCTTCCGATTGACTCGACGCCTGCATCATTCATACAACCGCATCAGTTCGAGTGAGTCTCCACGGATATCTCTCCCGGTGTCCTTATATCCACATGGCCACCAGGCTGACCCAAATCATGTGCCTGCATGTTGTGTTATCGCAGTGATCCACCCGCTCAATCTCGACCTCGACGGGGGCATCGAAAGAACTATGGCGTCATTGCCGCCGCTGCAGGAGCAGCAGGAGGGTGATTGAGGTGATTTACCGCGACAGCATCGTCTGATCTGTTCTAGATTGGCTGATTGGATTAGATCGATTGCGATCTGTGTGTGGACCAAGCTTCGTTTGTATCACAAGTTCAGATCGCCGTTTGCTCGATGAGCGTCGTTCATCATGCTCGTACTGTACATGTGTATCCTCACCCAATGTATCCCCTTGAATGACTGAACAAGGCCACCGACTTTTCTGCATCACTGCCTCTGCCTCAGCCTAAAAACGATTTACGATGGCACTTCCTTCCGCACGCCACAGCATTCCGTTTGCACTGGACTTGATGGATCTCAAGGACAATCTGCTCGATCGCTAAACACATCGTCAAAGGATGCTGAGCAGCTGACAAAATCATGCAGAGGAGATGCATGCACTCATCTGCCGCGAAAGGACCGCACATCCTCACACACCGCTGGCCATGCCTTAGCCTCGAGGCCAGGTGTGATGGCTTCGCGCACCCCAGCGACAGCTTTCACCTGTGTGAGCTCGTGAAGTATGTGCATGCTCACTGTACAGTACCTCGTTATGGTCAGGTGCAGGATACACCCTACATCCACCAGTATAACCTGACTCGCCTCTCATTTTTCTCATCAATTTTTCTTGCAGTATGGGCCTTTTGCAATAGTACAGTATCAGTCACTCGAATGTGCTAAGCGTCCAGACTTGCGACGAGTTGAGTCAAGCCATCGCAAAATCGAGGCTGAAGTCGTATTACTGTATCATGGGCATCCTAAGCAAGCTCCTTGGGAGCCATCAAATCGGAGGAGCGAGACCATCGGAGACATGTGAGTGACCCTCCACGCAAGCAAGAACCCGAGCAGACGATTAGAGAGAGGCCGCGCCTGTTGTTCTGTATGTGATCCGGCTGCGGAGCCTGGCTGGAGCGCTGACGCTGCCTTTATAGTGGATGGCAACGATGCTCACAGATCAGACCACCACATTAAGAGCGGGCGGTCTCATGGTCTGAGGCTGCGCGGAGGGTGTTGTAGCTCCAGAGCTGTGAGTGCTGCGATCATTCTCTCTGTTTCTTCAATACTCACTACAGTGCATAAGATGGCCACGGACTATCTGATGCTGGTTGACGCGATCTGACCGTGCTTCTTGCTCGTTTCAAACTGCTGTAGATCGAGTAAGTCTCATCTACCCTTGTCCCATACGATACCAATATCCCACCCCAAAAACCATAGTCGAGCTGAGCAGCGGGAAGAAATCGAGCCATGCTGACGAAACTCACTCTACTCCAATCCAATCTCTACGATTATGACTCTTCCCATATGTACGTCCCGCAATCGTACCTACCGTATCATAGCTGGGGGGACACCAAACCTCGACGCAAGAGGCGAGGAGGAGATGGTGGGGGCGGTGGGGACGGAGGCGGCGGTGGCGGTGGATCGGGAGCTAATTGCGGAGGAGGCGGAGGTGGGGGATGCGGTGGGGGTGGTGGGGGCGGCGGAGGAGGGGGGGGAGGAGGGGGTAATGGTGGGGGATGACGAGACCATGATCCGGGTTGATGTCTGCAGACACCGCTGAATTGGTACTATACCCGTGAAAAAGCGAGCGCCGCTGGTAGCAAGATCACGAGGATGAAGGCAACTATATGACCATGTATTGGATTCGATCAGCTCCGCTTGTACATGTATCATACAGATGACAGCACGGATCGAGCGAAGCGAAGGATTTCCTCTTTGTGTCATAAGCCGTACTTGGTGCGTGTGAATCCTCACTCCAAGATATGCATTGTACTGTATGCTGCACTTCTGCTGTCCAACCTTACCTTCTCTTGTGGCGGGTCTTCGTTCAGTCAATACGAGGTCCACCCCGCAGCCTCTGCTGGACGACCTAAGGGAGCTCAAGCGCAGAACGGTGAGGCGTTGCATAGGCCAATGATACCCTCGGAAGGAACTGAGGAGCAACACCTTCTGACTGTAAAGGTCTCGGATCTGTGATTCAAGCATCGTCACATGTTATTCTGTTGCATATCTTGAATTATCTATCGTTTACATGGACACTTCATTCGCCCAGCCCTGAATTGCCGAATCGTTGGACATATCAGAGCTATCTCCCAGTGTTCCGCAGTATACGTTGACCTGAAATGAGAGGGAGGGAGTCGTATGGATACAAGTGATACTGTACATAACGGACGAAGGGATTTGGAAATCGGTGGTGGTCGAACAGCAGTCAAGTTGTTTAGGTCGTCAGAGGATCAAGTGCCTTGAGCTCAGCCGCTGCCGCCGCCACCACCGCCGCCGCCTCCGCAACCACCTCCCCCTCCACCGCCGCCGCCGGATGATCCACCACCGCCACAGCCCGAGTGACCCCCATGGCCACCGGCCCCACCGCCACTCCCGCCTCCATCGTGGCCATGACCGTGACCGTGCCCGCCGGAGTATCCTCCACCGTCGCCACCCGTGATGATAATAGGTGCCGCAACGCCAGGATTACCGCTGTACGCGCCTGCGGTAGGGCTAGATTTCGGGTAGGCGGTGATCTCGCCTGCCGCCATGGCTGCTGTCAGCTTTTTTCCGGAGGGAGGGGTGGAGGTGGAACTGTCTTCAGGTGGGTATGTGCGCTTGGGAGTTTTGTTGACGAAGGGGGGAGGAGTCTGTGCGAGAGATACGGAGTCGCCTCGGTCGCGCTTGTGCCTGACGGGAGGAGTATGGACAATCAGCGCTCAGTCTGAATTTCGGCCGGAAAGCTCATTGACAGCCACTCGAGCGACAAGAAGGCAATGGAGTTCTAGTTCGTTTTGGCAGTATTGTCCACCGCTAGAAGCAGAAGGGTCCGATATGGTGGAAGCAGGACTCACTTTCGCTGTTCCAAGGCAGACCGGTGACCATGCACGCAAGGTTCGTAATTGTCAGCGATCATACTATATGCGAGGGAGCCAGGAAGCTCAGGACGGGCGCTGGTAGGACTCACTTTCTTGAGCCAGGCGAAACAGCCGCGGCCTCTTAGTCGAAGGGCAGAATCATTCATGTCGCGGTCGGCTCCTCGAGATAGACTGAACGGAGAATAGAGGACGAGCCGAGCAACTTCTCTCACGTCAGCTTGGGAATGACACTTCTGTACAGAGCGGGAAGAGGATACTTACGTGCAAGAATAGGTGTTAGATCACCGAGAAAGGCCAACGAGCGGGAGCTGGGCGTGAGTCCCAGATGCCGAGACGTATCTGGAGAGGATGAGAAGATAGTGTACCTTTGCTTTTAGGTGCTGTGAGTGCAAGAGAAGAAAAGAGAAAGAAGACAGAAAGAGCGAAGTGATGGTTCTATCGTATACATGCATTGATGACGCATTTTGCTGTGTGAGCGCATGTGTATACAACCAACTGCCACGCTAGTGAGAAGCCGATGAGCTGTGTGACGGAGGATAATGATGGTGATGGTGGATGGTGATGGTGATGGTGATGGTGATGGTAATGGAACCGCCTCACTCACCTCACTCACTCACTTAGCACTGCTTCCCCACTTGATGGTTGATGACGGACGCGTCGTGGCCTGCCTCAGTGCGGGAAGCATCGTACGGGCCAGTGATAATACAGTACCTCAATGCATCGCCCTACATGTTACACGACCCGCACGTCGATGTACAGCACCGAAGCTACAGCTGACCACCGACTTGACAATACGTAGAAGAGGGTGTTACCGTACTGTATACCTTATTTCAACCGTCTAACAGCCTTATGGGTGCTTTGCCACAGACTCGAGGCTAATGCCATATGAGGGGGCTGCGCGATTCTCGCCAGTCGGAGTTCCTTGTCCAGATTGAGGTTGACTAGCTTTGAGCGGTCTGAACTCTGTCTGATTGTAGCCTTGACTGCGATTGCCATTGCTGGACAGCTGAGCCGGTAGGTCTGAAGCCTGTGGTTGTGTGCGTCGTCCGAAGTAAGTCGCATCGATCTTGCAGGGTGTGACTGCGCCTATCAAAGGGGAAGCGTCTACCAACTGTTCAGGGCGGGCGGAACTACACACAAGATAAGGTCAGCAGTCGCATCTCATTGACTCTCGTTGACCCTTCAGCCATCAAGGCCTAGGGTTTATCCCAGACATATCTGGTCGATCATTAAGGATTGGGTTGCACCTTATACCCGAGTTCGATGCTGCACCACGAATAATCCTCGACGAGCGTTCACTTACTTGTTTTGAGATCTCATCGACATCCCTCCCTGCATCTGCGACTGTTGTTGATCACTTCTCCTACCCCTACGACGTTGGCGTTGACTCGCCTCATGCTGTTCAGCCGAAGGAGTAGAAGCCCCTCTTTTGTTCGAGAAACAGCCGCACAGCCATCCTGATCCTGAGGATGGTATCGTCTCTGAGAAGCTGAAGACCGACACGTCGTCTGATGTTCGAGTGTCTGTCGGTTGTCGGACCAGATTACGTTTGTCTATGGGGTAAATAAGGGATTGACAAGAAGTGATGTCAGTCAAAGTACCACTTCTTCCGTATTCATTGGACTGTTGCCTCATCATCCTGTGATTCGAGCTTGTGGGCGGTATTGGCCTAGGGCGGCTGTATCATTTGCCCTATCGTGCTCGTCCAGCCCGCCAAACCACCGTTCCTTGCTTCATAAGCAAGTAAATCACTCACTCACTCACTCACTCATACTGCCCTGCGCAACGGGTTGTTGTTTCGTGCTCCCTGGTGGGACCATCAGCCGTCGGTCTTCCTCGACCATGTTACTTTAGCGATGACAGACTGGCTCCTGCTCCTGGTTTGATTGCCTTTCGTCGATGTCGATGTTGCTGGTGTTTCGATTGGATTCGATCGGATCGGATCTTCGTCGTCAAATGGGGAGTGGAAGAATCTACACAGGCAATGAATCGATGTCAGTAGTGACAATCGCCATCCTGCGTGCAAGGATTAACATGTACGACGCCGGGGAAGGTCCGTGTCATTTTGTGCACAGCATTTGACAAGGAAGGTCCGAGCGCAACATTCACGATGCATCACGCATCACAGACCTACTGGTACCACCATGTAGAAGCACTGTCTCTTGACCATACGTGTAATATACTTTCGGGCATTGGGCATCGGCACCCGGAATTATACAGTAGTACATACCTCTTGCACCGCTTGACTTCCGGTGGACTCTGCTGAGTCTGACCATCAATTTGATAATTGGAGGGTAGGTGTCGGGCAGCGTGCCAGACTGCCTGTTAACGTAGCAATGTGATTATGCATGAATGCATGAGTACGTATCGCACCGGTCGGCGATACATGTCTACCGTACAATGCTTGTACCCCGCTTATTATAGGATGATAGCAAAAGATCTCTTGAGTTGCTGGCCGCCTCAGCAAGCAGCTCCTCCAGCACCCGAACCACCCGTCATCCCACCCGCAAAGGTATTGGGAGCCTGATACTGCGATGGCTCCAACTCGCCGTGAATGTAGACAGGTTCTTTGCCGTACATCTCCTCGTGTTTTGAGCGATACCGGCGGACGGGGTCGGAGGACTCGTCGAATTCGAACTGATGGTCACGAGCAAAGCAAAGCGAGCGAAAATCAAGGTAAGAAAGAGTAGTGGATGGTTGCATGTGAAGTAGAATGCGTACATCAGTCAGCAGAAGAAATGCATGGGATCGAGGACTGTGGTCAACTCACGCAGCTCGTCAGTCTGCTTAAGAAACCTTTGCGCTTTGGCGCGACCCCAGCATAGGCTCCTGAACCATGGATTCCAGCGTCTATCAGGGCGACAAAATGATACTGATGATGATTAGCATGGATGGATTCTTCAGTCGAGCAAAAGAAAAGGCTAAAGGTGACGGAGCGGTCGCTCACCTGAATCAGTCTCCGTCGAGGCTGAACCCTGCCTCTCCCTCCATTCGGTTCTATAATGATGTTTCGACGGACTAGATCTTGTACTGGGCTTATATTCCGCTTCCACTCGCCTCTTCTCGTCCGCGGCATGATACGGACTTTGATATCCGTTTCGCTTCCGTTTCTCGGCGCCATAATGACCATCGTGATCTGAGCCGGTCCAACTCGTGGCTCGTACGAAATCATCATACGCTCTCTTTTCGGCTTCCGTTGCAGTACTATTGACTGTCGTAGATGTGGCCGTCCTCCCCAACGGTGGGAAGAAATATGAGTCGGCCAGGGCTTGTGGTCGAAACGCTACTGGCGTCCGGAGGCCCGGTGAAGGAGGGGTAGGGTGACTGTGTGAGGGCGATCGTGAGCGTGTTCGTGCACGCCGTTGTACAGGAGTAGGAGTGGAAGGTCGAGACGAAGAAGAAGAAGAAGAAGATGCAGAGGATGAAGCGCGGGATCCGCTTTGATGCAGATCGGCAGTCATCTCATGAGCGTAATCGCGAGCTGCAGATGTGCTTTGCAGTGATGATGCTTCGGTTTCGTGATACGCCATGATTGAGGGTTTGATCAGTCGAGGGGTGTGATGAGCGGAAGTGAAGCTGAATATGATTATTGAGTGGGTTTCTCGATAGTAATCTCCCTGGCGACGGTGAGGGGTAATATGCACTTGGCTCAGCCCGATCGTTAATGATGGTTGTCGATGTCTGAAAGGTCGGAATCCGTTACAGCTTGCAATCAAGAAACGATATTCAAACAGTAAAAAGGAAAGGATCAACAATAGGACAAAAGGGGCTTAGAGCTCATCCGATCCAGCGGCGAAATGCTATTTATAACAAGAGGTTCCGAGGTTGACAGATCTTAAGGTCATGGAGATTATAAGGTGGCTAGCGTATCACATTTTCAGGATAACCACACAGTACCATACCATACCCCACCCTTAGATAGCCTTAGCTTTCTTAGCAGTCTTTCCCTTGCGTGTTTAGCGTACCGCCGCATTTTACACTATGTACATAGCCACGATGGGAGTGATCGGGGAAAGCGGTAACGATAAGGGTCATAGACGGCTACGACCGATCAGCCGGTGGCGGTGGCGCCCAACACGCGATCTACAGCTGAGCTGCTGCAGCTGCACCCAATAACACACCATACATACTAAATAGCGCGATGATGCAAGCTGGTATTATTATTATTATTGTAAGATCCTCTTAATTGAACAATGCCGAGATGCCGAGATGCGTAGATTCAAAGATTCGGAATGCGGAGTAGCGGGCTTTGCACCATCATCCCTCTGTTATAGTCTCTGTTTGTAGACAGTCGGCAACGGTCTCTGGCTATGAAGAAGGTGCAGTATTCGAGGGTTTGTCACTGAAAAGCGATATGCTTAAAAATCTCCGACCACCGACCAACCGACCGGTGTTTGGGTTGAGGCTGATGGTCACGAAGAAGGGGTTGTGCGTTTCATATTCAAGCTGGAGGCGGTCGGTCATTCTGCATGGAGAAAGAGACGATTAACCATTTTAACGAGCCACTCTTCAGAAAAGATTGCTCAGTGGAGTGAGGTCGATTGATCCCTTCGGCGACGCCGGAAATCATCATCGACGTCATGCGTCATACAATATCATGTCCGCCCCCGCTCCGAAAGTGCAAATGGAAAAATCAGGGTCCAGTCAATCTCTTCTGCTACTGTAGATGAAAGTTACGTGAACTCGGGTCGGTCGGTATACACTGTACATGGGGAGGGGTGAATGAATATCGAATATTTCATCTCTGCATCGTGCATTGAATGTGGGGGCTCGTCGAGCGACGTTCCGCTCGGGGTATGGTGGCGGGAGTCGTTTCTAACTTGTCAAGAGTACTCTTTGAGCATTCTTGACACAAGACCTGTCGAGTCTGGTCTATCGATTCACCGATACGAGTCATCGACATCCTTGAACCGAGTACGAAGCTGGAAATCACGATGCACTGGAATCGAGATACATGCGAATGGTAGACTGCGTCCTTGGCTGTGCTGAATGAGATCGCCCGCATGTCCTAGCGACTATTAGCAATAACACTCCGTGCAAGCTCCACCGCACACTCGTCCCTCGCAGCACCTACACATCTCCCCTCTACGTCCACAGCCCAACCAACCTGCACAACATCCTACCTCGGAGCCGATATGTCTCTTGCGTTCCTCATAGCTTGCCGACGACTGGTGATGGGCAATACCGTTCGTTTTGGTCGGGCCGCGGCGATGGGGATCGCTTATGGTAGTAGCGGGAATGGTCGGCGCTGGTGTCGGAGTTGGTTGTTGGTTAACTAAGGGCATTCCGTTCGCGCATGATATCGCTTCTGCTGCTCTTCTGCACGGAAGGCGGTGTACGGAAAGAGAAGAAAAAAACACGTACTCGGGGTCAGCAGGTCCACCACGAGAGGAAGGAAACTGCACCATGCACTCACTGATGATCGGCAAACATGGATACAGACGCATTACCAGTGCTGGGCATCCCTTCCACGCGTCATGCGACCGACCGTGGAGCGCAGAATCAAGTAAAAGTATCTAGGCACTTTGGCTACAGTATACGAAAGCTCAGATGAAAGCTCTCCCTCTATGATTCGGATGGAGAAACATATACGACATATCATAGATTATGGATACCGAATGATATGTATACAATATGAGACTCGCGAGAATGTGTCGAAATCGCCTACTGTGAGTTTGGTGCACCGCTTTCGCCGGCACTCGGCGCAACACCAGTGCGCCGCTGATCTGTGAATTGAGTGTCGATCGATATGCATATATCCTTACATGCATGTATCATTGCTGGTCATCTGTTCTCAACTACCTGACAGTGGTAGGTGGTCTGCCGACGATAGACAAGCGGTAAATCCATGCAATGAAAGACAGTTCTACCATTGACGGTTTATGTACACGAACTTGATTTCGCCTATGTAAATGAACCTGTATCGATCGATCGCATTGACCCAAAATCCTCAACGATTGTGATACAGCATCAAAACCATAACTCATGTAAATGCTACCGTATCTATCCAATGATTGATGACCCTTCTCGAGTCGTATCCGTACGCATCTGGGAAAACCTTCAGTATCAAGCACGCCAGGTCGTTACGTCTATCTAAACCTATCTACATAGCTCCATCTATTCCTATACACCAATGGCAATGCGTCCATCGATACCCATGTTCATCAATATCGCTTGGACTTTCCCTTAATGTCCTTGCGCTTGCGGAGGTTGATAGGTGACTGGTTCTTTGTAGCTCATGATCTCTCTGTCGAGGGAATGTAATCTCTGGAGCTCCAGCAGGAGTCTGAACATCTACATGTGTGTTGTAAAGAGGCGCCAATGCCAATCCAAGTCAGCACAAGCTCTGGCGACGTATGCGCGAGCTCTATTCCTGTGGGCCAGTTGTCACGGAGGGCGTGGAAGTACGGAAGGCAAAGAGTGATTGGCTCGACGAGAGGAGCAGCCTTTAGATTTGACTGCAAGGAGGAAAGACGAGGTAGGTCAAGTGAGGTCACTCACGTATGCCTGCATGTTCTCCCATGACCAGTGATCTACAGCAAACCTCTGACCGGCCTCACCGATCTTCTTGGCGAGATACTACAGTATACGCAGACACACCAAAAAGCAAGGGTTGTATCAGCCAAAGTCAAGTAATTATCACAATGGCAGTCGCCCCAACAGGACATGAGGTCCCGTAGAGACAGGAGCTGCGCAAGGCGACGAGCAAGCACTCACATCATGCCCCTTTGTTTCGTCCACATTGCCCGTCTCGTCAACAGGGCCGACGAAGAAGGCCATAATATCGTAAAGGTCCGAATAATCGGGTTTCAGCGGGATGTAGTGGTACCACGGGGCTGTGAAAAGGGAGAGCAAATACAATTGTCCAGGATCGGTCAAGTCAGCATACTGTATTAGGCATCGCAAGTGAAGTCAAAGCGATTGGTGCCCCTGTGTCCCCTTAGCGTTTCTTGGTCAAAGACTGATAGAAGGCTAGTCAATGATACAACGCTGTACTCACTCAGCCACTCGGCATGCCATTCGGGGAACATGGTGAACTTGATCACGGGGCTACCAGTGCTTAGCAACCTGTGGAACCGAGAACTCCAGCCGTTCCCATCAACGTCGAGATTGTATTTGTACGCGGCAGCTTGGTCAGGCCATACTTTGTCGCCGAATTCGATTGTGTCGGAGACTTGTTGGCAGATCTCCGGTGATGGGCACTATATGATGAAAAAAAAAGAACGAGATGCGCTGCACTGTTAGCACCATGGTTGTCGACAAGTGACCTGACGGCAAGTGATATAGTATATCGCTGAAGTGGGCGACTGTCATCGGATGAAGGAGCAACCAGTATCCTTCTGTAAGGGGGATATGCGAGATACGAGGTGCGGGACTTCTGTCAACTCACCTGAACAGGCTTTCCAGCCAGCTTGACATCGGCATAAGCCCTACCCAATACCTTCTCCCATCTTCTGGCAATCTTGTAACTCCCCTGACCATCAGGAAGCATGACCTCCCTCACATGCTGCTCCCACCAAGTATCTCCTCCTTTGGGCCCGTTGATCATGAGATGTAATCTCAGCCTATGCGATTCCTTCCAACTCCTCTGACCACCGTATCCTCCTGTTGTTGAGCCTCTCCAGAATAGACGATTGTCGGTCTTCTCTTCCCATGAACCGAGCGTCTCCAGATCTGACTCAGTAACGTTCATGTAGGCTTCCATTGGTGTGGTCTGGAATGACGCGTCCATAGGGAACTTTGACAATACCAAGATTGGGCGGAGAATGGAAGGAGATCGAACGGCATAGTCTAATGACATGGCTCCGTGCAAACGCTTCCATTCAGGGTAGTCACAGAAATCCATGGTGGGTAGGTGATCATGGATGAATGATTTGGCTGGGAGATCCTGTAAGTCAGCTTCACCCTTGCACCGTCCGGTGTCCCGAGTGTAAACCAACGGAAAACCAGACGGGAAATCTGTTCAGGACTCACGCAACAAGTCCTCGGTGATGTTCTCAGCACCCGGTCTGATATTGGCGGGAGAGTCGAGAGGGCAAGCTTTCTGTACAGCCATTATGATGGACGGGTACATGATAGTCAGACACACTTGCTTTGGACGCGCATGCAAGGGGATTGTTATCGACGCCGTGTGACTCACAAACCATCCCCATGCTGGGGTCCTGTTCGGGTTCTCCAGCGCCTTAAGCTCAGCCTCGTCGAAGTCTGCGGGATGATCATGCAGAATCATAGCACTCTCAGTATCAGTTCCTTCTGTCTCTTTGTGTTCGCCTGCTGCCAAGCGGTCTGGTTTGGGCGGATGGATTAGGATTAGAGTCAGAACCCACTCACGCTTTCCCTCCTTGACAAGCTGCATTGCCCTCTCTCTCTGATCTTTACCCAAGATCGTACTTCCAGTATCATGATCGCTACCCGTGATCTTCAGATAGAAACCCTCGGGCAGGAACTCCTTGAACCCATTGATCAACGTCCTAAGATGTTTGGGCCTGGCAGCCCATGATCTGTCCCCCGTCAACTCGACATGTCCTTGCCCTATATCTAGTGTATACGTGAATCCTTTGCCTTCCAAGTCTTTGCTCCTCGAGATGAATAGCGCTGGCGGTAGTGCGTGATGCGGTAAGAGATCTTTCATGAGTTGGTCGTATTCGTCGACGATCTTGATACCGTGTTTCTGGCAAAACTCGAACCAAGCATCAAACCCTACCGGAGGTGGTATACCGTACCTCTTCTTGTATTCGAGCACAGCAGCATGCAGTGTCTTCGATTGTGATGCTAGCAGGTTCTCCCATCTCGTCTCTGCCCGTTCCATCAACTCGTAGATCGGATGCTCGGGCTTGACTCCTCCTTGAGGCTGAGGCAACAGTGTAGCCATCCCCTTATCTCCCCAGAACAATGAGGACCTCCTACCTCTTCTACCACCTTTCACGGCGAACCCCAGCGGAGGAGGAGGTATTCTCTCTCGACCTAGACCATGCCTTATTCCGAACCAATAAAGCAAGAAGAAGATCCCGACGAGCCATAGGATTTTACGCGGCTTCTTGATCTGACGAGGGACGCTCGGAGGGATCATACCGACAGATGATAAGGGGAAAGCCGAGGACGATGATGAAGGGGGGATACCGCCGTGTAAGCTGTTCGAGTTCGAATGGGAGGGTAATTTCGACGTCCACCTTTTCGGCGATATACCGCCGCGTAGATTATACGATGGTTTCGGAGCCATGAGGCGTACGGCTGAGTGCTTGCCTGAGCAGGATGAGTGGCAAGCAGGCTGTTGTCGTGGACGCAGGTTGACTGACTCGGAGTTGTGAACAATATGAAACGGACTGATAGGAAGTTTACGAGGATATCGAGTACGATTCTCGGCATTGGCGTGTAGCCCCATATACATGGGTATCCGCTCATCATTTTTCGTGTCTGTCTGCTCTACGCGTTTATACAGTGACAATGACAGTGACAGACGCCAAGGAGACTAAAGCCTAATCCGTTAGAATTCAGGGCAAACACGTGGACGAGTGGTCTAGTGCACTAGTGGACTAGTGTATCTTCAGGGTCAGTTGCAGATATGAGTGAGTCTCGACCAATCAACCGAAGCGGAGGTCACCGATCAGCTCATAGCTTCGTGATCGAAGAGATAAGCGAAAGTGATCCCATGCAACGTTCAAAATGATCTGCAACTGATTATGGTAGTAGGCGGTAATTTCAGTCACGCCCATACATTCGCTGTGTCCGCATTTGTGTCTGCTCCATATCGAATCACCATCATCGACGACTGTGTAGTGATCAGGCCGATCACCGATCAGTAGGGGCCACCTCTTTCATGTCCCATTCTCATGTCAGCTACGCTAGCCCGGTAGCTGGACCGTCGACTACTGCCCGTAATCATCAAAATGTAGCTACGCCTTCGAAGCCGGCCAGACTACCTCCTGGATCAGGAGTACTTCACCTTGCCCGTCCTCGGTCCCGACCTCTACCGTCGCCAACTTCACCAGCTGAAAACCAGAGGCACAACAGCATATCGACGCGGGCAACGTCCTCAAGTCCTGATTCATCTGCCACTACCACGCATCCCCCTCAAGGCGCCAGCTCCAGCTCGACTGCTGGTCCTGCACGATTTTCGAGCCTGCTCGCAGCCTACCCTCTCAAACTTCTGTCTCCTACACCACTGCCCTCTCAACCTCCCCATCTGGCCGTACTGTATACCCTAGCGTACGGAGGCGGTCTGGTCGCTGGCGATGTTATCTCCCTGAGAGGAGAGGTCGAGGATGGTTGTGGGCTGGTGATGCTTACTCAGGGCAGTACAAAGGTGTTCAAGCGACGTCCCGGTATACGGCCCCTGTCGCACGCAGCGAGAGGCAAAGGCCCTGGCGCCTCCCCTATCCCCAGCAATACGACTTCGACCGGCTCAGCGACGGGCATGGGTTCTGCTTTGACTCGGCAGAGAATGCATATTACCCTGCGAAGCAACTCGTTCCTACTCTTATTACCAGATAGTATCTCCCCCTTCCGAGATTCGCAGTACTCCCAGACTCAGCGGTTCGTGTTGCCTCAAGACGGATCGGCATCGATATTGGTTCTGGACTGGGTAAATTCGGGTCGAGGGCAGAGACAGATGGCGGGAGTGGGGACGGGAGTGGGCGTGGGCGCCAGGAAGGACGGTCATGAGACGCAAAGATCGACTTCTGTCGCTGCTGTCCCTACTCCCATACCAGATGGATCTCGATCCATAGGTAAGAGTTCTGTGGTCGCAGCTTCGAGCTCGACATCGTCTTCAGTGGTAGCAGCTATAGAAACTCCGCCGACAACCGTTCCGAACTCAGCCCACGCTTCACCAACAACCGTCAACACTCGCTCAAATCCGCCTATACGAATTATAGGCCATTCGCACTCTCACACGCAACCCTTAAACCACAATGACCGAGTCACGCCCGCACAAAAACCGATCGGGATAACGCATCATGAGCAAGATGAAATCTGGTCGATGGAGGCGTACGGGTCTACGAATGAGGTGTTTGTGGGTGATCGACTGGTGATGAGAGAGCGGATGGTGTTGGATAATCCGGGGACGAACACACCCATACAGGCAGAGAAGAAGACGAAGACCAAGGAGGATGGGAAGAGAAAGTCGTCCACCATGAGTCGAACTCCGTGTGCGGACTATACGGGGAAGGTGCAAGCTGGCGTAGAAGATAGCACACAACCGTCTGATTCTACAACGTTGCTGTCCATAACTACAGCCGTACCGCCACCAGAACGAGCATCGGAACCAAAACTTCAATCTAAGCCCCCGCCAAAACCATCCTCCAAGCTATCTCCCACCGCTCAATCCCTGGCCCCGTACAATATCTACGCCACCGTCCTTATCCTCGGCCCGCACCTCTCACCACTCATGACATATCTGAAAAACCTCTCCGACCACCCTTCCGCAAGACAGTATCAACTTCGCGATCCGCCCAACTTGATTTGGAGTTTCAGCGAGGTGATCGCTCCCAAGTCGACGACGGGAGGAGGAGGGGGAGGGGTGCTGAGAGTTGCGGCGGTGGAAGTGGAAGATGTGAGGATTTGGTTGAGGCGAGTGTTGAAAGCCGGTCAGGTGGATAAGCTCGTCGGAGAGGGATTGTGGTCTAGGGTGATTTAGAGTAGTGTAGAGTGTTAGATTGGATGAGTGCACATGACGAATGGCCGAGCAACGATCTTTCAGCCGAGAGGAATTGACATGACCACACGCGCAGCGCTGGACTGGTTCAGCCAGCTAATCAGGCGGACCAAATGAGCTGACCTCAAACGGGAAGCGACCAAACAGGCGAGACAGACTAGTCGTGTGCAGTCAGGCCCCAATTCAGGTTCAAAGCAGGTCCACATATATACCGCACGATTCGCGTAGATCGACCTGCTGTCATCAATGATACATACTGCGTACATTCACCGAGATTATATACTTCAAATAACCCTCTGGACCCAGATAGACATATAGGGAAAAGCACCATCATCAATCTCACAATTCGGCAGCGCCCTTTGCTTGGTTGGCGGTACGTCGCAGGAGAAAAGATGTAAGACTGGCTGTACTCGTACTCCTCGCACCTCGGCAGCATGAGCATGCAGACCTCAAGTCTCGCTGCTTGGCATGATGACTAAAAACAAGTCTTCTTCACTGTCCATGTTGGCACTCTCACGCAGCACCGCGATTACTGCACGAAATGCCCTGCCTGCCTTCGATCACGACCAAAAAGCGATCGAGCCCGCGTCCGAGGACCATGGCCAATACCGAAACCCATACACCTCATAATGCACGCATAGGCTAGTGCGCGGCGATCTCAACGAAATCGCTAGCCTCTTCTTTCTCGATGACCTTGATAGAGCTGATCTTCTGCTTGTCGAAGAAGACGCCGTAGAATTTGTCGGCTTGCGCAAGCATCTCAGACTTGAATGTCGTGGTGATGAATTGAGCATTTGAAGCGAGGTCGTGAATCATGCCTAGAAGAATGGGGCGGAAGTGCGTCAATGCTGGTTCCTTGAGAGAACGGTTGGAACCTGACATTCAATCGATGACCTTTCACCGGAGTCCAGTGATCGGATGAAGGATGAATGCATCTCCCATAGGTCAAGAGTGCGTTGACTTGGGCGAAGGAGGACTCCCGATAGAAGCCAAATGAACTCAGCCCACTCACTTGCAACAGCAGTCCTGTACTGCGCATCCAGGTTGGCATCGATCTCATCAAACAAGTAGAATGGCGCCGGATCGCATTTTTGGATAGCGAATACAAGCGCCAGCGCTACGAGCGATTTCTGACCGCCCGAGAGTTGTTGAATGCGTTGACCTTCGTCTTCTTTCGAGTTGAACGAGACCTATCGATACCATGACACAGGTGCAGAGTGGAGGATAGAGAATTATCACTGAGTCAGCTGCGCTAATCCTTGCGGTACATTTTGCAATGTCACCTCACCTTGATCGACACGCCGGTGTAATTGTCGATCTCGGATTTCTCCTTGCCGGCAGGTACGCTGTCCTCGGACTCCTCATCCTGATTGTCAATAGACGTCGGTCAGCTACTGTGTTCCGCTCAAGAATACGTCGGCAGATAGCTCACAATGTAACCCTCTATTCTCTTCTGCATGACCAACACACCACGACCAGCGGGCACGAGCGTCTCGAATACTTCCTCAAAGTACTTGGACACCTGCTTGAACGTCCTCTCGATAGCCTCGTCTTTTCGCTGGTCGAGGGTGACAATTAACTCCTCGATCTTGGTGGCTGACTCGTCCAGCTCTTCTCGTCGAGCCAGGAGCTCGTCTCGCTGTTTTGTGAAGTTGTTGTACTGCTCAAACGCCTTCTTATTGACATGTGCGAACTTCTTGAGACCTTCTTGCACTTTATGCAGTCGCTTGACGATCTACAAGAAAATGACGCAGGTCGATAAGCTGTCTCTGGTAACATAAAGGAAAGGTCAACTCACTTTATCCGAACGTTGTTCGACATACTTCGAGAAAGCTTCTTCAGGCAATACACCCAGATCCCTGATCTTGTTGTTGCACTCTTCACGTCGGTTAATGAGGGTTTGTCGCTTGGTCAGGTAACGCTCGGCGTTCTTCTGGACTCGAAGGATGGCTCGGGTGTTCTCCATCTGCTCGCTCTGGGCCCGGTCGAGATCCCCAGTGATCTTCGCAATCTCAGCATTGAGCTCGTCAATGCGGTTCTCGCTCTCTGTGAAGATCGTTGCGTCCCATCAGTATACAATGACCACACCACACCTGACGAATTAGCCGATCGGCCATGTGATGCACACCTGTTACTTGTTCGCCGAGTTCCCGAATGTTCCGGATCAGAGTGTTTAGTTCGTTGTTCCGCAGCTCGATCTCGCCGGCTTGCAGAACACCACTTCCAGCATCGCCTTCCATTTGGTCAAGTCGTGCACGAAGCTCTTCTCGTCGTCGTCGAAGACTCTCTGTAAGCTCAATCTCCAGTCGATTTCGATCGCCATTGACCTGTTGAACGTAACATGTTAGCTTGCTCATCTATACAAAACGCTGATAGCGATGCAAAAGAGACACACCTTTGTCCTCGCCTGGGTTGCTTCTAGCAACGCTTTCTTCTGCTCCTCAGCATCCTGCGTCAAGCCCTCGAGTTGCCCAATCTCTTCGTCGGTCAATCGCTGCCTCATGGGCGTCTTCAACTCTTCCTCGTATGATGCCCTCTTCGCTCTGGCATCTCGCAACTCGCCCTCAGCTTCCTCAAGAGCTTGTTCAAGCTTATTGACCCGTTCTCTGGCGCCTTCCTCGTCTCTGGCAGTCCAGTTATTTTGAGCTGACAACATTCCTCGTCCTTCCAAAATCTGCTTTCGTCTTGCCTCGACGACCTGGATCTGGCCCATCGTGCGTGAAATATCCTGCTCAAGTTTGGTGATGCCCTCCTTGACTTCTCGATGTCGAGCAGAATCAGTCTCATATGCCGTTCGCCACTTTTTAGCTGCTTTGACCGTGTCGAAACGAGATCGGCGGACATCGTGATAACCACCTGTCAAAGCACCTTTACGGTCCACTCGATCACCTTCGACGGTGACAGCATTGAGGTTATGGCTTCGCGTGTATTGAGCGGCGGTCTGAAGATCTTCGCAGATGATGGTTCTCCCGAAAACCTGTTAAGGTGAGATGGTTAGTAACCTATATACGCGGTATTGTGTCAAACGAGTTGCGATTCCGACGTACTTGTTCGAAAGCCATCACATACTCCCGGTCGAAACGCAATTTCTGAATCATAGGAAGCGCATCGTTCGCCTTGGGGTAATTGAAGTTTTGGCTCTTCAGCCTGTTGAGGGGCATGAAGGTGACTCGGCCGCTCTTCTCTCGGTTCATAACATCGAGAAGCCTAGTGACGGTGTCGTCATTGTCAACTACGACATGGAACAAGCTGAAAGTGCATGCGGATGTCAGCGCATGGCCCTATACTCTAGGTGAGGTTGCTCACCTGTTACCAGCAGTGACTTCGACGGCCGTCTTGTACTTGTCCGACACCTCGAAAAGCTGGTACAGTGGCCCATATACGCCGTCAAGCTTCAGTCGTTTTGCGATTTGTGTGACCGCTCGAAGACCGTTACTTGTGTCCTGTTCACAACGTCAGCTGGTCTCGATAGATGCCTATTTAGTCAGCCAGCTCACCTTGTCCATCATTCCCAGCAACGATCTTTCCGCAGTTTCCATCTCGCTCTTGGCATTCGATACTGTTTGGCCGAGCTTCCCATCTTCTCGCCACAACTCCCTGGAGTCGCGTCAGCGGATCATTTGAGCCAGGTTTGATTTCCGCATGAGACGACTCACTTCCTCTGCTCCTGCATACCATCCAGATTCGTTCGGAGAGTAGTGATCTCCTCCGCCATCTTCCTGAGATTGTCTCTCCTCTCGTTCTCGGTTCGTGCTTGCTCCTCTGACCTCGCCACGACTTCCGTCAGCTGTTCTTTGGCATTTTGGACATCCTTCTGAAGGGAGTCGACCCGTTTCTGTTGATCTTTCTCGTATGCCTGGAGTGACTTGATCTCGCCTCTGAGGTATTTGTCTCTAGCAGCTTGCGTGGTGAACTGCTGTGCTCGTCCTTGCTTCGCAAAGAGCACAGCAAGCTTAGATTGAGTCGCCTCGAGACTGTCCCACCACCGCTGTGTCAGCAGTAACCTGAGTCGTGACTGACATGTTGACTCACGCTTCTCGTGCCTGTCTCTCTTCGGCTATTCTTCTCTCGGCATTACTGATCAACCCATCCAACCTCTCACTAGCTTCCGTTATTCTTTGCTCCAGAGTCTCTAGCTCTTCCGCTACTTCAGCCCGTCTCGCTTCACCGGCTTCGCCAGCTGCAGTGAAGTCCTCAATCAGACATTGGATCTCGGTTCGGGATCTGACGAGATCGGCCATCTCTGATTCGTACTGCCGCAGTGCCAGCTGGGTGGTCGAAAGATCGTGCTTAGCGGTTGTGAGGGCCTCTTCATAGCGCTAAATGGGCAAGTCGTTAGCTGGTTCTCACGTATGGCTATTTGTCAAACTTGCCTGAACTTCCTCTTCTCGCTCGTTGAATTGCTTTCGTTTCTGATTGCTGTTGTGGATATCATCTCTTCGCTCAGTCTCGACCTGAGACACATGATGAGCTATTGCATTCGTCGTTCAGAGATCAAGAAGCGAGCTCACCTCATCTAAGGCAGCCGTGACGTCTTCTAGGTCCCTTTGATGCAGCGCGTATTCCAGACAACGTCTCTCCCTGTCTTTCTCCTGGTACTCTTTGAGTTCTTCCTTTTCCTCGTCCAACTCATTCAGCCTTTCCTCAATGTATGTGAGCAGCTCGGCGATCTTGTCTCGCTTGGCGTCGGTCTCTTCCATGATCCGGGTAGATTCCGCTCGTTTTTGCTCGTACACTTCTGTTCCAGCTACATCTTTCAACAGTCTCAGACGCTCTCGATCGTTCATATTTGTCAAATGGGTGATCTAGAAGCAGATAAGCGAGCATCAGCAGCTTCCCCGATCAGCATGGCGAGCTCCGATTGGGATTAATGCTCACCCTTCCTTGAGGGACAATGTAGTAAGGATTGGCCTTTGAGAAACCGGCACTCTCTAACAACTGATCCACCTCGGACTTGCTCGCACTTTTCCTGTCCAGGGAATACTCGTCCTTCTTCAAACCGATAGTTCGACGGAGGACCAGCTCCGGTCTGCCGGTGGGGAATCGCCCATCGGTATCTGCGACGAACAGATCCACCAAAGTCAATTTCAGCTTGAGTCCATCTTACAGCCCACGAAGAAAGCGGGCGACCCTCACTGTCAAAGACGATCTCGACGTATGCGGAGAGCGTCGTCGTCGTACTCGTTCCCTCGTGCAGTAACCGCTGTCTCTCTTCTCTGCTCATCTTCGTGTACTGGTCGGACAATACGAATCGAATAGCTGATCACGCAGAGATACAGGGTCAGCTGAGGCTTCAACGGCCGGAGGATGAGCTATAAGGAAATTCAAAACATACCAGAGAAGAAATTTGATTTTCCACTACCATTTCTACCAACCACTACGTTGTGACCAGGACTGAACGGGTCAACGGCCACTTGGTCTCGGTAGGACTTGAAGCCTGTCGGCGATACAAACGTAGTCAGCTACCGCCTCACGAAATGTGAAGTACGAACAGTCAAAGGAAAGCGCTCACCTTGGATGGTGATTGTTTTGATATACTGAAACCACAGTACAAATGTCAGCCGTCAAGTCAACTAGGGACGGATACATCTATACAGCTTACCATCTTGCTCCTTCCAGGCCTGGCCTGACTATCTGACGGACTGAGGCCTGTCAGTATACGAGTGTCAGAAGAAGAAAATCAAGATAGTCTGAATGAAGTTGAGTTGGCAGAGCAACGAGGAAGAAGGATGGCGATGCATGGACGATCGGTTGACTGGACTCTTGCCTTCTCTCGCAACCCGGACGTGATGAACATGACCAGGGACGCGTCGAACCCTGAATCAACAATGAATGTTACATAATCGCAGTTTCAGCAAGTAACTCACCTCCACCCGGTAGGTGCTTAGTGCTGAATCCCGGTCAATACAATTGATCGAGTGATGCTGTTAATAGTCGCAGAAATACATCCTCCTAGCTAGATTGCTTACTACTTTCCGTAATCATACATAGGTCTACCCATCTTCAAGGGGGATCAAGTGACACATTATGGACGAGGACGCAGTGGCTAGCATTCTCGGAGAGTGAGTACCGACCCGGACCTCTTCTGGGACATGTGGCTGATTTCGGTGCTCAACGCCTAGGTCGAGCTCGAATAGGGCTTCAGCAAGGGCTCGGCCCCCTTGTCCTAGGCGAGGCGAGAATAGGGAGTTTGATAGGCACTTCGACGAGTCGACCGCAGAATATGATCCCACTGAGGTCGACTTCCAAGAGCTCAGGAGGTCAGTTGGGTTCCAGGTTGTAATGCATGGATCATCCGTCAAGTCAGCTGATGCAGAGATGTTGACTGTAGAGCTGCTTGGGCGACATGGAGGACGAAACCGCCAGCCGCTCTCTCAAGGCCGAGTCAAACGGCCGTAGCTGAGGATGATGAACTAGCAAGGTCAGCTTACAAAGATCATACGACTCTGAAACCTCAGATACCCTTGCTGATCTTTTCGTCCCATCAACAGAGTCCTCGCCTTGTCGGCCCAGGAACACGCGTCGAGCCAATCAGCAAGCTCATCTTCTCGGTCACGATTTCATGATGCTGACAGAGCCGCTGGAGGTGGTCTGAACCCTTTGGGCGGACGTGATGATGGTGATGACGACGAAGAGCTGAGAAGGGCTATAGCTATGTCTGAAGAGGAGGCGCGTGCTCCCAAACGGCAGAAGAGGGACGAGACGCCCGAGGAGGAACGCCGTATGCTTGCGGAGTGAGTCACTCCGGTGCCACCATCGAAAAACCTGTGGTGTAGCAACACTCGATTACTGACTCGTGTATATCTGTGGCGCCACAGAGCTATGGCGGCATCGTTGGCAGAGTCTGAAGCAGGCCCATCCATGATTCCCGCATCACCATCAAAACCCAAACAGGAAGTCAATTCCATCTCTCACCACAACATTCAATCCACCTCTGGCTCCGATACATACACAGCTCCCATCTCAATACCCTCTTCACCTCTTCCTTCAATTACCGCCTCGCCAGCACCTTCGACCGACTCTGCTGCACCGACCATATTGAAGATAGGCGGCCAAGTCATAGATAGGGCTCAGCTCGAAAAGGAGAGAAGAGAACGTCAAGCAGCGCGACAAGCTGCTATCTCTGGGATCTCGTCATCTTCCACCACCAGTTCCACATCTTCGGCGCCTCTCAAAACAGCCTCATCTTCCCTTGCGAGTGGACCTGCAAGGATAGCAGATATGTCTTCGATCGCATCTTCCAGTTTGAATAATTCTGGTGGACGCGTTGCTGGTCCATCAACAGGCAGTACCCTCTCGTCCAGTGAATCTCATCCATTCCAGGCCAGTGGACCCTTTCCTACAGATGCAGCGGGCGAATACTACCTCGATGGCGAGCTAAGGCATGTCGCTCTGCGTATTGGGGAGCATAGTCGAGAGAGAACGTTCTCACCGCAACAAGTAGTCGGAAACGTGAGTCATATCATCGCTTCCCCTCACCATCATCTGCCAGAAACGTACTCGGCGTGAGCTGATCCACTTCGACTTTGATACTCCGCGCTTCAGCACTCACAAATCGCACTCGTGATCGTATCAAGCTTCGTTATAGAGGATCAATGGCTTCTCGATGCGAATATTCTACCACCTCCCGAGGTCGTGCCCACGATGACGGTCCGTCCACATCGGAAAGATCAGCCCGAGTACAATGGAAAGATCGAACTTAAGGCTAACGGGGAGATGTGGGTGTACCCGAAGATGCTCACGGGGTTTGGGTGAGTGCTGCGACACAAGTCATGCCTGCGTCACAAGCCCATGGTGTACCAGCTGATGAATAAGAGGCAATACTACAGGAGTGCACACATGAAGTATTTTTGGGTGAGTCAGCTGAGCACTACCCTCTCGTGTAATACCGTTGAGCTGACCACGAACTAACAGATATTCTACAAGACTGGACGTCTCCGAGTGGCGATATCAACGGCCAACCTGGTTTCATACGACTATCAGGAGATCGAAAACGTGAGTAACACCTGATGCTTCATATCACTGAATCGCAAAGTGCTGACGTGAGAACGAACGCGCTTGGTGGGCATCTGTACTTATCAGACGGTGTTCGTACAGGATTTGCTACCTCTTGTAGCTCCTATACCGCTTGTTGCGTCAAACACGACACATGACTTTGCTCTCCAGTTCGCCCGTCTTTTCACGCATCTTCGCATACATACAGGCCTTCGCAACCTGATTCGTCATCATCCAGCCGGTTCCGCAATCCCCTTCACCCCGGAAAACAACTTCGCTGACCTTGCTAAATACGATTGGAGCAAAGTAAGAGTGCGGATCGTAATGAGTATCCCGGGCCAATACACTGGTCATGAGGAGATCGGGAAACTTGGGATCAGTCGATTAGGGAAGGTTCTGAATGAGCAAGGATGGGTGCCTAGGTCTGGCGAGAAGCTAGATGTGGAGTTCCAGGTGAGCATTTTCTTGACGCTTCGCGCCGTGTGCTTCTGCCAGACAAAACGCATATTCACCTCGCTGACCTGGTATAACAACTTCGTCGTTCAGGGTTCCTCACTAGGTACCTACAGCTTAGAATGGTTCGACAAATTCTACTCATTCGTATCAGGCAAAACATCCCAGCAACTCGTTCACAGAACGAAGCCAACGTCGTGGCCCGACTTCCATATCCTCTTCCCAACTTTGGCAACAGTCGAAAGATCGATAGGCGGCAAGCCAGGGGGAGGGACGATGTTCTGCGGGAAAGCGTTCAACAGTGTCACAAAAGGACTATTCTATGACGCGAATTCGAAGCGAGGCGGAGTCTTGATGCATACCAAGGTGGGTCTTGTGCTTCATCATAGTATCAGCTCCGAGATGCTGAAACATGACAATGTGCTGATCATGGACTGCTGCAGATGCTCATTGCGATTTTTGAGCCCGCTGAGAATCGCCTCGGCATCGAGAAAGTAGGAACGCCTACCAAGCTGAAGCGCAAAGCAGATGAAATGGATATTGGATCCAAGGATGTGGGAGGGTGGATCTACGTTGGGAGCCACAACTTCTCTCCCTCTGCTTGGGTAGGGTGGCCAGCTTATCTCTCAGCCTGCTACAGCTGCCGTGCATGTCCCGGAGAAGATGCTGGATAGCAAGTCTCGCAGCTGACGCACAGCTGTCATAACAGGGCAACGTCGACGTCAAGAAGAACCCACCTACGCTGAATATCAGGAACTACGAGCTGGGCATAGTTTTCCCCTTGGGTGAGTTAGTGAACTCAACGTCGTGAGTACGTATGGCTCATGGATCATGTAACTGTAGATCGCAAGAATGCTCGTTCTGTCGCAGATAGGGTAGCACCATACAAGCGGCCCGCCAGGAAATACTCAGCTAGTGATATACCTTGGGTGAGCTTTTCGATGAGTGTTCGAGGTAGAACAAACGTCATCTGACTTAATGATCTATGATATGCAGGATCAAAACGCTTTCCCTGATGTTGGGTAGACAATGGAATGACCCCGACCCTCGAGGGAGCCTTGGGGGCTGACCTCATGGACGAGTTGATATAACACCGCGTTTCGGCTCCCACTCTTGGATCCTTCCATAGAGAGAGAGTCAAGTTGAGGGTGACTGCCCGACTCATTGCGACTGAAGTAGCTTGTCGCTTGTAGCTTGCTCATCCGGGCGACATCCTCCGCCGTTTGGAAGGAAGGATTGAATAAGATTCATGCGCATCTAGTACATAGCACTCATGCATGTCATGTCATGTCATATCATGTCATAAGTCACGTCGATTTGTCTGTTCTTTTGCTGGATTCACTCACTGCACGCACTGTAATTGCAATCGCCACTTTGCC
Organism: Kwoniella heveanensis BCC8398; assembly: GCA_000507405.3. Classification (NCBI taxonomy): domain Eukaryota; kingdom Fungi; phylum Basidiomycota; class Tremellomycetes; order Tremellales; family Cryptococcaceae; genus Kwoniella; species Kwoniella heveanensis. Next base: position 371,649 of record KI669505.1, read on the forward strand.
GCCGCCTGACTGACTTTTGCAAGTAGCGGCTAGGCACGGATCGCCCGTTTTGCACACTGCAGTCATGCTTTGTTCGCGTCAAGCTGAGGCGCATATTTCTGGAAAATCAAATCCAATCGTTGCGAGCATCATTCAACTTGTGATAGATACATAGAGTCTACTTCTGCTCGCCATCTCTATATATTAGACATACCGGCACACTGTACAGAAGCCCTCACTGCTCTTCTCCCCATTTCAGCTTCAGCTTGGCCCACAAAGAGCTGTAAAAGTTCAACATAGTTCAATACAGATTACCGTCAGAACCCATAAAAACATGTCCACCAAGTCATTCTCGATCCTCGGCAAAAACCTCAAAGCCAACACGGCTGCCGACCTCCAGCCGTACCTCGACGAGCTGAAGAGCATGGACGATGTGGAGGAAGTGCATTTCGGTGGTAATAGCTTGGGAGTGGAAGCTTGTCAGGCTATTGCCGAGGTGCTTAAGACTAAGACTCAGTTGAAGGTGAGTGAGCACTACGCTCATGCGTTCATTAAATTCTGTTCTTTCTGCACTTCGAAAGCCTGGACTGGGTCGACCGACCGAGAACTTCCTCCTGTATATCTTGAAGACATGTGGCGATGCGGCTTGAGGTGTCTCGATGCGACTCGCAACCCTGCTTCGTATCATCCGTATGCCTCTGTCTTCGCCCTAGCTCTTTGTAGCGACCAGCAGATCATCCTCTCTTGTCTATAAGGCTCCAGGCTCAGGCTTTGAGACCTCTGCATATAGCTGACCCTGAATCTTTTCTCCCGCAGCTTGTCGACCTCGCCGATATCTTCACTGGCCGACTGATCTCCGAGATCCCTCAAGCACTCTCAGCACTCTGCGATGCCCTTTCCACCTCTACCTCTTTGGTCGAGCTCGACCTGTCCGACAACGCCTTTGGCGGCCGATGCGCCGACGCCATGGTCCCCTTCTTGGAGAATAACACCTCGATCCAAGTGTTCAAGCTGAACAACAACGGTATGGGACCCGCCGGTGGGTCCGTCGTCGCGCAAGCACTGTTGAGGAACGGAGAGAAGTACGAGAAAGAAGGCAAAGAGTCCAACCTCCGAGTACTTGTCTGCGGGAGAAACCGACTGGAGAACGGGTCGTCGGCAGACTGGGCGAAAGCCTTCGCCAAGCACAAGAACCTGAGAGAGATAAGGATGATCCAGAACGGCATCAGGATGGAAGGTATCACCAATCTTGCTCAAGGTCTATCAAATTGTCCCAAGCTCGAATCGATCGATTTCCAAGATAACACCGCCACCAAGATTGGTACACGCGCTATCGTGAAACACCTGACCTCCTGGCCCGAGTTGAAACACCTCAACTTGTCAGACTGTCTGATCGGTTCCAAGGGAGGTATCGCGCTCGCCACGGCCCTGTCGAAGGGAAGCAACCCGAAACTTGAGAGCTTGAAACTGCAGTACGGGGAGATGGACAAGACTGCCATTGAGATCTTGTCGGTGGCTATCACGCAGCATCTCAAGGAGTTGACGACGCTCGAGTTGAACGGCAACAGGTTTGCCGAGGACGATGAATGTGTGGAGGGGCTTAAGAGGGCTTTGGCCGTCTGGGACCACGAGGATGCTTTGGATGAGCGTGAGTTGATTGGCTCGGCGGTACTTCCTTTTCTTGGCATTGCCAACTTCTAGCGAGTCAGCGAGTGAACGCATGCTGGGTCATCGGATTGCTGACACGTCTTTCCATTCGAACTGCAGTTGACGACATGGAAGAGCCTGAATCTGGTGAAGAGGAAGAGGACGTGTCTGACGAGGAAGCGGAGGAGGAGAACGATGATGAGGAGAAGGAGCTTGAGGAAGAGGGTGAGGAGGGCGAAGATGACGGAGTCGCGAAGGGTGAGGACGGGAAAGCTGCTTTACCACCTGTGTCCGACAAGCAGGCCGACGAGTAAGTGTGGCCTCGATCTTCTTTCCACCAACATCAATCCTGATAAAAGGGAGACTATTCCTGCACTGAGAGCCGAGGCAGGGGGATCTAGCCCGTCCTCTCAGGTTGGCCTAGACCAAAAAAGAAATCAAAGCTGATACAGTCTTTGTGCATGTCATGTAGCCTCGCCGATCTTTTGGCCAACGCTCATATCAAGGCTGAGTAAGCGGGTCCACCGGACTCATCTCTCTTCAGGCACGCATCTTCTGGAGATCGGAGATATACAACGACGGATCAGTGGCCAACACTCGGCTTTGCAACGGACGGAGCGTTGTAGCGTGGCACGAGCACGAACATGAGTGGACGGCATCGCGGATTGCGGAAGGCCGGATTCCATCGAGGCGGTAACGAAACTCAGACCTAACGAATGGGACGGGGGTGGTAATGCCGACAGAGAACGGGTTTTCTTCACATTATACGTGTCATGATAGACACAGATACAAATCTGATACAGCATAGTTATTTTCTTCTTTCTTCCCTCTGTTCCCTTCTTCTCACTCACTAGCATGCGCACGGCTATGCATATTGTACAAATCTCATCATCGGGCAAAAACAATTTGACACCGTTGTGAAGGAATCGATCACCGTCTACGATATTTATATGATCGCGACACGAGGTACAACGTGGCTCGGCTCGAGTGTGATCACAATCAATGGCTTGGGTCTATGTAGGGCCAAACTACATCCAATTGGATTTGGTGTCTCTGCTTCCACCACATCTGATCTTACTCTGTATTCACTTCGACATCGACAAAGGCGAGAGTGGGGAAATAGCCGTGACTCTTAAGGTACGTTCACGTCCCTATGCTCGTCACTGCTAGTAATGAGTCAGAGATTCCGTCTGAGGCTGGCATATACGCCTACGCCCACATCGATGTCAAGCGAAAAAGCAAGCAAGCAGGTGTTTGAGTAGGTAAGCAGGTAGCGCAGATCGGCATCCGTCGCATAAAGTGGCTGTTGCAAGCCCGCTTGAGTATGTGTGCGGCGCCCTGGCTTTGGCTCCTATGCCCTGGCTTCATACTCTTAGCTGCAGTGAAGCCCTATGGTCGACACACGACACGCGCCGCAGGCCGGACCTGTCGCCACGGCTACGGCTGAGCTCCGCACTCCTATTCCCATTCCCAATCTCATTCCATTCATCCTAGGATACGAACGAGTGGCTTTGCTCTGCTGGCCCAGATTCCTCGCCGACCCCTTGCCTCCTCGCCCCCTTATCACGTCTCGCAGTCTTGAGATATATTCATCGCATCGCAGCTTGACTTGAAGGGGCCTATCTAGTCCAAGTCCTCATCCCCGTTCTAGTCTTCGTCCATTCTTCCTACTTTGTCCTTGGACTCTCTGCGAGAGCGAACAGTCATATTGAAAGATCATAAGGCAGGGCGAAGGAAGATCGGTCGGGTCGGGTTCGTCGATGGTCGTTGGATGACCAGAGCAAGTTGATCGTGAGACGTGGGAGCGGATGTGCGTGGCCGGAACGAGACGAGAATAATGGAGAAGAGGCCATGAAGCAATACAGAAGATCAGCACGTCTCATTTGCGTTGGTTGTACTATCCCTGCAGTGGGCTCGACCAACGACGTCGACAAGACGGCACTAGCCTCGGACTCGTCGACCCTTACGATCAATCGTCGCAATCATATACCTATACTTCACACTTCGCTTCTCACCGTTCCGCAATCCGCGATTCCGCGCCCGTGATCGTGATGCACGAACGACCTACCTTATGTACAGCACATTGTTACATCTGATGAAGACCTCGCCGAGCGCGCCATTTGACTTGCCGTTCTCGATCTCCTCGGTGTTGGCGAGCTGTTGTTCGGCGAGAGGATAAGAAGAATCACACCGATGGGAAGGAAATACTGTCAGCCTCTGCGTCCATTGTCGCAGATACATAGATAAGCACTGGACTAGTCCGAGTGACTGATCCCTCTCTGGCAGATACTGGTATAATATATATATATATACCACGAAGGAAGGCATCCTCGTACTCGTTTGGGTGGGACCGAGCGACGCGGAAAGCTAATCTCCCACCGACCCACCTGAAGGTTCATGTATCCATCCGTAGATACGAGGTATCCCCTGTACTCCAAGCCCCACTTCAGTCGAACGTATACTACTTTCCCGGTCAAATCTTGCAGAAACGGTTTTGGGTTTACGGGCTAGACAAGAGCAGAAGGGGCAGCGCGAAGTCCGGTTGGGCAGGACTATCAGCTTGTTTTTCTTCGTCCTTCCGATGGCGTTGACCAGGCGAGTTGCGCGCTGTAGGACTCACGGCGATTCCTGACATCCTGGATACACGTCTTTTTGAGTAGTGAAGAAGAAAAGAGGGTTTAAATAGGACTTGTATGTACATGCAATGTTTAGGTCGACAGCTAGAGAGCAGAATGCTATGAAGTTGAGAGCTCGAGCGGCACTTTTAGACGACAGTTAGGCCCGCGCCTGACCCCCTTCGGCGCCTAATCAGTCACGAAGTTGACAATGATTCCTCCTGCCCATTTGTGGTTGATCCACTCACCGATCTGACCAACATATAATAGATGTAAATCACATTAACCTGTTGTAGCTTATATACCCAAGAAGCGGTACTCTTGGCCCATCATGTGTGAGCTGAGAAAACACGCTCCGGGGCGTGAATTGGCAGCTGACAATTTGCTCTAACAATTCAGCTGGCTTCGCGGGATTTGGTCAAAACAACAACAGTGAGTGTCCTTATTCGCAGATACCGTGTTCAGAGGATTGAAGCTGACATATCATGTCTAACTTATAGGTGCCGGCTCATCCGGAGCGTTCAGCTTCGGTGCTAAGCGTGCGTCAGGAGCACTGTCCTTGAAGCATAATTGACACACGTATCCGGCAGCTGATATCTGATTGATATTCTCATTCCAGCTGCCAGCACGAACCCCCCTGCGGGCGGATCCCTTTTCGGTCAACCAGCAAGCTCTTCAGCTCCTACGACATCCCTATTCGGCGGCGGCGGCGGTACCTCGTCGACTCCCGCTGCGGGAGGCCCAACAGCTCCAGCATCCACGGGTGGATTCTCGTTTGGAGGAGGCAGCGGTGGAGGTAATGCTCAACCCGCTTCAGGAGGAGGATTGTTCGGTGGAGCTGCGCCAGCAGCGCCTGCTTCGGGAGGAGGTCTATTTGGAGGCTCTGGTGCTGCAGGCGGATCGTCACTGTTCGGTGCTAAGCCCGCTGCTCCTGCCGCAGGTGGAGCTGGAACACCAGGTACTTCAACCCCTTCCTTCTCTTTTGGCGGATCATCAGCTACTCCCGCTACTGCTCAATCATCCACACCTTCCGCTCCCACTTCTTCTGGCAGTCTCTTTGGAGGCTTCGGTGCGGGCGCTTCAGCTCCTGCGACAGGCGGATCCAACCCCGCTGGATCCACTACACCTGCAGCGAAACCCGCTTTCGGAGGATTCGGATCAACGACGCCCGCCGCCGCTCCTCCCGCTGCATCTGGAACTGGCACGAGCTTGTTTGGAGGTGCGCCCAAACCCACCAGTTCTGGTCTTTTCGGCGGCGGAGGAGCTTCAGCACCCGCAGCTCCAGCTGGAGGCAGTCTCTTCGGAGCTAAGCCTGCCGAAACCTCAACGCCTGGAACACCTGCTTCTGCGCCTACTTCGGCTGCTGGAGGTTTATTCGGTGCCAAACCCGCAGAAGGTACCACCACTCCCGCGGCACCTCCAGCGGCTTCGGGCGGTTTCTCGTTTGGCGCAAAGCCAGCAGCACCAACTTCGACCACCCCTGCCCCTGCCCCTGCCCCCGCTGCTCCCTCGCTATTCGGATCAGCTCCTACCGGGGCGACCTCTTCCACGTCAACCTCCACTCCCGCCGCCCCCGCTACCTCGTCTCTCTTTGGCGGTGCCACAGGCGGAAGTAGCCTCTTTGGTGCCGCTAAGCCTGCTGAACCAGCCAAGTCGGACGCCTCAGCAACCCCAGCAGCTGCTCCTCCGGCTTCAGGTGGTCTATTCTCAGGCTTAGGAGGCGGTGCCAAACCCGCTACTGCTGAACCTCCCAAAACCGGTGGATTCTCATTCGGAAATCTTGGAGCTACAAAAACCGACTCACCTGCCCCTGCCGCCAGCACGACTGCTGAACCGCCCAAAGCCGGAGGATTCAGCTTTGGCAACCTCGGTGGTGGTACATCAACGCCTACTGCGACGGCTGACAAAGCTAAAGAGCCTGCTAAAGAGGCGCCCAAGACGGGAGGATTCTCGTTCGGTAATCTCGGTGCCGGCGGTGCGAGCACAACCCCTGCAGCCGGCGACAAGGAAAAAGAGAAGGCTGCCGAGGGTCCTAAAGCCGGTGGATTCTCCTTCGGCGGCCTCGGTGGCGCTTCGAAGCCAGCCGAGCCCGCCGCCGCTCCAGCTGCTGGAGGAAGCTTGTTTGGATCTGCCGCCCCTAAGCCTGCCGAAGCTGCCTCGACCTCCACATCTTCTGCCCCGGCTCCCGCTTCTGGTGGTCTCTTCGGCTCGAAGCCCGCCGCTCCTGCTGCTGCTAGCACCTCGACTGCCCCTGCCCCTACCGCCGGAAATGCCCCTGCCGCCTCTACGACGTCCAGTGAGCCAGCACCCAATCTCCTGAGGGGCAAGACGCTCGAGGATATCGTTGATGGGTGGAACAAGGATCTGGACAGCCAGGTCAAGGAGTTTGAAAGGCAAGCAGGAGAAGTGCGAGAATGGGACAAAGTACTTGTCAGAAACGGTAATCAGGTAAGTTCACCAGTCGCTGCTCACATAGTCCGATTGTATCAATCAACTGAACCTTATTCACCTTGCCTGTTCGGCTGGGCCAACCAGATCACCGCATTACATCGACAAGTGCTCGAAGCGCAATCGAATCAAGCTGCTGTCGACCAGGCTCTGGATTACATCGACGCTCAGCAGAAGCAGCTCGAGGGAATGATGGGTGTTTACGAAAAAGAGATAGCGAAGATGTCAAACGACTCGACGAGACCATTGGCTGCTAAGATGCCTGCTGACAGAGAGAGGGAGAAGTCGTGAGTGGTCGAGCTGCTCCGTTGCTCTATTGACCTGAAGGCTTGATCGAATTAGACCTAATTCTCGTCGTATATCTTGCTTGGCCTGGGCTGACAAAATTCCGTTGGACCTCACAGGTATACTCTCGCCGAAGACCTAAACAAGCAGCTCGACGATCTCACTCGGAACCTCTCACAGATGATCGAAGAAGTCAACAAGCTATCCACCTCTGGCTCTTCCTCCTCCAACGCTGCTGCTCAAGCCGCTCTCGGTTCAAGCGTCAATGCACCGGGAACGCCGTCGGCCTCTGCCGCAGATGCCGCGTCTCAGATGCCCGATGATCCGATCAACCAGCTTTCAGCCATCCTCGGGGCGCATCTTAGGGCGCTGAACTCCATTGATTCGGGTGCCACTAGGCTTGAGCACAAGGTCGGGGAGCTTGAAAGTAGAATGGGTGCTGGGAGCAGCTTGAGCGAGAGAAGAGGCTGGGGGCTCGCGAGGCGGTAAGGGCAATGGGAGGGAGAATAGCTTGCTTACAGAGAGTGCTATACTCCGGTCGGCGGGCATGAATGTTAAACAGTCAGCCAGATGTTTTATGGAGCGTTTCATACCAGACCATGAGAGGCGCCTTGCATAGAAAGACAACCCAATGGACGCAGGCCAATACGATTAGATATCGATGTAACAATGCATGCATGTATACCCGCGTGTGTGTAATTGATAGAAGTCTCGAGCTGGTCTCTGCGACCGTCGCACAGAGACGATATGGCTATTACTGCTGCTGCTGCTTTTGCTGCTATTGTGGTAATACTAGCTAGTTAAACATCCCCTTCCAACTTCTCGTCATCATCCTCACCTCGATCATTGTCCACCAGCATCCTATCAGGCGACATACTAGGACTCCGACTGACAAACCTTCCCCTCGTATCTCCCTTTTCACCTCCATCAGATTCGGATCCTGATAACGATGGCGAGCGGGAGATGTATCGTCCCCTACCTGAAGATGATGAAGATGCCGATCTTGGTCGTGATCGGGAGCGAGAAGGGGTCCGAGAAGGGGAGCGAGAGATGTAACGCCGGCGATCTGGAGAACTAGCCCCTGAGCGGATGGCCTCATCGTCGCTTGCATCATTGCCTTCGATACCTTCGTCTTCGTCCTATGCGGCGCGATACGAATGCAGCAGATTCCGAGGAGACAGGAATTGAGCAGAAAAAGGAGGTGAAGGAAGGGACGAAATGAAGGTAAGGGTTCGTTCAGTCAAGTTTCATTCTCAGGGGGGCAAAGACAACCGAAACCCAATGCACAAGACTCACCAGTAAACTCTTCCGAGGCGGTAGCCCCTCAGTCTCTTCTAGTACAGACCGTTGGGTCAATCGAGGTAAGATGATATCGCACACTCTTTCTTTTGTCAGGAGATCGTCTATGAACTCGTCGAAGTACGTTAAAGAGTAGCCTCCTGCGAATAGTCGTACCGACAAGGCGACGCACCGGATGTCAGAGTCAGCTGATTGGCACGAGCGCGAGTTTCTCTGACAGACAGAGAACGGATGGGATATAAAGGTCATGATAGCGCATGGTGCTTGTGAATTGCGTCGGCGGTACTCACCCGCATGAGCCACTCTCAGCTTCCGATAATCCTTCATGAGCGGTTCTAGGATTTCATACACCTCCATCGAGCGGAATGTGAGCCGTATATAGAATGCTGCTAGGGCTCGTAGGTATCTGCGGCGTGGTTTGGTATGGTACGGACCATACAGTATATGCGTTAGCAGCGGCTTTCAGTGTCTGTTCCCACTGAAAGGTTTGCGCCGCAAACATGGAAGCATGAATATACATGACCATGTAGATTGATGGGTCACAGCAGAATTATCGAGGATCGGGGTCCAGGATCCCGGATAGTATAGAGCAGGTATGTTGGGAGCTGACGGACAACACGGCCGACCAGGAGACGGTATGATGGGTAATTGCCCGACTACTCACTTATACTCCTCTGCCAGCAGATATTCTATCAGGATCTCCTTCTCAGGTTGCAGCTGCAGCAGCTTCAGCGTCAAACTGATAAACGGCGTCGGCGTCTGACGGTCTGTTACACCTCCTAGAGAATGCAGAGTGATAGCTTTATCGATGATAGATTCCGCGGTGAGAGCGAAACATTGTTCTTTCCAATAGAGGGAATCGTAGATTCTCGCTCGGATGACTTTCTCGATGAGGAACTATGTGAATGGGTGGGTGTAAGACGACAAGAAAGGAGATAAGACGGGAAGTCTGCGTCAGTTCGATGCTTTCCCATGATATCAAAGACAGTCCATGTCATCACTTCGCGTCGTGGGACAGAGCTCTTAAAGAGGTATTCTTATTCTAACATGGAGTTAGTATGCTCTAGCCAGTCATGGTGGAAGTGCGGCATGAGGACATTCACACCTAGTACTCACCTGGGGGTTTCCACCATGGATGGACTTTGTCCCTCTCAACGCTGAGTTGGCCATGATGCCTAGGTCCTATTTTAGATTGGTGATAGATTCGAGATGAAGCGAGACTCGCCGGAACGGATCCTTGACTGACTAGGCTAGCCTTTCGCTGTCGTTTCGTTTTTCTTCGGGGGATCTGATTGTAGAAGTCGAAGGTCTCGGCGCGCTCTGGTCTGCTTGTTAATGAGAGAGTCAGGTAGTCGTTGACAATGCAGAAAGCAAAAGTAGGATGGAATGAATTTGATTTTGATAAAGGTCGAAACACTGAAGAGTTGACGGTTGAATTCCGGTTAACTGTCTGCTACAACCAGACGCGAACGAAGGTTTACGCCGGCAACGAAATTCATGTTTGCATTCACGAGATAAACATATTACATAGTATTCGAACCATCTATCTTTCATCGACTGCAAAGTCTCAATTGTCTATCGCATATCCTATACATACCGCCGAGGGATCGGACTACACGTTGCCTCACGATCTCAGCTTGCAGATTTGACCATCTAGAACGCAGAACGCAGAACGCATACAGAGGCATTCCTCACTGCGCTATTTGAAGCTCCGCACACCGCAGGAAGTGATCGATAAGGAGTATTTGAGGTTTCGCTATATACCGAACAATCAGCCAGCTATCGAATCTATACCATTCACACCATGTCGGATAGCGGCGGAAATGCGGGTGACGATGATGTCGGATTGCCCAAAGCTACAGTCTTCAAGCTCATACAAGGTGGGTTTGGGTATATGTGCAATACGCAATATGCAATGCGCAATACGTCCCATCGACATCCTGACATCTTGGCGATGAGCCCTCTGACTATCATCAGTCGAGCGAATTGAGCTTAGGCTCTGCCTCATCAGTGCCAGACAAGCTGACTTGATTTACCCTCGCCTACCTTCTTGACAACGCCCATCTGCTGGCTCGCTCGCTTGCCTTGAATCTGCTTAGAAATGTTACCGGAGGACATCGGGTGTTCTAAGGAGGCTAAAGATATCATCGTGGAATGTTGCGTAGGTGAGTAGAAGATACTGCTGGCCTTCGCTTTCCCACTCAATCCACTTTGGCCCTGCATCGCGGCCAGATCAGAGGCACCCCCCTTCCGGCATGATACAATTTTTGCCAGAATAGCCGCTCCACACCCTACCCAATAAAACGCTTTAGCTTCTTTCAAGAGCAGTGCAAAGCTGGCGCAGGGGGACTTATTATCCATTCACAAGGGTATTCTCGTCAGGAGCCGATGGAAACACGACTGATACTGACGGTACCCTGTTTCTCTTGATTCGATGCCACAGAATGGGTCAAGTTGATCTCGACGCAATCGAATACCGTCTGCGACGAATCGTCGAAGAAGACGATATCGCCCGAACATGTAGTGGAAGCTCTCAAGGTGAGCAAGAAATCGTACACGCATGTGTTGCGCTCGCTGCCCGCCCCATCACCCCCTACGCCACTTCTGTCACGCCTTTATTCGATCTTCTTTCGACTCAATCTATGTCCGGGTCCTGCCTTCTTCTACTCGACTGTAATCTCGTAATTATCTGGCGGACCCCCTGTAATTGCGTTGTATTGGGGTGAATATGGATGGCAGCTGATGGCAGCTATGGCGGCCATGCCTTCACATCTATCGCTTGATTAACACTGCTCCTTTACCTCTCGTAGCAACTCGGTTTCGAGGACTTCATTTCAGAGGTAGAAGAGTCTAACAAGGATTTCAAGCAATCACAAAAGGTGCGTCACGCGCATCTACCTCGCCCAGCGAACGTACAAAGCCTGTATCCCACAGCTTGTATACCTTCTTCGTCCTTGCTTGCTCGCGATGGTGTTCCTACATACCCCTAAGCTAGCTACGAACTGTTTTGTTTCAATTTCAAAGATGCTAATCATGATCCCCCTCTAATCTCTCTTTCGGTTGTCGATATCCTTGATATTATCGCACATGCTATCCTATGCGGTCCCACCCACGAAACTGGCTCAAACAGGAACGAACGCGTACACAACCCGATACAAACGGCATGTCGCAAGAAGAGCTTCTAGCCCTGCAAGAGAGGCTCTTCGCTTCGAGTCAAGCGAGGTTCGAAGCGGGTCAATGATGAATGATCAACGATTATTGGACTCTATGACTATCGTAAAAGACTGAAGTGACGCAATCAGGCCTTTATCTTAGTGGTCTGAATTTCGTGTATACAGTAACAGCATCAATAATCGCTACAGCCCTCCAACAGCATGATGTGTTGTAGTTTGTAGTGGTATGGGAGGAGATATTCATTGGATGGAAACGAGAAGAGGGAGCAGGAGGGCAGAAGAACAGCAAGGCAGAAAGGATCAACTCAGGCCCAAGGTACTGTCGATCGAAGAACACCAAGGATCCGAGTCAATTTGTTGTACCACTATCATCACAGTCAAACCAAACATGCAACTTTGTTAAATGGAGTGGCCGGTTCTGAGCGTCTTCGATCTGTGCCCAAAATGAGATGTCATGGGATGAACGTGATTGCCATACAATGCTATGTGCCGCTATGCTATGTCCTCTTAGATTGTGAGCCTGACTATGACTGACTCCCTTGTTTGTCCTTCCATGCCTGGCAAGTTTTCTGTGCCCAACCTCCTCCAAAAATTCAAAACTCCACCCCAGCCTTGCTTCCCGCCCCTCACGCTCAAGCTACCGCCCCATCATAAGCGCCCTCCTGACTTTCCCTCTCAAGCCTCCTCTCCCTCTCATCCCTCGCTCGTCGCTTCTTCCTCTGCATGTTCTCATACATCTTCTCCTGCATCTTCACGTCCTTTTGCACCTTCTTCTCGAGCCTACCCAGGCGCTCCAGCATGTCGTTGGCACCACCGACGCCAGATCCGAAACTTCCGGCAGTGATACTCAATAAGCCACCGTATTTCCAGTTCAGATTGGATTTCGAGTAAGCACTACCGCCGGCGCCACTACCCCCGCCCATCATCGTGGATAGGTTCTTGAACCCGCTCGTACTGTCTTCCGCGCCGTTCGGATCGCTGAAGTCGAGTCCGGCCATACCAAGGCGATTGACGCCAGCAGACCCAGACTCAGACTCATTCACAAACGGTAGTAGATCCCTCGAGACCTCTTCCACGATTCTCGACACCAGTCTCGCAGTGGCAGCATCCCAATTAACGCCCATCACTTCCATCTCCCTGATCCCGTTCTCTACTCCAACGAAATCCCTGAATGACTCCCATTTGGCAGTGAGGACTTCGTTGTACGCACCCGTGAGGCATCCTGAAAGGTACGATTCGAGCGACGAGGTTTGAGCGTAGTGGAATAGGGATAAGACGAGGTGGGGCGAGTTGTAATTGACTCGCAAGGTTCGGAGGAGGTGCGCCAAGATCTTGGGGTACGTTGGCGCGAAAGTTAAAAACGGGGCGGGAACTGGAGAGGCCGCCGTATTTGAAGTAGCAGAGTCTCCATTGCTTTTGCTTTGATCGTCAGCAGGGTTCAGGGCGGTCTGACGAGTCGCGCTGACGTCGATGGGCGCCAAAGGCTTGAACACCCTGTTCTTCGCCCATTCAATCAATTCAACGTCGTCCCCAATGACCGCCATCTCCTCCTTGAGCATCTCGAGCTCTTCCACAACTTCGTCGTCCACTTCGTCCCTCTCGAACCACCTTCTCAGATTCCTCGCCCTATCGCCTACTCCTGTACTTCTGCCTAGACCGAAACCTGCCCCGACCCCTGCCCGTCCGCCTCCTCTGGCAGCTGCATAAGGGTCCGACACGACCCCACCTCCAGCACCACCAGGAGAAGTACGTGTTCTACTTCTGTTCGAGAAAGATGAAGATGTGGATGTGGAGGATTCGAGGTTGGCAAATATCCCCGCTAAGATCGCGTCGAAAGTCTCGGCTTCCTTGGGTGTTTGACCCGCTGCTCGTCGTTGGCGGGCATGGACACCTCGACGTGGGGAAGGGGTCGCAAAGGGCGAGTAGGTGAGACGCGAACTGATGGATTGCGGAGGTGAGGGCTGAGGGGGGGTTGATGACGTTGAAGTAGAAGGAGTGGCTGGCTTTGCCCATCTAGAGAAGTGAAATCAGGGCAAGATGAGATACTGGTCTGACTATACGATGATGGGATTGACGTGATGCGCCACTCGCAACAACATGGCGCTTCAGATGAACATTATCGTCTGGGCACCTCATTGAGACGCCGCAGTTCTGAACTAGGACTGGTAAAATTGTTTCATTTGGTGATCGGAATACAAACACAAGTTCGCACTCACTTCTCTCGTAACGTATCAAAGAGCTCAGCATACTCCCTGTCTTCCGCCGACCTATCGCTGCTATTGCTACTACTACTGGCAGAAAAGGGTACTCAGCTCAGCTCATATCTCATAGTAAATGTCATGTGGTGGTAGCAGTACGACGGATTTCGAGGTGAATCTGGTGCTCTTAAGGCGCAGGCGCGGGGGCATCGATGGAGGCGACGAGAGGCCACAGATTTAAGTCCTCATATACACAGTCATGTGATGACAATACACAGTCATGTGATGACAAGAAAAGCACGCTGATGAACCACTCACCCCATCGCAGCACCTCTGGAAGACTCTGCACTCCCACTCATATCCCGACTGACCCCTACACCTGCAATTGCATTGCCAGTGCCAGCGCCGGTGTAGGAGCCAGGCGGTGATAATCTCGTCGCATGGTCATTCCTCAGATCAGCCCTGGCTGTCGATACGATCGAATTAACCCAAGACGACTGATGGTCCTTGAACCCTGGATCTGTTGCCTTCAGGGGTTTCGTGGGAGGGGTAGACGCTTCTTTCGAAGACTGGGACTGAGACTGAGATTGGGATTGCGCCGAGGAGTCGCTACGGGCGATATCCGGCTTCGTCGTGTCTATGGATGATAGATCCGCTTTGCTAGTGCCACTGCGATTGGCATTGCCATCGGCGTCGGCGTTGATACTAGCCGTCGAGGAGAACTCTCGACCGGCGTTATAGGTTTTAATTTCGCGTGGTTGACACTTAGAGGCTATGAATTGACGAGCCGCTGATGCCGTTGACGGCCTAGGACGCGATCGTTTGAGGAGAGGGAGGACGACTCCTGATTCGATTGAGTGTATCATAGTATGTAATTTGACTATGATGAGCAGCCTTGGTCACAATCCCAATCCCGCAAGCGATGTCAATGTCAATGTCGATCTATTCGACCGGATCGTCGCTTTTGTTCTTATTCTACAGCTATGACTAACGGCAAGCCGGCCTTTGCTGATCTCTGTGGAGTTTATTAGAAAGTCGTTCCAGTGATAGAGGCGAAGGGTCGCCTTTGACATTTGAGCAGAGATCGTCTATACACCAGCTGTTAGCGCTGTAGCATCGAAATCTCGAACGGCTCAGCTCGAAATGTCTCATCTGAACATACGAGTCACGTGACCCAAGAGATGTCTAGCAGAGTAATACTCGTATCTTGCCGGCCGAGTATTGCCGCACGCTCACTCTCACTGTATACGTACGTGCGCACCTTCATCGATATGACTCATGTTCTTGAGAGCTGACGAGAAAAAAACACTAGAGAAGAAGAGATGAAAGGAATCATCTGCGTCGGTCTGTGAGGTCACAGTCACAACGTCGTAATCCTGGTTGCAAACGAGAACCGGATATATTTTGGCAGACATTTTATCTCGTATGACATTGCGTGGCATGACATGACAGAAGACAATCAATGGCCCATGATGATGAAGGTCGATCAGCTTTAGAGGAGATAAGAGGGCCGAAAAGATACAATGGTACAGGATGAAAATAAGGAACTCTATGATATTCGTTGGGACAACATAGTCATGAGAGAAGGAGACTGAGCTACAAAGAGAAGTACCCGCTAAGCGAGGTGTCACCTACAGTGAATTGAATCATGTATGTGATGAAGATAGACTGTGACAGGAGAGAACGGGCCATGTACGGGGTAATATCCCATAAACATGCGATCCCAGGCTATGACGAGGGCGAGACATCGGTGCTTTCCCCAGCATTGCCGCTGGCGACTCCGCTCGTGTCTCCTTCGCTAGCGCCCCCACCATCGCCACCGCCATTGGCAGCGGCAGCTTCTTCCTTCTTGAGAGCTTCAATCTCGTCCGCAGTCAAGAATCGGCCTCCTTTGCCTCGAGGTCGGGAACACGCGTGGCGGTGACGTGATTCATGCAGGTATGGCTGTGGATACCAATACAAGGAAAATTAGCATGATATCACAAGGCGCTTTGGTCCTGGGTCGGATCAGTGCTCTGGCTCGTATCGCGGATGGATTCCAGATCCATAATCTGATATGGGAAACCTGCCATTCTCCACTCACCTTCCGTGACCTGACCAGCCGATTCAGCTCCTCCAATCTCGCTCTTGCCAGTCGCCGCTTCAGTATCCGATGATACTGCTTCGCGTTGACATACAGCGGTTCCTCATTATCCATATCTCCGTCGACTTCTCCGTCAACACCTTCCCCTCCTCCCAGATGGTCGCCTTCGCCATCCTCGTCCACGCTGAGTCCGAGGTCTGATCCGTCGCCACTGCCGCCGCCTATTCTATGGCCATCGCGAGCTTCGTCCTCAAGCTTGACCAGTTCCTCATTATCGGCGTCATCGTCGTCATCCGATTGATGATGTACGAACTCATCGCCGTTGTTGCCGTCGCCTACCACTCCATCTAAATCGAGGTCGAGATCGTATGACCCTGACCCTGCTATCGATGCACTATGTGAATTCGGATGTGACGTGAGGTGATGAGCGTATCGTCCTCCATGAGCGTGATGTTGCGTCGTGTGGGCGTGAGAAGCGTAGTCTGACGGACCGGGCTGGCTGAGATCGAGATCCAAGAATGAGGAAGTAGGGTCATCCTGATCCGGTGTACCGGGGAAAGAAGAGTGGTTGAAGTTGGGTGGGATCAGGTTGGGGTAGCTGGACAGATGTCTGTTGGAATAAGAGGATGAGGAAGCGCTGGTCTGGGGTGGTGTCGGGAAGGCGTAGTTGAGGCCTTTCGGGAGGTGGAGGTGGAGATGGAGCAAGAGTGCAACGGGATACTTGTCAGTGATGAAGCTTATACACCAACTCAACTCAACGCACAATCGACCACCCGGCCGCGGCAACGATGTGACATAGTTCCACAGATTTCTAACCGATGGTGGGAGGATGAGGATGGAGATGAGCTGAGAAGACGTGAGATTACACACCATTCTTCCCGAGATCGATATCAGCCATAGAACCAGAAAACCCATCATAAGCTCCATTCCCGCCCACCGCGAAAGCAGGATCAGAGAAGGTCGGCGAGGAAGGGTACGATGTCTCGTGGTGGCCGTTGTTATTGACGTTTGAGAGAAGCGAGAAGAGGGGTAGTGTCGTGCTCATTTTGGCGTTTATGGCTGAGAAGCAATGTATATGCGGACAGGTATGCGTGGATGTTGAAATCGGTAGGTGTTGTTTCTTGTAGATCTGAACCACTACTCGGACGGAGCTCGGTATGTCCCAACGAGGTGGTATATCACCTTTGAGCGGAGATCAAGTTGGCGCGAACCAGATTGTACTTTATATAAAAGCTCGATCTTGATCGACGTTGTGATGGATGATTGAGCTAGCTTGTGTAGTGCTCGATACAGCCGACCGGAGCCACTTTACTGCTTCTAGGTCGTATGGACAGCGTGGCTCGACCTCGTTTCTTGCTTCTCTGAGTATCCTTCGTGGTTGTGGTAAAGCGCCAAGCCAAGACGTCGGATATATTTAACAGAGGAATATGGCTACGTCGTAGATTGATGTTATAGGTTGGATCGTGGCGTGGTTGAACCGGATCCTATGATACTGCTGAGGAAGGTATAAATGGATGGACGTAGCTTTGATGATATGATCACAAACTCGAATCGAGATGATGATGATGGTATTCGAGTAGTAGCTAGGTCTGTTTTTCCCATATTTATGATTTTCGCATTTCTCGGTCGAAACGTCCTTGAGCTTGACGAGACGACGGAGTAAATCATACTCTGACGGAGCATACCGGTTAAATAACCACATCCCATCCCACCCTTGGCCCCTTCCTTAGCTTGCTTCCATCAAATTCAGGGGTCAAGCCGAAAACCCCTAGCTTCCGACCGCTACGTAAACAAAACGTGGTAACCACCTTGTACATCCATATCGCTAGACCATGGAGTATATGCCACTCCGTGCTGAGCTGGGTATGGCCGCGGCGTTATCGCCTTGGTTAGGAAGGGCCGTTCCGATGCCTTTGCTGCTTGCTCGCTTTGCTTGCTCACTTGCTCTGTATGCAGCTGCGATTCGACATCTTCGAACAGACGACAACAGACTACATCGTTGGCCTCAAGTCATATCGGCCTTTACTTGACTCCACTCCCCACTCACTCACTCTCCATCCATTCTATCATCGAAAAATGGCGTCCGCAATGAGGTCCATGGTTGCTCTCAAGAGGGGTTACGCTACCGCCGCGTCCTCCGTAAAGGTGGGTTGTACGGATTCGGATATTCGACAACAGAGGATCTTTCGGCCGGGATGGTATGGGATGGGAAAGAAGGGACGTGCATTACGATGAAGACTTTATTCACCTCGTCATGCACGGAACTCATAGTGGAAAATAAGGGAGGGTTGACTCTGTGATGGAGAGAGACCAACAATCGGAGCGGAGACGACAATGTTTAAGATCGTACCGATGCGAAAAGTGAGATCGCTGACCTGAACGAGCTACCGCTCGATACACCTTCCCCTACTCCAGGCCCCCATCCAGCTCAACTCCCTCACCGGCACTTACGCCACCTCCACCTACCTTGCTGCGTTGAAGAAGTCCCCCAAGGACCTCGAGGCTCTCGCCAAGGACATTGAGGCTTTTGACAAGAAGATCAAGGATGATGCTAAGGTTTCTGCTTTCATCCGTGAGTGGAGCTGGGATCATACGTATATCTTTGGTTCATCGAGATCATATGGCAATTTCGGTTGAGAAGGAACGTTGGCTCGGACCGGAGTCATCTGTATCACATCACGTATTCGAAGGGAAAGACGGTGGTATGCTAGGTTGGAAATATGCAAAGCAACGCGTCTCGCCGTCTTCCGGTCACAATGCTGACCATCGTTTCGATCAATCTATCATTGCGATCGTGAATCAACAGAGAACCCTACTCTTTCCGCTTCAGAGCGATCATCAGCCCTCTCTTCCGTTGTCCCCTCCGGCTCCTCCCCTATCCTCCTCAACCTCTTGACCGTCCTCTCAGAAAACGGCCGACTCTCCTCCGCCCCCAAGGTCTTCGCCGACTTCAACTCCCTCATCGCCGCTTACAGGGGTGAGCTCGAGGTCGTCGTCACCTCCGCCGAGCCTTTGGACAACAAGGCTCTCAACCGATTGGACAAGGCTTTGAAGGACACTGAGATTGCCAAGGGAAAGACTTTGAAGGTTGTCAACAGGGTGAGTGATTACGCTTCATCCGGAACTAAGCCCAGAGGACAATCGAGGCGGCGCGAGTGACAGAAAAAGGAATCGGACAGCAAGTTGTGCTCAAAGGTGGGAGAACAGGCTAGAGAGATGGGCCGAGGAGTTCAGCAATCGCAAGCATGGAAACGGTGTTTGTGGCTTGATGCTACGTCTACAAGCTCCGCCATCGGATCGAGGACGCCTGGAGAATGGGATTCTGGAACTATGGCACAATGGCTGTCCTTGCGTTGTTTGGCCAAGCCAATGGTAAAGTTCGATTTGGCGCTGACACTGGTTCTACCATGTACCACAAAGGTTAACCCTTCCGTTCTTGGTGGTCTTCTCGTCGACTTCGGAGACAAGTCCAGTGAGTGTCGTTTCTACCATAGGTCGAAATCGGAGACAAAGTTATCTCCACTCGGTCACCACAAGGAGCAACAATGCTGACAGACAATCTCTTCTTTACAGTCGACCTCTCCGCTTCTTCAAAGGTCAACCGATTCAACGCTGCCCTTACCCGTGAGTTACAGCATGCCCCTGATCGATACTCAAAAACAAAAACCAGGATCATCATTGTCACTAGTGGCAGTGCTGACTATCATAAATCTTCGGTTTTGTTCTCACAGAGGGTGTTTAGAGGAGATAGTCTTCGATAAGGGACGGAATGTAGAGTGTAGTCGATCAAGGATAAGTAGCGATGCTCAGCTGAAATCAATACAATCAATGAATTGCATCAAAGGACCCATTCAGCTTGACTTGAAATGATGGCCAGCGTGGAATCGCGTAATGGCTAGGGATCAATTGGCAACACTGACGGTTCATCGAGTATATCACCTGACCCCTACCAGGACGCAGGGGTAACAGGCTTTAGAGGTTCTTCCATCAAACTTCAGGTATTGTGTGTAAAACACACCATCTTGTCCGCTTCACAACCCTTCTGAGAAACAATGTTGAATGACCGCAAAACAACGCAATACACCCGGTGATGACGGGTGTGAATGTGAATGGGGTCGTTTCTTCTCATTGTTGATGATTGGTGATTGGATGGAACAAAGGAGCTTTAGGCCTCCAGAGCTTGTTGTCAGTCACTCTATCCCGTCACTCGCAAGTGCAACTGTCAGCAACGAATATATAGTATATATAGTAAGAATATCTGAAGAATGTAATCTATCTAGTCATCCCCAAACATTGTATCTTGTCACTGTTAAAGTTACACTGGCACGCACCATCGGAAGTCACCGAAACGTACCTTTGTCACCACTGGAATCAAAAGTTTGTAACCCAGCTGCTTCGACTTGCAACGCTGCAAACCGTCCGTCCATCGTAGCCCTCGGACCATCTGTCCGGGTATCCTACGCCTCCGCACCTGCACCAACGTCCCCTTTCCAACCCATCTCACGTCCGCACCCTCATCCTCACGCCGCGCCCGCTCATCATCGTCAAAACACGTATATTACTACTCAGTCGCATCCCACCATTGGGATCAGTCAATTCACACTTCGCACTGGGACATACAAGCCAAACCGAACAACGGTTTACTATCCGGACATATACACATACGCATCTATACCCGCATCTACCCACGTAGGAGGATATACAGAAACGCTTAGATCAGAGTCATATCGGGCTGCTGCAGGTCAAATCCAGGTCGACTGAATCGCTAATTCGTCCAAACTGCAGCCACCAATAACCAATTCAGTTGTTGCCTTTATTATTCGCACTCATACGACACAAATCCACTTGAAGGTCTTGCTTGTATTCGACCATCGCACCCTCTGTCCCTCCCACTAGTCTCCACGTACACGCTCGCCTTGCCTCCCTGTTCTCCCCTTGCTACCTCAACCGTCTATTGTTCCATCGCTCGGACGCGCTTGCTTCACTCACCGTCTTTGCCAATAACATCTTCTCCTTCTCTTTCCTCCTCTCTCTCGGACGTTGAGTAGCTCCATCACAAACAATAATGGCGCGACCCCGACCCCGTCTGCCGACGCGATCCAACTCGCACCTTTCCGCCGGCCCACCAACTGACGCCTCCAAGGCAGACGACGAAGCCATCTCCGATGTCTACCGCGAAGTCGACTCGACAGGCTCCATCTCGGCTGCTGCGAAAAAACTGGAACAAATCGCGCGATGGGCAGATGATCCGGAAGAGGCTTCGTACTTGCAACGGCATGGTGTGGAGGACGACGCGATCATGTCAGACGAGTGTTCGGATGACGAAGCTATACAGGCCACGGGCCGATCTATGGGGGAAGCGGGACGCAGGGATAGTACTGGAGAGGTCGTGCATTTGCAGGAAGTTGTAGATGGGCTGTGGATCGGTGATCTGGTTGCTGCGATGGACACGGACGGTCTTGAGCAGAGGGGTATCGTGAGTGTTTGCTGCGCCATTGTATATGTAACCTTTGGCCCTCCTTTCTTCTTGGCCTATATGCCGCTACCGTGACAGCAGCCTCCCTTCAGTCAACTCTAGTGGAACAGGGGGAAAATATACTCCGAATGGGGGCATGAAGACAGCGTATACTGATATCAATTAACGATCGACACTCACTCTTGTACAGACAAACATCCTCTCTCTCTTACGACCTCGCTTGCAATTCTCTTCCTCCTTTTCCGTCTATCCGCTTGAAATCGATGACGCGGCCGATACAGACATCCTAACCCACTTGCCCTCATGCGTAAAATGGATCGAACAGATCCTTGACCTCAACGAGCAAACTGCCGAGAACCCCGAGGCGACCATCGAACGCGATCCGTCGATCGCTAGGATAGCGGGTGACCCGAAGCCGGGCGGTATACTCGTGCATTGTCAAGCGGGGATGTCGAGGTCCGCGACTGTTGTCGCCGCTTACCTCATGTCGGCTTATGATCTCGACCCTATTCAAGCTGTCACGGCTCTTAAAGAGAGGCGCCCTGTAGTTGAGTGAGTGAATAAGCAAAAATAACGGTAGGGGAAAGTAGGGTCGGACCGCCCAGTTTTCACGCTTGATGTATGACGCTGACATCGTTTCTTGGGTGTGTTTGTAGCCCCTCCGAGACCTTCTGGCATCAGCTCGGACTGTTTTACAATGCGGACGGCCGAGTCTCTCTCAAGGACAAGTCGACCAGGCGGTTCTACATGGAACGTACAGCATCTCATTTCATGAGTGAGTCGTCGGTTTACAAGTAGAGCACAGCTGGTGCAAGAGGTTATTTGTGCTTACGAGTATCGTCGCTCATTTGGCAGATGGAGACGGTTCCGCCCCTCCTATGGATAAGATGGCCAAATACCCTGCCACGCCGACCCCTTCAAATCCGCCTACCCCTTCAGGAGGTCATGGGAGGAGGAAGATCCGATGCAAGATGTGCCGCAGACATCTCGCTGTCCGAGAACACATGATGGATCATATCCTCGACCAAGCGCCGGCACCCATCTCCCGACCACGAACACCGTCAAACTTCACCCTCCCGTCGCCCAAGCTTACTTCAAGTGGAGATTTCGCCAATGGGGCAGGATTTACCGAGCGAAGATCGAGCGTTGTCAGTGATGTTCTCAATCCCCTCACCGGTCTTCCGGGAGCCGTGAGATCGCGACAAGCCAGCATGTCATCGCCTGGTGGCTTCACTCCTGCGCATCAGCGCTCCTCATCTCAAGAGCATTCGAGGGACTCATCGGGCAATAGCAATGTCGGTAACGGTCCGGCTGGTCAGATACCCTCGCCTGGTGCGGGCATTCCAATGCCAAAAACCTCTACCCCTGGTCTGGCGTTGACAGCAGCTTCACCCGAAGCTGTCAACCAGGCGAAATTGGGCGGGGATCGAGATCGGGAAAACATGCCTTCGCAAGGTATCCTAAGCCGATTGGATACCGCGAGTCCCAAGCCGATGTCGTCCAGTCCTAAGCCATTGTCAAATCCCGCTTCTCAGCCTGACTCTCCCTCTGCACCAGCACCAGGTGGTCGAACGTTCCAGTCCGCTGAGCAGTTGGCGTCGCGTCTCCCACCTCATCTCCTGGCACTTCGAATGGCTGGCTCGGGCGGCGGCGCCTCGGCCCTCAGCTCTCCAATCGGCTCGAGCCCCGCCTCCTCGCCTGAGAAAGAGACGTCTACTCAAGGACAGGGTTCTCAAACATTCCCGCCCACGGGCAACGTTGCTAACGCGGCCAGGAGGATGAGCATGCTAGCCATGACTCCCAAAGAAGGAGACAACCGACGAGGTAGCTCAAGTGAGGGTTCAGCTTTGGGAGGGGGCGGTGGACCACCTATCTTGGTCAACCCGAAATGTTCAGGTTATTTCGTTGAGCCTGTGAGTGATGTATTACCGTTGCTTGAAGCAGCAATGAAATAAATTCGAAGCTGACCATGTTTCGTTTCTCCCTCTATCCCCCGCCACAGCTGACATGGATGGAACCCGTCTTGAGCAAAGGTCAAATCGCAGGTAAACTGGTCTGCCCCAACGAGAAATGTGGTGTCAAGATCGGTAACTTCGATTGGGCGGGCGTACAGTGCGGTTGCAGGGAATGGGTAACCCCTGTGAGTGTTGTAGCTTTCCTTTGCCTGCTTCGTTTTTGGTTATCAAAGTGCAGGATATAGTAGTGTATAGACAATGCTGATATCGATGCCGTCATACGACTAGGGTTTCTGCATCCATCGAAGCAAGGTCGACGAGGTCTGGTAGGCGTGGATAGGGCAGGGTAAGAATGAGGTTGCGGTGTGGAAAATCGAATTTTTGGCTGGACATTTTGCACATCGATCTTAAATCAACATACATACAGACATCACGGAGCATTTAAAAAGAAATCAAATCACCAATACACCACATAGCCATTTTCAATAGGGTTATTCTCGCATTCGCATTCGCATCATCACGTATACCCATCATTCAACCGTACAGCACACACACACGCAACTGTAGGCATTTGGACATTACGAGCTCGGTACATCGGTAGACTGTCTGTAGATATCGATCGAACGAGATCACATGTAGAACCCCTTTCACCTTGATCGACAGGAATGCAAATGCCTGTCTCTAGACAAGCCTCGTCATACAGCTCCCAACTAAACTGTAAGACATGAATGTGGCAGTTTGGCTGTCGTAATAATGAGACAGGTGGCTGGCTCGCATGGCAGACACAGTGTGACACACACCCGATTATACAATATACGAGCTCCAGGACTTGGGGTGGGCGGAAAGCGCTGCACTACTGGAATACCAGAGTGTGTAGCAGACCGCCGACAAAGACAGGGATGAAACCTCTTGCGATTGTCTGGAGCCACGAAGATTTTGGAAAGCGCGAGTTTCATCCCTGCACGATACGGTAGGACTACCGTACTGCGTCTTCAGATGATAGTACATTTCGAGGCTCGCCTTCGGCATGTCACCTTTGAGCTTCTTATTCAGTATTGGCTTCACTCACCTGAACTAGGCGAGGACCCATTGATATTGCCTCTTCGATCTTGAACTCCTCTCTTCCTTCTTCTTGCCTTACTTCTCAACTTTGCCTTGCCCTCTGCATAGACGACCGCCGTCTTACATCTCAGCCTACATTCAAATTCTACTCTGTCCTTTCTTCCCCCCTCAAAGGAAGACCAGGGGGGCATATCTAAAGCATCTAAAGCAAGGTACAGTATACACAGGGTACAAAACGACCCCCGTATATTCCGAGGAGAGCAATAAGAAGCTCCGACAGCTTCTCTGCACTTCCTTGTCCCCGCAAGCGGAGCCAGACCACATCTGTTATCATACTATAATTGCAGAAGCGAGCGTTCCAATATACGGTAGGACAGCCCAAGATGTCTGGGCGCAGATGTGGAGTTGCTCGGCGATCGACTAGCCCATCATCGCCGTCAAGGTCAACTCCATCGACGACGACGATGTCTTTGCGAATACCGACCCATGTCCTCTTCTCCCTTCTGTTCCTGCTCGCTATCTCTACCCAGGTATCGTCCTTCTCTTTCTTACCATTCACCACCCCTTCATCAGTCTCACAACTACATTCACAAACACATACGGTCACAATCCCTCACACGGCCGATCGTTCGATACCTATAGCTCAACAACGAGGTCAAAGCAAGAATCATCGCCGATCTCCCAACGGCGAGCATGTGTCCGTGACAGTGATAAAGAACGGGTACCTATCTTCGACTAAAAAACAGATTGAACCCCACCAATTTAGACACTTCTCCTTCGCCCGGCATCCGAAAGATCTACCCCCCTGGGACCCACTCCAAGGCGTGGAAGGGGTCTTAGTGCATCGCTCCGACCCAAGTACAATCAGCGCATCCTCCTCTTCGGTTGCTCTCGCTGGGACTTTAGTACGCTCCTCACTCCGGCCCACGGACGTCCAAGTTCAAGAAGACGACGACGCCTCGGATGCCGAGCCGGAATATCTGATTGAGAGGGATGGCGAAGTCGATGCCGAGTCTTTCGAAGATTGTGAGAAACGCGAAGAAGGCTTGACGGAGCCCACCCCCATCGCTCAATTGGGCAACGTTCCGGAAAGCCAGCTACAGGCCGGTCTACAATCACTCAACGTAACGACTGCCTCAGTTTCGGATTCGATAGGTGGTCTTCTACCTGGTCTCGGTGTACTAGACGAGAGCGCTACCAATGCTGGGAGGACATCGAGCGATTTGGACGTTATCAACGACCCTAGCTCGGGCTCAGACAGGAAGTACGGCGAAAAGGTACTTTGGTCTGGTCTGATGAATGAGCTTGAATCCCTCGCTTCAGGAGGTTCACTGATCAAGCGACATCGAGACAAAAGTGGTAGGCACGGTGACAGTTGGAGCGGGGGTGCCGATAATGGTGATTATGGCAGCAGCGGTAGGAGTGGAAGAGGCAGGCACGGCCAAGGGAACGGTGGGGGCGGGGGAGGCTATCATGGAGGATATGACGGGGCAGGCGATGAAAATGGTGAAGAAGGAGGGTATCGCCGAGGACAGAAACACGGAGGCAATGGTGGCGGGTGGCACGATAGCGATGATTCTGTTGGCGGAAATGGAAACGGATGGCATCGTGGTAGCAGCAGCAGCGGGAACGGCGGGTGGAAGAATGGTAAAGGTCGGCCGAACTGGCAGAACCACCAGAGCGGATACCATCACCCCAACGATGAAGGTAGCGATTATAATCACGGGTCCGCCGAAAGCGGAGGCCACAATAGGGGAGGAGGGTATCACGCCAGCGACACTGACGACGATCGAGGAAAGGGATGGCATCACCCTTCTGGCTATGGTGATGAAGGTGGCGGATCAAGAGGAAGGCATGCATACGATGATGGTCAGTACCATCCGTGGAAAGGCAATGACAATGGAGGGGGGAATCAAGGCGGATGGAATGATGGAGGAGTCCATGGCGCATCCGATGGCGATGAGGCGGCTTCGGGCTCAATCATGAAAGGGGATGAAGACTGGGTCGCGTCTCCTTTGTCTTATGACAACGCCGACGATGCCGACTCGGACAACTTCTCTGCCCAATCATCAGCAGCGAACGCGAAATACGCAGGGGGCGGCGCGCATCGACTCGCGCAAACGGCATATGGCACCCCGGCCCGATCCGATTGCAGTCGTCTGATGCAGTTCTACCGCGCATCATCCAGATTGAGTGGGGGATGGGTGAACGATAGAGGATGGGTGGACGAGAACGACGAGCAGTGTTGCGAGTGGTTTGGGGTCAGCTGCGATCCGGTCAGCAGGAGGGTTACGGCTCTTGAGTTGAGGAACAATGGATTGACAGGAGGCCTGAGCAGTTATTTGTTTGCGCTCAACGCGCTGATGAGAGTGTAAGTCAGCCGTTGTGAAGCGTTGTGAGGCGTAGCGCAGCGATATATTTTGGCAAGATAGTGTCGTCGCTCAAGACGGGCAAGAAAGAACTGCGGATTCTAATGTCGACGTTTTCGCTGACGATGGAAAAACTCCTCACACAATACAGTGACCTATCCCAAAATTCGCTCATTGGCTTTCCAGACCGCTTCACACTCTTACCCAAGCTCACGCACCTCAACCTCTCTTCCTCATCACTGTCGGGCCCCATTCCACCAGCTCTCCTCGCATCGCCAGCACTGGTCAATCTCGACTTGTCCAAGAACAACCTTACGGGTCATCTGGAAATTTCGAGCGGGCCGAATTTACGCGTGGTGAATGTTGGGGATAATCAGCTTGAAGGGATTATCGTGGATAGTCGAAGCTCAAGCACCGCGGACTCGGGGATGGGGTCGGCACTGGGTTCGGGATTGAGTAAACTGGTGATTGCGAATAACAGGTTCGAAGGGCCACTACCTGATCTGAGTAGACTGGAAAGCCTGTCCGTCTTTGACGCCTCGAACAACAAGTGAGTACGGTGCTTGCAAGCGTAATGCTGTCATGCAGATCAAAAGATCCGAAGCGAGCAGAAATATTTCTTGTGGCTGCTGATCTTGGCCTGAAACGATCCACTTTCGCTTCTCGTGTCCTGCCTGTCCTCAGCTTGTAAGTCCGGCAACTCCCAAGTTTAGGTGCTTCGTTTCATTCCCTCCCTTCGTACCTCCCCTTCGTTTGACCACACCACGCGCAACGTAAATGATGGTCCGCTGACAAACCTGTTATCGGTACGGTCAAAACTGTTAGTACCGGTACCATTTTCGATCTTTCCACTCTCAACAACCTGACTCGGCTGGATCTCCGATCAAATCAGCTCACAGGTGAGTCCGCTGCGGATAGCGCGGTGCGGCCCGGCGGTGGGGGCGATCTCAACCTGGATTCTACCACTGCCTCTGCAACGCAGTTCGGATGTCACGGAGATGCATCGACGTTCCCTGCTCAGTCAAACCCCGAAAAGCATCCCCAAAAGCCGAAGAC
The DNA here is from genome assembly GCA_000507405.3 of Kwoniella heveanensis BCC8398. Lineage (NCBI taxonomy): Eukaryota > Fungi > Basidiomycota > Tremellomycetes > Tremellales > Cryptococcaceae > Kwoniella > Kwoniella heveanensis. Next base: position 399,294 of record KI669505.1, read on the forward strand.
GAAGAAGATATTCGTGCTCACCACCTACTATTCAACCTCTGCACAGGCGCATTCCCCTCCCCACTCCCTCCTTCCCTTCAATCCCTATACCTCTCCTCAAATTCACTCAACGGTCCCATCCCTCAAATTGCCGCCCCCGAGCCCCTGACGGCATGCTACGTCCTTCCCAACGCATTCGAATGCCCCTCCGAGGTGGAGTTGGCCGATCAGACTTCGCTGGCTAGTGTATGTCATCTGAAGAACTGCGCAAAACTCGCCGCTGCCGCTTCAGCATCGGCTTTCGCCTCCGGCACAAATCAAGCGCAAGCACAGACATCGATCACTGGACCGACTGGGGCTGGAGTGGGAACTGGAAAAGGTATCCCAGTAAGGCCTCTCCCTGGCGAAGTGATGGGCCTTCCTGCTTCGTCATCATCAAGTGATAGTGACGGTCGAGTAGTATCTGGAGACGCATGGCCAGGTATCCAATCGCCAACCCAATCCCAGCCCTCTTCCTCTGATGGCCAGTCGAGACAGTCGCAAGCCGGCGGGCCGATGAACAGCAACAATATGGCGAACGGCAGAGTCGGATCGCAGGCCTCCGGTAGTAATCTGAGGAGTTCGGCTCGAAGGGAGAGGATGGTGAACGCATGGGAATCGCCGATGGTCGTCGTTGGTCTCACTTCTCTTTTCTTGACATTTTCCCTGGGCATTCTGTAGCAATTATAATCACAGCCACGACTGTAACCATGATAACGACTGTGTGCGATTCCAATTGAATCATGACCATGTATTGTTAATGCCCCCTCCCACAAGGTGGACTGTATGGACCACCTGACCCACCACTGCATGAAATGGGTCGATTTGCGCTGTAGGAGGGAATAGTTACGACCAGACATCAGACTGAACATCTTGACCTCATCTTCATTCGTCTCACACACCACAGTCAATTCATTGATCAGCTCTGTTTGATACCGCGCGTCAAGCATCCCCCTGTCCTAAGGAATGGCAGATGCTGTATCGCCAAACGTGCCCCGCTTTGCCGATATCACAAGACTGTTCTCGTGAGCGGCAAAACGCGCAGACGATATCGGTCAGATAATACGGTACCAATAAGTTAAAACAGGTTATTTCTCGCTATCAAAATCATGTTCTCAGCTTGTTCTCTCCTCTCTGTTTTTCGTTTTGAATTTATGGTGTATGTTCAATTGTTGTTTCGCGTCTTTTTGGGTCATTTACATCGCGTGATGTCAAGAACTGATAGAGATGGACTAGGCGGCTTGAGGTGCTCCTTGACCCATTGAAGCGTAATAGCTGTAATAAAGATGTTAGCTGATGTCGCCCGTATAATATCTTCCGCCTCTGCAAGCGGGCAGTGTGAGTGAGCTAAACTTACGCCGCATAAGGATCAGCTGCCCCACCTCCTGGTGGTCCGCCCGGTCCACCACCTCCCGCACCGCCGTACCCATTGTCTTGTTGCCTCCCATAACCGTTGTCGCCACCATATCCTCCTCCGCTGCCGCCACCGTACCCTTGACCTGGACCGCCGGGTCCTCCGAAACCGCCTCCTTGATGATAACCGCCTCCGCCACCTTGGTAACCGCCTCTATAGCCGCCGCCGCCGCCTCGATCACCACCAGGAGGACCTCGGAAACCACCTGGGTCTACATTCAGACAGCGACACGATATAAGCTCCTTCATGTTTCTGTGAATGAAGATAAGTCACTCACTGCCTTGCCAATTTTCCGGAAGCCGCCATGGGTGGACCTGGGGCGCGGCGGGAGCGCCGCCAATAGCACCAGCAGGTCGACCGGACGAAGCACCTCCACTTCCTCCCTCTCCGAGCTCAGCCATAAGCGCAGAGTACTCCGAGTCGAACGCTGTCTGCTTGTTGTTGGCCAAGTTGGGGTCACCCCGTCCTCGACAATCTCGGGCCATGTGACCGGCTGCAAATGAAGGGAAACAACTTTCAGTATTACACCAAGGATCAGATGAAAAATGGTCCACTCACCTCCACCACACAGTCGACAGATGACGTTGGCACTGTATACTCGTTGCTGAGGACACTCCCATCGTCGATGCCCCTTCTCTCCACAATTCTGACATAGCTGGTTTTCATCGTCTCGAAGCGTACCGTTAAGCGAGGCGAGTTCTCGCAACTGATGTCGCTTGTGGTCGTTCTGGCCTTCTGGCGTGGAAGCGGCAGTCTCGATAACCTTGTTGATCAGATCAACACAAGCTTTGACTTTGGCTTCGTCTTCCGCCATAACAAGACAATGGAGTTCGTCTTCCTCGTCTCCTGCAAATGCATCGGGTCTGCCCTTTCCCTCCTTGACTGAACCTTTCCCTCTGATACTGATCTTGGCTCCGCTTTCTCGTTCCATCCGCTTGAGCGAGTTTCCTCGTGGACCGACAAGAAGACCGAAGAAGTTGATCTCAGGGAATTCTTTGACGGGAATATACACCTTGTCTTGAGGACGTCCACCTCGTCGATTCTGGAATTCGGCGGGCGGCTTGAAGTTGGGGTCAGACTTCATAGCTCGATCCACTAATCGAGCTCGCTCGTCTTCAAGCTTCTTTCGGTATCGGATCTCACGCGTATTGGTCCTTCGTCCGTAGGCATCGTACTGAGGAGGAGGCGAGGGGGATCGCTGTCCATCGGGGGGTACAACGTCTCCTGTTCTCAGTTTTCGGTTGATCTCCTCCAGTCGAACGTGAATCGCGTAATTGTCAAGCTCGGTCTGCGAAACGTTACCGGTGATGGCAACGGGAAGACCAGCAACGTCTGCCTTGGCATCACCCCATCTCGACCTTCGCTTTCGAGGACCGTCTGGATTGTCAAATGAAGTGAGAATATTAGATTGTGTGCAAGTGCTTAGTTTAGTACAGATGTGTTCCGTTGACTCACCTTCGGTCGACTCCCTTTCCCGCTCTCGTCCTCGTTCCCGCTCATCATCATAGCCCCTCGGCGGTTCACGTCTATCATCGTATCTGTCCCGGTCATCCCGTCTGTAGTCATCCCTCCGCCTGTCATAGTCATCTCTCGGTCTCTCATCTCTTCTGCCGTAGTCATCTCGGTCGGATCTATCTCGGTCCTGTCTACCGTTGAAGAACTGGATATCGGACGCAGGAGGTCGAGGAGCGGGAGGAGGAGGTCCAGAAGGGGGAGGGGCTTCTTCGGGGAGGCCAAATCGACGCTTGTTACCAATTGGTACCTGTGAATGAGGAAAAGGAAGACGAGCCAAAGGTGAGTCAGCATGAATATATGACACAGCGGTCGCGGAACGAACAAGATGCTCGTGCAGATGCGGGAGTACTCACGTCGTTGGTACCTGTTGTTCTAGCTGCTGGTCTCCACATCCTGCAAGCTGAAAGATACTACTTTTGATTAAATGATAAGATAAGCAAGAGAAGTTGGGTTCAAGATCAATGTCTTTTCCAGGGATATGTATGGCAACGAGATGTGGTCTGAGCAAGCAGCTGCAGAGAATGCTAGTGGCGATATGCTCCTGACACCATATCGATATTTTCATCGCCGTCATTTTATCGCTTTTTATCCCGCGAAGTGACGGAATCAAATGAATGGCTCGACATGTTGCCGCTCACAGTGCTCACTATGCTGATTACCATGGTCAGTACTCGTCCAGACATCTGTACATAACAAATTAGCAGTCCGTAAATTCCTTCTTGACTATCTTTCAATTCTAGATCGTAGCCCAGAAGGTTAGGCATCGCAACCGAAAATGCTCAACACAAGCAGTGAGAACATGTCCGCTTTGAATCGGACGGCTTTCAGACAGCTGACATATATATTCCCATATAGCCGCTCTTCAAGGTGGTAAAGTCTCAAGGGAGGAGTTTCGACGTCAGAAGGATCTCGAGGCCGCTCGAAAGGCCGGTACGGCGCCAGCTGCCGTTGACGAGGAAGGAAATGCCATCAATCCTCATATTCCAGAGTACATCACCAAAGCGCCTTGGTACGCTGATACCGGAAGACCATCGCTGGCGCATCAACGTTTCACCCAGGGTTCCGAACCCGCTCTCAAGCTCGATCAGTGGTACGACCGAGGAGCCAAGGCTGGACCTGCGGCCAAGAAGTTCAGGAAGGGAGCATGTGAGAACTGCGGAGCGATGACTCACAAGAAGAAGGATTGTCTCGAAAGACCCAGGAAGAAAGGAGCGAAGTTCACAGGGAAGAATATCGCTGCCGACGAGGTCATCCAGGATTTTGAGGGCGATTACGATTCCAAGCGAGATAGATGGAACGGCTACGACCCCGCGACGTACAAGCATATCGTGGATGAATACGAGGCCACGGAAGAAGCGAGAAAGAAGTACAGGGAAGAAGAGATCGATAATCAGACTTCAACGGATATCTCAGCTGTGAAGAAGCTTGCGAAGAAGGAGAAGGAGGGCGATGACGATGATTTTGGATCAAGTGACGAGGACGAAGACGACGATGATAAGTACGCGGACGCAGCCGACCAAGTTGGACAAAAGCTCGATACCAAAACGCGTATCACGGTGCGAAATCTGCGTATCCGTGAAGATACCGCCAAATATCTGTTTAATCTGGACGAGAACTCGGCCTACTATGATCCCAAGACGCGTTCGATGCGAGATGCGCCCATCCAAGGCATGGCGCCAGAAGACGTGAGTAGACACTTGACATATCAATTCTATAATGTGGAGCGGGTGTTGGCCGTTGCTGATACCTTCTTTCTTCTGCATTTTGCAACAGATGAAATTCGCAGGTGACAACTTCCAACGATACTCCGGCGACACGACGAATATGCAGAAACTACAAATGTTCGCCTGGCAATCCGCTCAGAGGGGTAATAACGTGCACATGCAAGCCAATCCTACTGCCGGAGAATTGCTACACAAGGAGTTCCAGCAGAAGAAGGAGGTTCTCAAGGATACGAGCAAGGTATCTATCCTTGCCAAGTACGGTGGAGCAGAACACCTGGAGAGATTGCCAAGGGAACTATTGAACGGACAAACGGAAGACTGTAAGCTATTTTCGCACTCTTTGTCCATAGACGACTACGGGTCGATAGCTGACAGACTTGGGCGAATTGTAGACGTGGAATACTCTCGAACTGGTAGCGTTATCAAAGGTCGAGAGAAGGCCAAGGTCAGATCGAAGTACGAGGAGGATGGTGAGTGACGTCGCTCTGGGAACCTATTCATTTGGCTGTCAACAAGCAGTATGAAACTGACATTTTTTCGTCGAACAGTCTACATCAACAACCACACTGCTGTCTGGGGATCATATTACGACGTGCAGAGCGGCGCGTGGGGATTCGGATGTTGTCATTCCCTCATATCTGGATCGTACTGTACGGGCGAAGCAGGCAAAGCCGCCAATTCCTCCTCGAGCGTATCAGCTCTGCTATCTACGGCGTCAGATCGAAAGCGAATCGAAGAGACAGCAGAGAAAGAGCGGAAATCCCTTGCCGAGCAACATCGCGAAGACCTCGCAGCCGGCAAAGACAAATCCAAAGGAAAAGAAAGGGAATATGATATTCCCACGTACGAGAAGAGGAAAGATGAGCGAGATGAGATTGAGCTCGATAAGAGTCGGCTCAAGAAAGCTCTGGAGGATGAGAGAAAGAGGAAAGCTCTGGGAGAGGAGGACGCTTGGGCACAGACTAAGAAGAGCAAGACGGATGTATCGCAGGAAGAGCTTGGTGAGTGTGGTCTTTCCAGCCGTTGAACGGCATCTCATTCATACGCGCTGCAAGTGCCGCGATACTGATGCCTGTAATGTTCACGCTTACAGAGGCCTATCGATTAACGAGAATGGCTTTCGATGATCCCATGGCAAATTACAAGGATCCAGAGGAATGAACAAGCCGGGATGTCAGATCTTACACATGCTTATTTATGCTTTTCCGGTTGGTTGTAACAATAAAGCTCATATCATGTCGATGTACCGATTAGCGAGCATGCATGCACAGCAGAACAGCGACAACAAGAGCACAGAGCAGTCTCAGCGCAGTATGCAAAGTTGATGAGCAATACATCCGATTTCATCGCCTACCAATCAAGCAGATGCATCTGATACTCTGTTAACATCGTGCATGACAATGCACTACTGAGCCTGTGGATCCCCTTCCCCCTAATCCCTGCCTGGAGTGCCCATGTTGGACTATCACCCCTACTGCTACGTACCCCTCAAGAACCCTAGCGTTCCCAAGCTGTAACCTACAAGCTCCCTCAATCGCTTGCTCTCTCTCCCCTGTTCATCCCTCAACAATCTGACCTTCTCACTCAATTCTTCATTGGCGATCAACAAATCTCCATGAACAGAAAGGAAGACGTTCATGATAGCTTGGACAGCTTCGAAATCCCTGTGAGATCTGAGACGACCAATCAGGGCAGAAAGGAAAGAGGAGAGATGGTCGAGCGATAGAAGGGATCGGAGTTCCATATCCAGCGTGGAGGGGGGAAGGGATTTGAGATACTCGAAGAAAGCGTTGTCTGCGAACACGAGAGAACGAAGTCAGCTCAGATCAGTCATCATTCCTGCCAGACATCAAGATAGGTCTTCCGGCAACACCCACACTCGCCATCCTCATCCTCTCTTGTCAAACGCTTCGTAAACTCGCTCTCAAGCCATCCAGATCCAAGATCAAGGCGTTGGCTCTTGGATGCATCTCCGTCATCTTTCTGGCCGTTAGCTGCCGAAAGGTCGAACTTAGTCTCAAGGCCACTAATCGTCGGAAGGAAGAAGGGAGCCGCTTCTGGCGCTTTGGGAGCTTCTTTGGGTTTGTTCCGTTGCTAAGTGGTGGGATCACAAGGTTGGTCAAGGGAATGGTGAAAGTCAGCATACAAGACGTTTGTAGCGCAATGTAATGTCCAGCTATACGAGGAAGGTTGGACACAGATGAGGAGCGGGGAAGCTCGATTGAGAGATTGGGGGGAAAGCAGAACCGTCCGCCACTCACCTTGATGGTCTCCAAATTGAGCAGCGTCTGCCATCGCGATCTTGGCATCAACGAAAGCGTAAGCAGACCCTCTGTAAGCTGATCTGGGGTGGTGTAGATGTCGGTGAACTCAGGTGCACCGATGGCTTCGATCCCTTCGATGGCTGATAAATTCACAGTGGTCATTAGCGATTGCCCTGGATGATACAGTATGTTTACTCACCAGCATCCTCATCGAGACCCTGAACGGATGGTAGTCCGACCTCTGGCACATCTTCTTCCTCCGGAAGATGTCGAAGAGCAACATCCGTGAACTGCGCTTTGTTCGCCCTGCAACAAACCGATAAGAGTCAGCACTCGGCTGTTACAACCATCTTCCTCGTTGATGCCAGCTCACCAAAGATGTATACCGACACTGTCCACATGAGCGGTAGCCAAGAAATCGCCGGTAGGCGAGAAGGTGAGGCTGGTAGCTATCGAAGCGGTCCTAAAAGCATCCACGAGCCGTCCCGTAGGGATGTCGAATGTCCGGATGGTGGAATCGAGAGATGTGGCGATTAACCATCTGGAGTCTGGCGAGAATACCTAAGGAAAGCGGAACAGAAAGATAGTCAGCCTAGGCAATAGGCGGATCCCATCGGAATTAGCTCACCACGTCCAAGATCCTTCCCTTGAAGCCACGCAGCTCTCGGACGATACGACGTGTCTCGACATCAAGCAATCGAACGACGAGGTCATCGCATGTGATCGCGAGGAGACCCGAATCTCGGTTCAGCGAGAGAGTAGTGATTGAGGTCGAAAGCTGGACTGCGTGAACGAGAGCAGTCGTGTGGAAGTCGAAGAACTACATAGGCAGAATTGTCCGCTAAATCAGTTTGGATTCCCATCCAGGTCGGTCGAACGTGTACTTACGTATATCTTGCCCTCGAGGGTACTGGCCACCACTGTTCTGTTCAAAGCGTCCGTCACTAATCCCGTGACAGCCTGAATACTCTTCTTGCTCTTCTCCCCATCCGCCTTGGCTTGAGCAGCTCTAGCCTTGGCCGCTTTGCTCTGCGCGATGATCTTGGGTTTGCTATCTCCGGCCGCTGGACCAGTCATAGAAAACGATCGTCTCTCTTTGCCTGACTGCAGATTCCACATCCGAATTTCACCTGTTGATGATCCGACCAGGGCGAAGTTGCCGCAGGCGGTCACGCAGACGGTTTGGACGATACCGTCTTCCACCTCGAATGCCCACGGGCCGAGTCTCTTTTCTTGAACTCGCCATGTTCTTGCTACTGCGTCGTCAGCATGAGCGGTCACCACGTCTTCCCAGTCCTTTGAGCGGATCGAACTGCTAGATATGGATGTTATTTGCGGGTACTTTAGGTGGTCGACCGTTACTCCAAGGCCAATTGCCTTCTTGATCAGTGAACCTGATGGGTTTTGGAATCGGTCAGATCCATCAGCGCTATCTCACACCGGGTCCGTATTTGGAGATCTGACATACCTTGAGAAAGCTCGAAACTCCTAGAATCCCTTACAACACTGGTATACCTCAACGACCGATCTCGACCGGCAGTGAGAATCTGCTTGCCGTCTTCCCCGTAATATCGAATGCATGTAGGCGGCGCATGATGTCCACCTCGAAATTTGAGTATTCTGGGATTGGCGGTAGGCGAGTCGCAAAGCCATTGCTGTGACGGAGAGTCAGCTGAGGCACCGGAACTCCACCCCCAGCGCTTTTGATGAGACTCACCTTGACACTGTTATCGGCGCTGGACGATATCAGGAGAGGCTGTCCCGCTACCCATTGTAGACCGGTTACACTCTGGTCATGAGAACCTCGAACGACATGCAACACTCGGCCGCCTTTGCTCAGATCCCAAGTCGCGAGTGAACCGGTCGAAGAAGCGGAAGCGAGGATAGGCGGTCCATCTGCAACGTATTCCGGGTTCGCTGTCAGTCACAGAATGAAGAGAGATATAAAGGAGCTCACCCATTCTGAATGCCAAGCCCGCAACAGAGCCGTCCTCGATCTTCATTTGCATCACCAGATCTCCATGCTTGATGTCCAGCACTCTGATAGATCCATCTAAGTAGCCGACGCCGACGACGTCGATAGCAGGAGACTGGACGATAGTCGTGACAGGTGAAGGTGAAGTTGGAGTGGGGTGAGGGAAAGTATGGATCAGAGAGCTTAATGGAAATTGATCGTCAGCTAAAAGCAGGTCGACGATCTCGGAAAAGCTCTAGCTCACCAGGTCCTGACGTTCCAGAGCTGCAATTCTCCTTGCTGAGAACCGACTAATACCTTGTTGAGATAGGTTGAAGGGTGCATGATCTGGGTAGCGGTGAACGAGGTATGAAAGGTAATCTGATTTCGCAGTTCTGTGACAGTACAAATCATAGGTCAGCTGTGCACCCTCTCAATCTGGGACATGGATTGAACACTACTAGCTCACGCTTTGAGGAGAGATCGTATACGAGCATGCCCGTGCCATCTTCCTTGAGCACGAGGAGCTCATCACCGAAAATCAGGATCTTGCCCAAAGTAGACTGGTCTGGTGAGAGATATGATCCGGTCTGAACGACAAATCTCAATCAGCTCAAGCTTTTCATTTACTTACGATAGTACAGCTGCTGAACATACCTCCTTTCCTCGATGATATTTTATCACCCTCGCTCCAGCACTAGCGAAAATCTCTGTACCAGTCATTGCAAGCGCATTGATTTGCGCTCCAGCATCGGGACCTGCGAGCAAAGATCATTGCATAAGCTACTATACGTACGATCATGTCCATTGCAGTGGACAGATGACGGGGGTTGATGATCTCACCAGCAAAAACAAGAGTCATCCTCGCGGCGTCCCACATCAACCAGCTCTTTCCCACAGAAGTAGTGATATTCACGGTGGGGGTCGCCAGAGCTCCCTGAGGAGTATGTACAAACATGGCGTACGGGACATGGTCCGTCACATGTCCCAGAGCTCTGAAGGGCGCAAAGAGCCTAGGTGTGTGAGCCGGGGTCGCGGCAGTCGATGAGGTTGACGGTTTAGACGGTCCCGCTGCAGGTTGTTCAGCTGAGGATGAAGATGCAGCGGCGGCGGCGCCATTTCGCTGTCGCTTATGTAGATGAGGCATCTCGCAAGGATATGTCTTGAGAGGATGACGCTGAAGCAAGGAGGTTGAGTTTTAAGAAAGCGTTTGACTGGACACTTTTGCATGAAGCGACTTTCGAGATGCAACTTCTTTCAGAAAATCCGGTACAGGATCTCGTAGGCACAGACCACGTGGCTCAACGGAGATGTCGCAGTCTTCCGTTCGATTACTAGTATCATTCATTGCTTGCGGCTGTCAATATTGAACAGGTCTGTAGAAATATTTCGATAGCAATCAAGCCCTTCGCTTCATCTTGTGTGAATGCATCTGTTCCTTGGCCTTGCCCCCGCTATTAGATCGTTCCTGTCCACACCGTTGAGGAATCTGGTCGCAATGCCCGCTGATCATGACGAACCTCTCTCACTACCGATCGAGCCTTCGTCTCCTTCCCTCCACTCGCACCTGGCAGCTCTCGATATCCTCTCACTGAGACTGTCGTCTCTGACATCTTCGACTTCGCATTCGGTGCGGATACCCCTCACGTCAAAAGCGAGTATCAGGGGTACGGTGATACATACGAATGACATCAAAGTGAATCTCGGCGGTGCATCATTGCCAGAGCGAGCTGAGACACCCGTACCCATATCTGATTCAAGCACCGGTACCGAGAGAGAAGCGGAAGTAAACGTAGGGCAAAGTCAGAGTCAGCAACATGGAGGATGGTGGGTTGACATGACTGCTACGGAAGCGTCACAGTACGTGAGAAGGAGGAAGAGGAATTTGCTCGAACATCACGCTAGGCTGTCGGAAGGAACCGCAATAGCAGCAGGATCGAGCCGACACTTTGCGAGCACCGATATGCAATACACAGATGGCGCCGGCGAAGCAGTAAGGTCGAGCCAGCACGCAACTTCATTGACTAGTTTATTCCCTAGTATTGGCTTGCACCCGCTATTCTACTCGATATCATCGACCCCGCCGTCACCACCCAGAACAACGTCGGATATCGGCAAAAATGAATATCCAAATCCAACGTCTCAGGCGTTGTCAAGTAGCCGGAAGGTGGAGGCAGAACTGGAGACGAGCACTCAAGCCTCTTCCGCGAAATCTTCTGATAAGGAGAAAGGCCAAGCACAATCGCCTAAATCGACGGAAATCTCGTCTCCCTTCGGTCGAACCCCTGCATCAATCACAGCTTCATCTGACAATTCGTCAGCCGGGAGCAGGAAGCCTGACACTACGGGCACGGGAACGAGCGTCGTCAGTGGGCAGATCAATACACCGGCGAAAAGTGTACAGCCGCCTACCGCTCAGGGTGCATCGCTTGTGGAGATTCTTGACGATGAGGGTGAAGAAAGCTCACAACAAGTGGGACTAGGGGATGATACTGTGAGTGCAACCAAGGTACCGCACTTGCCCTCGAATGGCGTTAGAAAAGGATATAAAACCTGACGCTATGATCATCTCTGCCTAGACATTGAACGAGGAAGGTCTTCCATTCCATGAGATCCGCGAGACTCTCGACGGAGAGACTATTGGCCCTGCTCCGCCCGCATCTGCCTCGGCGGACGAAGCTTCTTCCCTCACTGCAGAGGATAACGACGATTACGACACGCCTGAAGCTATAGCTCGAAGGGCTGCTCTACGAAGGAAGTTGTTCGGCGAGGGCAGCGACAGTGCGGGTGAAGGTGAAGTGGGGGAAATCGTATCTTCGGTTCCAGCTAGGGCGAGCGGTGATGTCCATATTCCGATCCAGGCCAAAGGGGGCATCATTCGCGTATCTTCAGCCGTGGCGCAGAAACCCCCTTCGTCATCCGCAGCGACGACTCCAGCCACCACTAGCTCGCCCCCCGTTCCAGAATCGCTATCGCCTCCATCATCAGCTCTAGCCGAGAGGAGAGCATCCTCTTCGATGCCTGCACCAAGCAAGTCGATCCTCAAGCCGCCAACCCGGAAGAAATCGGTTTCTTTCGATCCGTCCATACCTCCTCCACCGGAGTCGCCGGACAAGGGATCCACAGGGGCCGGCAAGATCGGATTTGATCTACCATGGGCAAATGTCGGTAACGTTCAGCGTCAGGAGGAGTACGGTCTACCCAAGCCTGTCCCGGTGATCTCAACACCCCACCCAACCAAGAAGCATGTGGAAGAGAAGGGTTTCGCGGGCTTCAAGAAAGGGTTTTTGGCTGGCCCGCCTAAAGTCAAGACCAACCAAGATGACCAGCGGTCTACGTCCACGTCCGCGCCATCGATGACAGCGCCTCCAAAGTCCGGCTCACCGGCACCAGATGCTGTGAAGTCAATCGTGAAAGAGTCAGCACCGACACCTTCGTCGTCGTTGGCAAAGGCAGCTGATCCGACGCCGCAGCCGCCACCACTTGCGCCCCGAAAACCCAGTCTATTTGCTCAGCGTCTTTCTCAACCTGAGATTGACGCTTCGGCGCCGAACATCAACACCACCACCTCGATTAGAACACCGTCTTTACCCAAAGCATCCGAGACCAAGTCAACGAATACTGTCAAGCCTTCCGTGGTGGAAAAACCGCCCATTCCCGCAACGGCGCGTGTCGAAGTCAAGCCTATTGTCGAAAGACCACCCGCTGTTCGTCAGGTGCCCACCAATGCCGGCAAGCCGGTGGGGTCTAGTAGCGGGACAACCGCAAATTCGGGGAGTAGATCACGCGCTGGTCAGGCTGAATCGGAGGCTACATTTGCTGACGACGGGGCAGAGGAAGTGGATGATGACGACGAGGGCGACGATGATGGGCTGGAAGATTTCTCTTCGGCGGAAGAAGACGAATACGACCTAGATGATGCTTTACTCGCCAGAGAAGTGGCGTTAGAATACCACCGAAGGCAAGCCTATCAACCCCTCAATCGTGATCCCGATGATTTCCCCAACGAAGAGGAGCTGGGCGAAGCCGGCGACGGTGGTGGAGGGGTGATGCTTGGTTTACCTCGGATATCGGATGTTGACCCACATGGTCAAGGACCGTTGATTATCAATCCTACACCTGATGATCTGAGGAGATTCGTACGAGTCGGACGGCTTGAAAATGGGAACTTGATCTTAGCTCCTGGCGAGGCGGGATTCCCTCTCGATTCGGACGAGGAGGAGGAGGAAGATGTTCAGAGTCAGACTCCAGCATCAGGTCGTGATCAGGTTCGGAACCAGGATCTAAGTCCCGAAGAACAGGAAAGATTGCAGAGGAAACAGAACAGAGAAGCTATCAAGAGGAAATTAATGGGCTTAGACGGTCCTGATGACCTATCATCATCGACTGGACGAGCAGGGAAAGCGGCAGACCGTGCGGAACACGAGTGGAAGTCATCTTTACCCCCGTCGCTTGCTTCAGCGCAACAAAACCAGGAGCAGATCGAGGGAAAAGATACGACAGATTTGATGCCTCCTGCAGGTGGTGCTGGTGGCATTATCGTCGCTTCTGCTGTTAAGGAGACGAAGCCTAATCCGGTTATACCATCGTCTGTCGCTTTTCCATCGAAGATACAACGAGGTTCATCGCCTGGACCTGCACCTGCCCCTGCCACTTCCACTGAGCTTCCACCCGCATTTGGTGACACAAACCATACGCGAGAGGAGGCGCCAGCTAGTCCCAAACCGAAGAAGGTTTCAAGGTTCAAGGCTGCTCGAATGGCCGGCAACTAAGATGAATCTGAGGACCGCGCCCGTTGATCTTTCCATGACCATGAGGTACACCAGAGTGCAGGGTGCACACTTGACAGCAGCAGCAGACAGCAGGAAGCAGGAGGATGGGTTGGGGGCAGTCTTAGGTTGAGAGGGTGGAGCTAATAATATCTGTTGTATTGTATGTACTGTGCCTTTACCGCATCCTGCACATTCATATATCATTTGGTAGAAGCATTATGCATGACCCAAAATATGATCTGAATGAAGAAAATATAATGCATGGGCAGCCCGTCGATAACTACACTCGCGGCAACCGAGCCGTAAGCTTTGTGAAGCCCGTTTCGGTGTCGATCTGCCGGGCTCCGTTCTCCGTTCTGTCCGATCTCTCCTCTCTCACTGATATCGATATCATTATCAGAACCTGCCTGTGGGAGCACAGCCCGAACAGCTGGCCCGCCTGAAGTATGCGCAGACACGCCAATGCCTCACTGCTACCGCTCCTCGGGGATATCGTATGATGGAGCCCCTCCCAGCGCCAAATACACTCCGTGCGCTCTGCTCGACCTGAGCTCGCGCCCTCACGCGCTGCTTACGCAGCAGTTCCCTCGTTAGCGAAGAGCTTGTCCAAGCCTTCTTCCAGCGCGGTGATCTTGCTGAGCAAGATCTTGATAGCCTCGGGTACGAGCTCTTCGGGTTGATATTGACCGGTTGACTCGACGTTGACTGTGCGGGAGTGGGACGTTGAGTCAGATCAGAGTGTTGATTTGAGCGATGGAGGTACGGATTGTAAACAGATGAAGGCAACAAGGCCCATGTCAGCATATTCGACGAACTCCCATCATATAGCTGTTGCGGATTAGCGCAGATCTTTTCGATCCCGCCGCTGCCACCAGACGTGTGAAATGCCCCCCGGCACTCACAGATAAAATGGTCCCTGATCCTAGCAAGCTGCACCAAATCCTGGAACTCGGGATGCCTCAAAACCTCCCTCGACACGGTATCCTTCCTGGGGTTCTTGACCACACATTGCGATTGGCCCGTCTCGTCATCCTCGATCTCGATCACTCCAGGCGGGAAACATTTTTGGAATTTGGTTTGGTGTTCTTGAGGGATCGGTCCTCGGAGGATGATATGTGGCAGTAGTCGATATGATGCGGTGGCTGAGAAAGCGGAGAGAACCGCACAGTGTATACCGGTGTCAGATCAGCTACTATCATAAGACAACGTCCGAAGCGATACCAATCCAGGACCCATTCGCATTGGATCCTGTACTCACCAACAGGACTAAACTTGGCATGGTCCGCACCAACGCCCTTTCTCGCGAAACAATGCAGATCAATCTGCTGACCCGGTCTAAGCTTGCAGAGCAAGATATCAGGATCTACGGGCCTCGGCTCTTTCCCCCTGTACTTCTTGGCTTGATCTCCCGAAGCGGCCCAGTTCATCATGCCTGTGTAGACGTTAGAGTCATAGTACTTCTTCCTGGGGTCTTTCTCAGTCTTGTCCACGTTTGGTCGCCTGTCGCATCGGACCGATAGGTCGAAGACTATCGTGTCGGTCTCATGCGGCTGAGAGTGTGCTGATGCTGTGATAGAATAATAGATTACGCATGTAAGGTCGAGATCAACACAATCAGCGACCTTCATGGCACTCATATCGGATAGAGTAGCAGCTAAAGCCGCATAGCTCTGGAAGATTAAGTGACTACTCACGCCTGTACTTCAATGACCTGGGGTCGACTTTGAGCGGTACCAATCCCACTCGGTGACAAAGTACCTCATCCTGCATGATAGACGTGTTGTTCCATACATAGATCTCCTCGATAGCAATAGTCGGTACCTAGCGGATCCTCAGATCATCAGCGAGCTGTTGAATCGAGACAGAGAATAAAAGCTCACCTCGGCAATCATTACTCGTCTCAAAGCGTTGGCGATTGACGCATCCACTCCTACAAGGTCGAACTCGATTGTCGAAGGCGTCAGACGTTGCACGGATGTCACAAGGTTCTGCACGCAAGACCGCCAATAGTGCATTAGCGTCAGATTCCTGGCGGCCAAATGCCATATGCAGACCACAGTCTGGACTTACTTGCTTGAATTTCTGGAGGTTCCAGGAATGGTCTTCTCCAGGATAATGACCCGGAAACTCTGAGCCGGCAACCTACAAAGGTTCGAACGAGCAGAACGGTCAGTACGGGCCGCAAGTGCTGATATCTCGTTGGCTCCCTGTTCCCCTCCACGATGTTGAGATTGTCAACGTACCCCTCCAACTCGCTCCGGGTGCACTTGCACATGCCGTCTAGGGTTATCTAACGAGCTCGACATGTTGAGATCTGGCGAACGTGTTGGTGACTTGGATGATTGACCGAGTTTCCAAAATGTATGCTGCTTGCCCTGATGTTATTTGAAAGTTGGGCAGCAAATATGAACAAGACCGAGGTTCACGAGGATCAAGCATTTTGACTAATCCTCTAGAGTCTCGAGATCACCAATCTTTCCTGTCATTGTATCTGCGAACCAACTTTTGCGCTTGAAGGGGGGGATCAAACAGAATACTGTCAACATAAAAAAACAAAATTAGATCAGGCATGGGACGCGCATGATTTCCGCATGGCAGCTTGGACTGGTAGGCTCGCGAACCAGACCCCCAGAATTAGGTACGCGGGGCGAGGGTTAGTGCGGCAACTGCTGCCTACTAATGGCTATTTCTTCGTGTTTTGATCAGGGCTGTGCAGATTACGATGACGACGAGGACAGGACAACCAGGCCTTTTACGCCTCCCGTCACCTCACCCTGTCTAGTCAACAATTCTTCCTGCATTGCCGGACAGGAATTTCGAGACTAAAATTCATGGCGGCCAGATGATTGTTGGGTAGCCAGGACAATGGGAATAACATGTACACCCTCATGTGTGCTATAATTGATCGTTCACAGCCTCCAAGCTGTACACCTCGAGCATGTGGACGTAGCTATCTTATCCGCTCCCGGCGCGCGTTGTTTTGCCATGCGCAAAAGAGAGGTAGATGCGGGTCTATACGTCAGATGCTGAGGCGGCGGGTCGTTTCTCAGCCAAGATGGAAACGCTTGGTTATCCTGAATTGTCTGCATTGGTGCTGCTCGCCCCGTTCGATGTGCTCGCATGAACATCTACGGCTTGTAGCTGCAATGTCAAGTCACGAGTCGCCAAACTTTGCTATCAAGCTGCCACTTTGAATTCTGAAACGCGAGCGCGAGCCACGAGAAGCCGTCAGCAGCGAGATTGATTGATTCTATGGTGTATCCTTTATTTTAACCGTACCCTGACGTAGTGTATGTAGTGTAGTGACAGCAGTGACCACCTGTTACTGTTACACCTACATTCATTCACATTCAATCAATCACTTACACTTACAACACTGTCATCCCGCATATTCATCAATACCTCTTCCCTCTTCCTTTCTCTCTTTATCGTCGTATACATACACACAAGCATAGTCATACCCTTCTCATCCTCAACTTCACACCTTCCGGCCATTGTCTCAACTAGGGCGTCGAACCAGGCAAAGAGAGCTGAAAGAAAAAAAACAAACAGATTTGCTTCTTAGGTGAGCAGCTGGCCCAATCCCTCAATCAGTCCGTAGAACCTTTCACGACATTGTACTATCCACATATTGCTCTCTGTCAGTGCCCCACTTGTTCTCTCTGGCGGGTACACGCTCGTTTGTATCCCTTCTCCGTGGTTTCATAGTCTCGTCCCCTTGCCGCAGCGTCAATTGGGCATGCCCTTGCCCACACATACACCTACGTACACGCAGATGAACGAACTCAGTCTTCTTCCGTGTTCGGCTTTGATTGACCTCGAAAACCGACGACACGAGGCTATCGAGGACTGCACACAGACTTTAGGGCTTTGCTGACGTGTTGCTTCCTTCCCGTCCATTCTCTGCCTTGCCTTCACCTCGGCTCACATCTATCCCATACCACCCGAAAACCCCTGTACAACCGGATTCCTTTGTACTGCTTGCCGTTGTCCCTTTCCTCTCCGCCAACGATCCTACTCGTGCCCTATCGTACACCAATCATGACCACATCAACATCACACACATCAATACACGCCGCCCTTTGTCAACCACGCCCTTCCTTCTTCTTATCTGGGATCACCTCGCTCGACCATCCCTTTCTCATCGCCCTCACATGATTTGCAAACCTATCACTCATACTATCCTTTGGTTGGATAATCCACTTCCGGTCCGTCGCAACGTACTCCTGATTCTCCCTTGGCCGTAACTTCGGCTCTTGGCTGGCGCACTCATTCGGGTTTGGCCTATGTCACATACTTCTTTCTTCGACTTGATCACCTCAATGTACGACAGACTATCACCTATTCTTCCTCTGCCCGATAACTCGCTCCTTTCATCCTTTTGCATTTATACGTTCTTTCTTGGTTCCTTCTCACCTTTTAACCTTTCTCTTTAATCAAATAGCTCATCATGTGTGGTAAGTGGATACCCAGTTTCAAACGAGGTCCTGGTCTTTCAAGTGGTTGACAGAATATGTGTGACACTTTCGTTCGCAGGAATCTTCGCATACTGCTCGTTCCTCGTGGAGAAGGACAGGAAGTACGTCTGTGATGTGCTCTGTAACGGTCTCGCCAGGCTCGAGTATCGAGGTTACGACAGTGCCGGTGAGTTCACATGCCAAGCCTCGAGCGACCATAGCGCTGTGTCGTGACCGAGCGACGCGCTAATGTTGCGATTGCGTCGGTGTGACAGGTATCGGAATCGACGGTGACGCTCCCGGTTCCCCCATTCTCATGTTCAAGACCGTAGGCAAGGTTGCTTCCCTTCGAAAGGAGATTCTTGAGGCCGTTGCTACCCCCGACCCCTCCAGCTCTGGACCCAATGGCGTCACCGACCCGAAGAAGGTAGACATGACCAAGGTCTTTGTCAGCCAGACCTCGATGGCGCACACTCGATGGGCTACCCACGGTGTTCCCAGCAACACCAACTGTCACCCCCACGTCAGCAATGCCTTGACCGAGTTCAGCTTGGTACACAGTGAGTCTAATCAATCTCGAGCCTTAGGGACGGTAAACTCACGCTGATCCGTGTGTATGTGACTGTCTAGACGGTATCATCACCAACTGTGAGTACGATGGTTTGTATCCCGTACAAAATCGCAAACTGACATTTTCTATCAGACAAGGAGCTTAAGCTCGTACTCCTCAAGCGAGGCTACACCTTCCACACCGACACTGACACTGAGGCCGTCGCCGTGCTTTGCAAGTACGTCTGGGACAGCCAGCCTCACAAGCGACTTAACTTCACCGAGCTCATTAAGACCGTAATCAAAGAGCTTGTACGTGAAACAATCTCACCGTGTTCATGCCCACAAGACGGAGAATTCTTGCTTACCATACGCCGTGTATTGATCGCATATAGGAGGGTTCTTTCGCCTTCGTCTTCAAGTCTACTCACTTTCCCGACGAGATCGTCGCCGCTCGACGAGGATCACCCCTCCTTATCGGCGTCAAGACTGACCGGAAGTTGAAGGTCGACTTTGTTGATGTCGAGCTTCCCACAAACGAGGAGCGAGGTGAGTTGTCGCTCATCCGCCAAAGGACTAAGTGATTGGTACTCATAGTCATGTGTTCTGGATAGTCAACGACCCCGATGCTGGTGGTCTCCTTGCCGTGCCTAATGCCGTCGCCGAGGGTCACGGTGCTGCTGGACCCAAGCTCCGACGATCGCAATCGCGAGCTTTCCTTTCTGAGGACGGCATGCCCCAACCCATCGAATTCTTCGTTGCTTCCGATGCCAGTGCTGTCATCGAACACACCAAGCGGGTCTTGTACCTCGAGGATGACGACATTGCCCACATCGCCGAAGGAGAGCTACACATCCACCGACTGCGACGAAACGACACCATCTCATCAGTCCGAGCTATCGAGACCCTCGAGATCGAGCTTGCCGAGATCATGAAGGGACAGTACGACCATTTCATGCAGAAGGAGATCTACGAACAGCCCGAGTCCGTTGTGAACACGATGCGAGGTCGAGTCAACTTTGACACTCGACAGATCATGCTCGGTGGCCTTAAGGCTTACTTGCCCGTAATCCGACGAGGAAGACGACTGTTGTTCGTCGCTTGTGGTACCTCTTACCACTCTTGTATCGCTGTTCGACCCGTCTTCGAGGAGTTGACCGACATTCCCGTTGCTGTGGAACTTGCCTCTGACTTCCTGGACCGAAGAACCCCCGTCTTCCGTGATGACGTGGCTATCTTCGTCTCGCAGTCTGGTGAGACCGCCGACACCATCCTCGCTATGCGATACTGTCTCGAACGAGGCGCCCTCTCCCTGGGTGTGGTCAACGCTGTCGGTTCTACCCTCTCCCGAGAAACCCACGCCGGTATCCACATCAACGCTGGACCGGAGATCGGTGTCGCCTCCACCAAGGCTTATACTTCTCAATACGTAGCTCTTGTCATGATGGCGGTCCAGCTGTCTGACGACTCTATCTCCAAGACTGCCCGACGACAACAGATCATTGATGGTCTTCATGACATCCCTTCGCAGATCCGACAGGTCCTTGCTATGGACAAGAGCTTGCAGCAGATGGCCAGAGACATGTTGGCGAAGGAGAAGAGCTTGTTGATTATGGGTCGAGGATACCAATGTGAGTCAACAATAGCTCTTTAAGACTATGAAATGTACTGATCGATCGCCAATAGACGCCACCTGTTTGGAGGGAGCTCTCAAGATCAAGGAGGTCTCATACATGCACAGTGAAGGTGTGAGTGGTCAGGCCTTTACCTGGCTAGCTAGATCTTCGCTGACTTGTGATATTCGACAGATCCTCGCCGGTGAACTTAAGCACGGACCTCTCGCTTTGGTTGACGAGCATCTGCCGTAAGTCATCCGCTGCCAGGTCCCGCAAAGCGGCTTCAGCTGATCTTGACTTCTTGCAAACAGTGTCATCTTCATCATGACCCGAGACTCCCTCTACCCCAAGGTGCAGTCCGCTCTCGCCCAGGTAACCGCTCGAAAGGGACGACCTAGTGAGTTATCGCAGAGCAACTCGAGCTGAGTGTCTTGGGGCTGACCTAACCCCCGATTCCTCAGTCATCATTTGTAACGAAGACGATGAAACTGTGTCGGACAACGCCAAGTGTATCCGAGTACCTCAGACTGTTGACTGCCTCCAGGGTTTGATCAACGTTATTCCTCTTCAGCTGCTGTCCTATCGTGAGTTGCGTTTTCACCGATACATTGGGTCAAAAGCTGTCACTGATTGGGTCATATATGATTTACGATTACACAGACCTCGCTGTCATGAACGGTGTCGATGTCGACTTCCCTCGAAACCTCGCCAAGTCCGTCACCACGGAGTAAACGAGGTCATGTGGTCATTCCGGATGTTAGATCCTCAACAAAGGAGCGCACAAAGACAACAGATGTCTTATAGAGTGCCTTATTTTCCCATCGCGAGCGAGTCTCTGCCCAATGAAACCGCTTTCGACCTCGGCTCGTGGCAATAGTTTCTCTTCTTCAGTTTTTGTGCATCATCAATCTACCTACACACGTTGCCTCAATGTCAATTCATATTTTACCCTTTGACTCATCCATATGACCATATCAGAAATAAACCCAAAAAAAAAACACATACCTCCTCGAGCCTTATCCGTACTACCTTCATCGGTTGGGTTGAACTCTTTGTTTCCGTCATGGTCTTTGAGCATTTGTCTCCTTTTATCTCTCATCTCGTGTCTCCGAGATCGTGAATGATGATGTACATAATGAGCGCATTGATGTCTACGCGCCCACACATTACAAGAGAAATCTGAAGGAACCGAGATAGGAACACTGACGAGAGTCTAGAAGTTCTACTGACAAGATCGCAAGCTACTGATAGCTAGATCTCGCGTGACTTAACCATGATTGTGTGCCATAGAGAGCTGGATGTTTTTGTTGCAGAGAACGACGTACAAGTATAAGTAACGCATAGTAACGTGGTGGTACGCTGCGCCGAGGGGGCACCACTCGTAGGGGCTTGATCTTCTTCTACCCTCTCAACGTAGATTCGACTCGCCGTCCCTCAGGCGATCACATTGAATGTGGAGTGAAATCAAATGATCTATTGTGCGGATACGTTACAGTATCCGCCTGCGCCTGCTTCAGAAGAGAGGCTGGGAGTCCAAAGTTCGCTGTGCCGTACGTCTGGCATTGCAGCGCTGGAGAACGTATGATCTGAGGCTAAATGTAGCTGGAATCACAACATCTTCGGCCAGTCAATTGTTAAAGTGTAACGGGTGTTCGGAGAATCATTTCATTTACACTCTCATTGCTCGATGAGAGCACGAGTACATATATACATATACCCTGGTTGGGATCGCTTATGAGAATTCAATCTCAAGAGACGCTCTGAGCACTGCACGTTGGAGCGTCTTCATCCGACTAATAAAACATTTGTCAAAGGAACCACAGAAACGCCAGACTCAGACATATAGCACAGTATCCTTTCGATCTTCCGATCTTGCTTTCAGCCGCCACTTGCGCTGCCATGACTGACGACTGACGACTGAAGACCGTAGCCCTCATCAGTGTTATTGTCTGTCAGGGTTAGAGCAATGGGCAGGGCCGGAAAATCACCTCTTGTCACTCAATGACAATGCCAAGAACACTGAACCCAATCGAGCATGAACATGAAGACACCGACGAGAGGTCGTGCCAGTCTCACCCGCTGGGGGCAATGTGCTGCAATTGTGCTCTCTTTACATGTACAGAATACAGTTTGTATGTACATGGAAGCTAGCGGTCCCTCGATTTTCGCAAAGATCGATCTGGAATCTGCAGGTCACTCATCTACAGCGTATGGGCGAGACGAGGTATTTTTTTGTCGCCTATTCACTGGTAGCCTGTTCAATGCTGACACTGTGCGGTAGTCAAGGAAAAAGGGAATCAACTTCGGGACTGTGATTTGAAGCTAGAGTCACAGGACTGTACGGCGAGATACTACCGAGTAACGAGTCCAGCGTCTTCCCTCTCGAGCGCCATCGATCTGGGACGTGATCAACGCCCAAAGCGGTCAAGAACAAACAGAAACAGAAAGGACACCAAGCAAGGACCATGCGTTACATGTCAATCTGCTGTCTAGCTGCGTTTATTGTTGCGTGTGATACAGCCACATCATACCGATGGTCAGTCGCCTGATCGATCCATTCCTCGGTGCTGTATGCAGTTCAGTCCTAGGACTCATGAGTCAGTATACTTCCCCTGGCTGTAATCCAGCGGCCGAGGAATGCCATTTCGTTGTGCGTCGAATTTTGGGGCACACAGTATCACTGTACTGCTCAGGCCCTATATAAGTGCATGGTCTGCTCCATCTTCTAGGCCTTGTCACCTGTTTTCATGCCCTCTTCTGCCTGTCTGCGGTTGCGGCGCCCTCAGTAATTATTCCCTTACAATAACACCCTAAGTAGCGTATTATACGACCCGATGCTACTGTAGGCTATGCTATACGCGAGGAGCCACGCCCATCCTTGCGAATCCGATCGCCTGATCGACGGCAGCTTGAACACCATCGACGACAGGTACCCTCCTTCCCATTCTCTTTGCGAGGTCGTCCTCTAGCGTCGAGCGCATCGGCGCCATACCCTTTACGCGACCGGAGCGGATACAGGAGATGCAAAGAATCGGGAGGTTTGACTGTCAGCGTTGATTTCAATGTCGGTTTATTCGGAGACTGTATGCCGGCAAATCCCCTTGCTATGCCTGTACCATCTTCGAAGGGTACAGATATCGACCCCCTAGGCAGTCTCAGTGGAAGGTGGAAACATTCCAACACATGCCTAAAAGATACGAAAGCAGATCAACCACTCGTACTCACCCCACACCCAAGCACGATCACATCGGCGCCCTTCTCCTCGATGAGCCATTCCGAAGCTCTCAACAGGGCCTCTTGTGGACCTGAACCATGCAGCGAGATGGCGTTGAAGCCTGTGCCTTTTGTACCTGCGTATCGGGTCGAGGAGATGCCAAGGTCTTGGATACCTTGGTCGAATAAGGGTTCCCATTCTGCGTACATAGCAGACCCCATTAAGGTGAAATACATATCAGCTGGACTACTCCTCTCTAATGTCGTGAGGGTATATATTCTAAGACTCGGCGAGCATGCCAATGACCTGCCCGTGCTTGTCACTACAAGCGAGTTGTCGACAATGGAGGGATAAAGCGGAAGAACAACTAGCGGATGGACCACACTCACGTTCTCCCGTCGTGGCTATGCCGACTTTCTGACCCAGCGGCAGCGCACCAAGGATTGCAGACTCCATGATCCCCAATACGGCCGGTTTCCTCGCCTTCTCCACCCCTTTGCCCTTGACGTTCGCGAACAGTCTCCGGAGGATATCGACGAGCGGATGCATGCTGAAGCAAGCCACGATTACACCCGAGAACCCCTCCATTAATTCCTTCACGACCGTCGAGTTGGTCTCGTCAAAGTCGGCATCGAAGTTGAGGTTGAGGTCCTGTTGAATTACCTGGGCAGAGAGCGCCCCGTCCTCGGTCCCGTCGATAGAAGCGGGAGCTCCTGAAGGAGCGGTGTAGAAATCGATGATGACGTCGTCGGGGATCGTAGTGGCCAGGTGGTTTAAAACATCCTTGGTGAATGCTACTGTCGAGTTGGGGTTGATCAGCAGGATTCGGATCGCGGCGGACGAGCTTGAGCTAGCAGCGGCACGGGGACCGAGGGTGTCGTGAATCTTGGATCTGAGGGACATGATTGAGTATCTACACAATCGTGATCGCCTGATGGGCTGAAACGTGTGAGCCTGTCGGTGCTGTATCTAAGTGAGTCTGTTGCTCGAGTGAGCTGTTGTCGGATAAAGAGGAGGAGCTTGATAAGATGCTGAGTTGGTACTAGACAAAAACAAAGACAAAGGATGCAGCCATGTACATCAACTCGACCGATATCTCACCCATACACGCACGCACTTTAGGCGAGCTTATCTCTGGCTCATTCCGAAATTTCAGGCACCATCTCTCTCTTCTCTCTCCCTCTCCCTCATTTGACGCGTCAGTTTGTTGGGCTACTGTACATGACACTCATCCGTCGCTCTAACACGCACCCATACATCACATGATGACGCGAAAGCTAGCCGACGATCGAGCGGCCGATCCGGAACTAGCTACTGGGATGTCCGCAATCCCGCAAGCACCAGAGGCGGCAGAGACCAGCCGCTACTATTCGACGCAGGTGCAGATGCGACCGACCAAGGGATGTTCCAGAGTCGTGACATTAGGTGAGTGCGTGAGTGAGAGAGTGAGTGCAAGAGTCACTCACGGTAGAAGCGTCAGGAGATTTCCGTCCCATGATCGGCCTCGGCCAATCTCTGTGCATTGCATCAACGCTGAGCGCTTTGTCACAGAGCAATTCATCGTTGATACGTTTAGCAGGATCAATGAAGATGGGGTTGAGAGACCGGTCCACCAACCTGATCAGGTATGTGACAAGCAGACAGATGGACAACTTCTGTCAGCCGCGTCAAGCTGATCTGTATGGTCGATCGTCTCTGCCAGTAGATAGGCGGAGGCGGTACTTATGGTGAGTATGGATATATGAAAGATTCCGATACTACACTCGCACTCCACAACTCCCCCTGGACTAGCATTCTGAATGAAACCGTCTTTGTATCTCGGCGGTCAGCTGACTGGACCTGATCTGAACTGTTTGTGTGGGGTTGTGTCGCTTTATCAGCCATTATCGGCGCAAGGATGTTTTTACCACCAAGAAAATTGGGCATGATCATAGATTACACGCCCGAGAGTCTATCGAAATCCACGCGAGATGAGCTGTGTGAATACGGCGAGGATATGTGGGCGTTCAGAATCAGAGAGGATGCGCATCCGACTGCTAGAGCTTTGAATACCTATAATCCGCGGACACAGCATCGTGGGTGGGTGATTGAGCACCTATCAGTGCGAACAAGTTTTGTCTCCCTCTGATTGGAACGAAACCCTGTACCAAACGGTTCTCCTCGACAATCCCATCTTTTCATCAGATTTCTGCATCAATCACTTGTCGACCAAGCGCCAGAGCCCGGAGACAAGCAACGTGCGCTGACTGACTCGTGACTGGCTCTTCCAGCTTCAAATACCTATCACCCCCACTCCTTCTCACGCCCCGCTCGCTCCAAAGCACGCCCTTCAACAATCCCGCTTTACCCTCCACGATCCACTTCATCTCGTATCCTGCTCCAAGGGCCGAGCTCATCCTGTCCGAAGTCCGACGATTGAGATATGAGCGGGGATGGGATCCTATCATCGTTTGGGAGCCTGAGGAAGAGAGTTTGAATGTCATGCAGCGCATAGCGGCGGAGATCGATATCATAGGGTGAGTGAGGATGCGCTTCTCATCGCGGGTGCCTCTTATACTGCTCGGTCCTCTCGTTAATCTTAGCTGATTCGTACAAAATCGCATTGCAGCCCCAATCATCACGAAATTACCCGTCTTTTCGGCCTGACTATACCACCTGTGGCCGGTGAATCGAGACTCCGCGAGATATACACTCAGGCATGTCGCAAGTTGGCAGCTTTACAGCCTAGGATAGGCGCCATCATCCGCTGCGGCCACTTGGGATGCTGCTACGCCCAAAAAAGATCACCATCCCAGCCACCACCACCAGGCGTCGCCAGCGAAGGATGGAAGGAACACGAAAATGAAGGTGACATTGACGTTGACTTTGATGTGCGCTGGTCGCCCGCTTTTTGGCATCCCGGGAGAGAAGGGTACGAGGCGAAAATCGTGGATCCGACTGGTGCGGGGAACGCTTTCATGGGAGGGTTAGCAGCTGGGCTGGATCAGGGGAAATCACTGGACGAAGGTGCGTGGATGTGCCCCTTGCATGTTTTCAAAGGCAGTCTGTCACTTCTGCAGGTGTTAGACCTCTATGATCGAAACCAAGCAATCTTCGAGAATGCTCCAGACGTCAGGCATGTCATGGCTTCGTTGAATGAGCTAACGATAATGATCACCGTCATTTTCGTAGCTGTGATATGGGGCAACGTAGCTGCTTCATTCACCATCGAACAAGACGGTCTACCTCACCTCTCCATCGGCGAGAATGGGAGAGAACTTTGGAATGGACAAGATCCCTGGTTGAGGGTTGAGGAGATGAAGGCGGAAAGAGGATCATGTGTCATTGAGAGGACAATCTCGTGATGTTTGTGCTATTGGTCAGTCACAACATCTGGGACTAGCATGTAGCTCTTTGATACGCATATGCCTGTCTGGAATGCATGTCTGTGGGCACTAGGTGATTGGATTCGCCGTTTCAAAGCATATGGCGCATGATACCATTGGAGCATGAGCTTGACTTTACCTATCAGTGATAGACGCTCCCTTCCTATTCTCGAGACTCCTGGATCACAACGCACAGACCTTCGGTCAAGTCACTCCACCCTACCACCACTCAACTCACTCACTGCTCGCCCAGTCCTGTCCTTGTCCCCCTCTCAATCTCGATCCTCTGTTCTCCTTCTTCTTCTTCCTCTCTCTCCTTTTCTCCGTCACTGCTTTCTTTTGCCCTGTACCTTTCTGTACCATATCTTGTTGTCTTGTCAACTTGCAAACCTCTTCACAGCTTGTAGTCTCTTGGGACATTCCTCTGACACGCGAATCTGAAAACAGTCCTGGTCACTATTGTATTCCCCAATCTCTCAGCTGATACACTACCTCCACCACTGACTATCCTCAACCATAGAGTATTTTGCCCCGCGTCGCGCGAAAGCTTTGTTCTTCTTTCAGGCACGCATTGTGTCTCGCATCGTGTCCCTGCTCCTCCAGCTCCTCCACCACTCGAGTCCTCCTTCACTCTCTCGGTTCGCCCATCATGTCTTCATCGGCACCCTTCATCCTCACTCCGACCATCAGACCCTCCCCATCACTCATCTCTTTCGATTCGCATAGTCTTCGACCGACCTCACTCTCGTTACTAGATATAGACACTTACGAGAATCTGTCTCTTGAATTTATCGATCGTCTCCTGAGTGACGATTATAACCGATCCCCTGTGGTCGAGCCTGCACCTTCACCTCCATCAGTACCTGTAACTGAATCGATACTCAATCCTTTTGCGAACACCTTTCTGCTCGACACAGTACAACCTGTACAGTCGACACTGCCAAAACCGACGCAGCTATCTCATGTTTTAGCAGGGCTAGCGAATACTAACAGGTCTGACTCTGACATTCACCGAGGTCGACCATTATCATCTAGAATAGCTCAGCGCCAATCATTGAAGCAAACCCGGACACGCACGTACGCTCGTACGCAGAAAGCTATCAGACCTGACCGAGGTCGATCAGCTTCGCCACACCGTCGAGCGGCCCTACCTCTGTCGTACCAGACTCATCATCCTGCCTCATCGTCTCATAACGCTAGGGCCTCCACCACAACTCCACCGCTCGTTGACGTTGACTGCACATACGCCAATCAATCGAGTCTGAAGCCTGCAGTAAATCAGGTGTATCGTCAGTCTCTGACCCCGGAATCCCCTCCGTCCCGTACGTCGTCGATCTCATCGACGCCTGATCTCACACCCGATACAAGCTTCTCATCGAACGCAAGAGGCACTGCCTATATCCACGGCAGCAACGACGACATCGTCACTTGGAGTACTTCAATCTTGCTCTCTGATCCTGCTGAGATCGCCGGTCTTTTCAGACTCGATATCCAACCTCTACCTTACCCCACTGAGGCCCTAGTGAGCAAGCCGGAACTGAAGCCGCTTCCGCCGAAAGTCGAAGCCGCCCTCATCGATTTCAGTAACGAGACTAACGACGGCGACTGCTTGAAACCAATCACTAGTGAAGAAGGTAGGCAGATCGAGCTTCAAGACTTCCGGCAAGTCACCGATCCATTTGGCGAGCCGTTACAAAACGATTTTGGTCTGGACTTGGACCCGGAAGAATACGAAGACGACGCTGCGGCACCAGACACCTTGGTCGATCTATCGAGCAGTACCGATTCCGTCGGAGGCTCTACCTCTTCGTGGTTGAGCCCCGCTGAGTACCAGACTGTGATAGAGTCAGCTCTTGCGAAGGTCAAACGCACTTACCATAGCCCGAAGCCCCGTCGAACGGGCGAAGAAGGATACGACGTCATGTCCCTCCTGGATAGCACGAGCACTAATGGCAACGGCCCATCTCACGGCCGAGACGCCACCCCAAGCTCAATGGACTCTGCTGATGCTGAACCGGCCATTCATACAATCTCACCATACTCGCTTCTTCTCGCCAACCCTTCACCGCGCTTGACCGTCCCACCGGAAATATTAGATCCTCCAACACCAGACACGCTCCAATCAGGGATCATGAGCTCCTGGAAGAAGACGGAGCCAAGCAAGGAGTCGAGAGTGTATAAGAAAGAATTCTTGAAGAGTCTCACCAGACTTGTGAATGGAAGATTCGGGAATCTGAAGATGCCAGACGGCTCAGCCAGGTTCAAGGTCGATGTCTTTGGCAGTGTCAGCTGGGGCGGGGAGACTGGTAAAAGCGGAGATATGGACTTGGTAATCCTGGTGAGCGGTTGTCGGTTCTATCTACAATAACGCAATCACCGCATTGGCGCTGACATCACTTGGGTGGCTTGATATCCAGGATCGCGCTTTACCTCAAGGATGTTCGTGTCATGTTTTTTGTCTCGTGCATAGCAAAACTGACTTGCTTCTTCCATATCGTAGATCACCCCTCACTATGGCGCCAGCCTCCCGACACACCCAGCTTGCCGTCCAATGGCAACGCACGTCGTAACGCACCCACGCCTATTCAAGGTCTGCCACAAGTGTATCACACATACGCTCTCGCCACTTGTCTGCGAAACGCTGGTATGCAAGAGGTCCAGCCCATCCCGGGGGCCAGCACACCGATCGTCAAGTTCAAGGCGACCGGCTCAGAGGCGTTGGAGTGTGATATCAACGCAAACGATCTTGGTGGATGGTCAGTGATACGTATGCACGCGAAACGACCCACGACAGCCCGCTGACGGAAGCAAGTATCGCAGGTACAACTCGTTGCTTATCCTGCACTACTGCCTTATATCGCCCTACCTGCTGCGACCCCTCATTCACGTCTTGAAGCTATGGGCGTCCGCGCACAATCTCAACGATGCGTCGGGTTCGAAGGGACCGGCTACGATGTCCTCGTACTGTCTCACCTTGATGGCAATCGCGTATTTGCAGCATCGAGGATGTCTACCAAATCTGCAAGCTGAGATCAACGTCCCGCCCATCAGCCGACCCGCCGATGAGGACCCCGACGTGGTCTGGGTGTCGTGGAGCAAGGACCAAGGTGTGCCGGCGCATGTAGCGTTTGCGCGATCCCCTCCTGTCGGTTGGAAATCGGCTGAACCAGATCTCACAGTGGCAGACGCTCTGAGAGGATTTTTCGCATTCTTCAGCACTACTCCTGCGGGCTCAGCGCAAGGCGGGGAGAAAAAGCGTTTTAATCATCGTACGGAGATCATATCCATCATACAGGGTGGGATCGCCAAGCGAGTGAGAGCGGTGGGCGCGGAGAAGGTGGAAGAAGATCAGCTGAGGGCGCAGATGCAGCGCGATGGGTTTAAACTCGATGAGATTCAAGCAGTGATGACTCACTTCAGGGAGAAACGGATCGAAGAGGAGGAGAGGATGGGGAAGGGAGATCGAGGGATACAGCCGCGGAACTGGTCTGAGCGACGACTGGTCGTTCAAGACCCGTTCTTGTGGGCCAAGGTGAGCTGGCGAAAGCATGATTCCATTAAGACTCGCGTACGCTCAGGCTTACCTCAGTCCTTCGAAACTCAGAACTGCGCTGGCATGATTTCCAAATCTGGCTTGGACAGATGGTTTGACGTGAGTCCGAGTGCAAATTACCCTAGACCTTCTAAACAGAGTCCAGGTCGGAATGTGGCGAGAGAAAGCTGAGAGGACCGATGTGTTAGTGCGTCGACAAAGCCAATCGCCTGTTCCGGTTCAGAGGCTCGGAAGCCACCATTGAAGAGCTGCTCTATAACCCTATGCCTGTCACGCCAGGTGCACCTCAACGAGGTAGAGGGAGAGGGAGAGGGAGAGGCACGCCATCTCCTGTGGGAGCAGGCATGAGGGGGTCGCTAATTGGAAGGGGCGGCCCGAGGTGGTGAGAGAAATGGGAGTTCCAAGGCGGAGCCAATTGACCTATATAGCTCGCACGATGGAGCTGGTGCCAGTTTTGGGATTGAAGGGCGTCATTAAAGGGGTGGGCTGTCGCTGCCAGGGAAACCTTAGAGGATCAATGAAGTTTTGGGACTTTGAGACATCCTTCAGTCACCTATCTTATCTTATCCGGTTGGTTGGAATCACTACATAGTGACATCGTTGTAATATACCCTGCATCCAACAGATCCGAACATCCAGATGAATACCACCATCGATTAGCTGAAGTTGATTGCTCGTTCATGCATGACACGACAGAAGTAACTTATGTCCGAATGCTGCATATTGAGCGGAGAGATCAAGCGCCTAAGTTCAGCCACGTGTAAATTTACCGATCGCCGTTGTATGGCAAGCAGTTACAGCGTTACTCGAGTTGCTGTGCAGTGAACAGGTGAAAAGTGGAGGTGGTCCACCCTTTTACCATCCTGCCGCCCTGGCCTAGCTATGTGGTAAGAAGTGTATAGGACGTGTGTTTCACCTGACGAGCCATCCTTCCTCCTCTTCCCACGGCATCGTAACTTGATACCATGTAAACTTATAGCATAGCCTCCTTTCATTTGTGCTGGTGCTTGATTTCAGTCGTTTATTGGATCATCCGTTTTTGAATCATGTCTCATATGCAGCTAGCTACCTTGCTTTTACCGGGCCGTCCATGCGGATTCGAGCTACGGTAACTGAATGCATGCACATGAGATAGATGTTCTGTGAGTCAGTAACGTCAGTAGTGACTGATGACGGACGGTGCAAAACTCTTTGTCGATCGATCAGTCATTAGTCATCTGAGTGAGTGAGTGAGTGCATCTGTTTGGGTAGTGCAGTGTCTCTGTGTATTTCGTTGATTGTGAGTGTGATAACGATCAGCTCATCTCCTCTGATAGCTTGATTCTAGATCGTGCGTTGATACTATCAAAATCAAAATCAAAATCAAAATCAATATAACCCATAATTATCGGACCCATCGGCGTCAGTCATCTAAATCGTCGATGATGGAATAGTTGACACAACAAATCAAGAGGATAGATAGAGAGGCCAATTGACGAAAAAGCTGCCCAGGTAAAAGGAAAATCCAGTGGATCAGGACATACATATACGCACACTGTAAGTGAGTCAGTTTGTTGATCATTCAACTTGACCACACATCGAAGGAAGGGGAAGCTGCCAGGGACGGACGGTAAGGGGTGCTAATTCCAGACTATACTATACCATCTGCGTGTGATCACATACCATCTACGCAGCGTCTGTTTACCTTGGACGGAAGAAAAATCAATCACCACACGGCGCATCTTTACCTCGCTCTCTATCGGATCGATTGATGGTACCTGGTCCATACGTGAATGATCCCCACCTCGACCTCGACCTCGACCTCGACCTAGAGCTCCCAGCGGATTCCCGATCAATCTAGAAAACACAACACTGTCGACATCACAATCACTTACGTCCAGCGCTCGCTTTGATCTTGTTGACTCTCTCTCGACCCTCCCCTCCTTTCATTCGTTCGATCTCTGATTTACCCCTTCCCAGTCTCGCACTCGCCATCATAACCACTTGCGGTACTCGCTCCTTTCACTCCCAGCTATCACTACCAACTATCACTTGAAGTGGACACTCACCTAGCTTCTGCATTAGGCATTCTTTATCGTTTACCGCATCTCTTTCCTTCCTTCCTTCGCAAGCCAGATTCGTTCGAAGATAGTATAGCCCCTTTGGACATACTTTGCACTAGCTTTCGAATTGCTTAGTCGCCCCTCTTCGATCTGGATCTCGATCCCGATTCCGGCCCTGCTCCACGCACAATCGCATACAGCACGAAACGATACAGGAAGGACAAAGCAACACGATCTCAGCCTTCAGCAGCGATACTGTGCTCAAGCGCAACAACGACACTCCGACATCGACACATCCACCCCGCTTTTGCTTACTTCGACCATTCCAAGGTCACCACCGCATCGTGCTCGGCTACTGAATCGTCTTTTGGGTAGTATCGCTCTAGCTTTGGAGGTCTCAGTATTCTCACATATTATCGATCACTCTTGGGCTCTCTCTGTTGGCATAACACACATATAGCTTATACTCCTTGCCGCCAAAATGAGATTGTTCAAACCCATCCTCGCTGCCCTGTTCCTCCCTCTCATTTTTGCCCAGGACAACAACAACAACAACAATGCCAACAACGATGATCAGCCGTCATCCTCTAGGTCCGGCACCATCACCTCATCACCCTCTGGCTCAGCTTCAGCCTCCCGCTCAGGCTCAGGTTTATCCAATTCTACGAGCCGCTCCACAACCACCTCATTCAACATAACAACCCTGACCACCTCACTGACCGTCTACCCTACTTCCACACCCTCGGGTGTTAAAGTGGAACCGACCACACTGGCTCTCACATTCACCATGAACACGACCGACTTGAACGAAGGGGGGGCATTTAGCGCTACGAACGCTTCCATCTGGAATGGAACGCTCACCAATGGAACGATACCGTTCGATGGGGAGAACAAACCGTGGGAAGAAGGAGACAGCTGGTTGCCTTTCAAGATTAGGATAGACCCCGCGTACGGCGTCTTGGGAGCGTTGTTGATTGTTAGTGGAATACCGGTTGCGGTTCTAGGAGGCAAGAACCGATGGTGAGTGATTTTTTTTTGCTGCCGCACAGACAAGTCGCTGATCATCCGCATTACAGGTCATCCTTGGCGATCTCTACTGGATATGCCGTCATGCTGCTCACATTGGTCCTGATCCTACGATGGGGGTAAGTTGAATCATTATGGTGCTCTGAGGGCAAGTGGGCGATTGACACATGTAACAATGCGACAGCGTTCAGCCCAACCTTCAGCCACCGTCGCCGAGCCCACCTAGCACTACGCTTCGAGGCCTTTACCTTCTCGCATGCGTCATCGCCTCATTCTTTGGCGCCGCATTGGGTATATTCTTGTATACATTCGCCAAGTACTGGGTATCAGCTATCGGAGGGTTCACCTTCGGCTGGTTCCTCCTGGCCACTCGACAAGGTGGACTGATCACATCCGTCCTGGGTCGATGGGGTCTTCTGGGCGGATTGACAGTCGCTGCTTTCGTTGGAAGTCTACCCAAGTTCAGCAACGAGTGGATGATGCTGGTTTCGACTGCATGGATTGGCGCAACAGCTTTCACGCTCGGAGTGGACTGCTACACCCGTGGTGGCCTGAAGGAGGTGAGCTCTGTATAGAAGGACGATTTCTACGCAAATCGAGCTGACATTCTTGCCTTGGTATCCAGTTCTATATGTATAATCTTGGATTCAAGGAGCTGTTCCCTAAACTCAATGGGTTCAAGTACCCTCTCACACAGACAATGATGATCGAGCTCGGTATTCTGGCCGCTATGGTGGTCGTGAGTCCTTTCCTTCCAAGCAGTTACAGCTTACAGGGCCCGCGCTTGAAAGTCATACTGACAACTTGTACCTTCGCAGATCGGCGCTGCCATCCAATTCCGAGTACTCAACATCCTCACCAAAAAACTCCGACAGATGCGAGAAGAGGAAGAAGCGAAGATCGAAGCGGAGGAGATCGAGAAGGCCGCCGAACGATTCAAGAACGTTGGTGCCGAGCTCAGCGAATGGGAAGACAAACATGGCAATGGACACAGAAAATCGGGCTCGCCACCTCCCTCGAGCGTACCCACCGATCCGTATGGCAGCCTTGCGGGGTCGGCCAAGAGGGTGGAGCATGATCACTCGAGCATCATGCTTCCTCAGCTTGGTTTCGGTCAGGGTTCCGAAGATAGGCGAGCTTCCAGCGCGCTGAGCTTACTCCGTGATTCCGATCCGAAAGGCTTGTACGAGAGCGTCGCTCTCGGCTCGCCAGGCTTACCCAATCCCGATACGCCGTCCGGTGGCGGGTTATTGGGACTCGAGGAGCTCAAGGTCGGTGAGCCGTCCTCTCCTACGCATTCCAACCCGGAACTGGAAAGTCAGATGAGGCTGCTGGACGAGATCAAGAAAGCCCGAGAAGAGATTCGCGGCTCGCTAGATCGGCTCTCTAGCAACGGTACACCCGCTCCTTCAGTGAGAAGCGATTCGATGCTGCTAGGCAGAGGCACCACCCCCACTCCATCTTTGGTCACTGCTGGCGAGAGGCGAGACAGGCACACGTCGACTTCCACAACCGACCGACGTGACCGACATCTCTCTTCCGCCAGCAGTAACATTCTCGACCTTGACTTCAATAAGCGAGAGCGTCACATGTCTGCAACGAGCGGCAAGATTCTCAACCTCGACTTCTCGGATACGCCAGGACCCCGCGCCCTCTCGCCAGACGACAAGAAGCCTGCTCCGTCAGCACCTCAATCCGAATGGGACGCCTATCTTGCCCAGAGAAAAGTCGTCACCCAACCGCTTAATCCATCGCCACCACCGCCACCACCACCTCCTGTCAACATGATCTCGGTACCTGCAAGTGTCGCTCGCGGTATCTCCGAACGACGAGAGAGGACCACCAGCATGCTCGAACATAGGGTATCTGATTTCGGACCTCGTGACTCCCGACAAATGGGCACCTACCCTACTTCATATGGTACGCCCGGTGGCGGTGGCAGTGGCCAGTTGCAAAGGAACACCAGTGCGGGTCAGGACCGCCCTGGTAGCAGCTACGATTACTTTGGTGGTTCGTCCCAGCCTCTGGGCAGTCCCATCGCGGTAGACAGAGCCACGAGTCCGCGTGGTTACGAGTCTCGATCCCGCCCTGTCTCTCAAATTCCAGCTCCTGGACCTGTCTCACAGTATCCCGCCTCTCGGCCGACCTCGCAGCAGCCTCCGGCGCGACAGCAGGCCTCCAGACATGCAATGAGCATCGACGAGCTTGCCGAACGACACAGGCAGAGGATGTCGAGGATGCAAGATCCCGTCACTAGCAAGATGAGGGAAGAGGTCGAGGTGGAAGAAGCTAGGAAGAAGTGGGAGAGACAGAAGCAGGCCGAGAAGGACGAGCAGAAGCGCAAGGAGCGAGAGAGATTCGCAAGGGAACGTGAGCGCGAAACAGGTGCAGGTGCAGGTGCAGGTGGGCAAGGAAGGGGTAAAGAAGAGGTGTTGAGAAATACAGATGAGTGGAGGAGGAGCGTCGTGCTTGATGCGCCGCCGCCTCCTGCCACTGCATCGAGAGAGAGGGAGAGGGAGAAGCAACGAGCGAAGGAGAAGCAGAGGGCAAGCAGGCAATTTGCGAGCTAGTGTTGGCAAGAGAGAAACTTGAAAGCATCCTTTGGGATCTTCTTGATTCGTGATGATCACGACCAGGCGGACTTCTTGATGGATGGACAGTCGAAAGAACGAAAAGCAAGGCAAGAAAGAAGCCACGAGTATTCTGTTGTTATATACTATACTATTGCGTTCCTACGCATGGACACTACACTACACTACAAGACATCCCATTGACACGTACCATACTGATACTGATACTCATACTCATACGATGGACCATGATACACTCCATATGCATTGTACATAGTACTCGTAGTCACGGTCGAGTACCAGATAGATGTTTCGGAAAGCTCGGATCGAGCATTGTATCAAGAGGGAGGCGGATGCATTTCGATTGCACGAACGCGTCAGTTTAAGGCACATGTCCCAAAGTACCAAAGTACCAGCAGTAAAGAGCTGTGCTGTGCGTGTACGTTTCGCAGCCCAACCAAGCAAGATGATGATGATGCTCCGTCGAGATCATGTTCATATCCGTGAAGAGCACTCACTCATCGACTTGCTCTGGTCTGATCTAATCGATTTATCTTTCGCTCATCCCTCCTTTCACCGCGCATACGCGCAACGAACAGTCCTCCGTCTTCCGTCCTCAGTCGACAGCCTTGCCATCTCCATCTCGGGAAATCGCAATTGATAGGACCACGACCATGTTCATCACATCGATGCCAGTACTACGAAGGTAGTGGAGACAGAAAGCAAGCAAGGAAGAAAGAAAGAGAGAAAGAAAGAAAGAAAGAAAGAAAGAAAGAAAGAAAGAGGGATCGATAAGAGGGAAGAAATTCGACTCGCTCGGCAACTAGGGGTTTGACCTGGAAAATTGAATCGAGAATTACAGCAATACTGCGCCCGCTCTTGTGTGCATCCGTATTCACTCAAGGTTCGACCCGGACTAATTCATCCATCTATCTGAAAGTCGTCGGTGTCTTGCGTCTTGCGTGTTGCGATTCGCCTAGCGAGTGAGCAATGTTCAACCCTCCTGCAGGTGGACCAGGGCACACCCACACCCGCAATCCTAACAGCCATTCGCGACACGCAAGCATCGCCATATCCACCTCTGCATCAACGTCCACATTCCCACATCGCTCGACCTCGCCTTCGCCCGTCGCCTCGCCCGCTTCGCCCACCCCTGATGGGCTGTCCCGCAGACTGAGCTGGAACAGACCTAGAGAAGCTGTACGAGGAGGTGGACCTCAGGATCATCAAAACCTCTATCCGCCGTCTTCTCAGTCCAACTCGGTGCCTCTTGCCGGTCTTGGGGGAAGTGGTCCTGCGAGCTCTTCCAGGACGCACCTGTTCGACCCGAGAGAAGAGAGGGATATAGCCTACGCTGGATTGGGCAACGGAGCAGACATATGGGGAGATACGACCTACACCGGCCAAAAGAACATCAACCCTTCTCCGCTGACATCGCCTCTACCCACCTCGGCTACTTCAACGCCCTTTGACGAGCTCCCGCCGGCACCCTCTCAAGCGCATCCTGGAGCGCCGTTCTTCAGAAAATACGATTCGGAGATTTCGCTCGCTTCTGCCGATACAGTCTCAGATAGACACAGGGACAGCTTCGACCAAGCTACCGAGAGATTGACACCTGGGCCAGCGGCATTAGGGTACGATCTCCCCGTATCGAATAATTCAGCTTCGTCCTCGCCCGGGCGCAGTAGTGGTAATAACAATATCAAGAATTCAGGATCACCTGGTCGGTCGCCTGGGAAGCACAGGAAGCCATACGATGCGAACGGATTGGCGAGATCGTCCACTCTCCGAACTGTATCAAGGACGCTCAGAAAAGCCAGCGGGAGGGTTGTGAATATCATGGGCGTAGATCGAGATAAGGACAAGGACCGTGACCCGGGCCACGGCTTGAAACGCCTAGCCAGCAACGATGATGACGAAGAAGAAGAAGAAGACATCAACGCGAAGAGGGGCGGCGGGCAGGACGAGGAGAGGGGAACGATAGGGCTTGGAATACAAGGGACGGACGTACCGCCTTCGTTGAGACCTGATCCAAGACCGCCGGAGGGATTGAGAGGGAGGACGTTGGGAGTGTTCGGGCGGAATAGCAAGACGAGGAAGGCGATGGATGGGCTTATGCGGTATCCGTGAGTAGTTTAGGCCGCAAACGATCTCCATACTCACTACTTACTATTCTTGAGAAAGATATCACTCCCTGCCTAACATCCGCTGAGAGCGATACCGGTATCCAGACAGCGGCCCTGAAAACAACGATGATCCGAGCTGACGAAATTTTCCATTGTCCACTGCTCCACCTCCTCGCTCATCGCAGAGCCACCGAGCCCACCATACTCATTCTCATCATTTTGAACGTCGTCGTCCTCGCTATACAGTCCGCGAAGCCGCTCAACGAACCTAGACAGGATGATGGGTATTTTCAAACATGGGCGGATTTTGTGCTTTTAGCTCTTTTCTGCATCTTCACGTAAGTCCTTATCTGTCTTCACAGAGTGCCTGTTGCTGTCGATACGCGCAAGGTCAAATAAGCCGAGTCCACCTTAAGCAACGTTTGTCATACTGATTCCTGGGCTTCATTATGCTCCCTCGCAGCCTCGAAATGTTCGCTCGTATCGTAGTTACAGGCCTTATACTCGATCCAGAACGCTCTGTACGCGACTTTCTTTATGGTCCTGCTGGCATGATACCAGTCGTCCAGAGGCGATTCGGTCGAGCGCAGAGCAATCTGCATAGAAACCTGTCAAAGTCGAAAACGTCTCACCGAGCCGCTTGGCGATCGCACAGCGAGTCACTCACTCGAGCCGCTGGTACGTCGGTTGCACTGTCAAAGAACGCTACGAAGGACGACAAGAAACGAGGAATACCTCTACCAAACCTGCCCGAAGCCCCATTCCAGAAGGCCATTGCCAACACGAAATCGCTTTCGGCGCAGGGAAGACCGTACCTGCGACATTCTTGGCATCGAATTGATATGATTGCTGTCCTAGCATTCTGGATCACATTCTTCCTGGCTCTAACAGGGTACGAGGCAACCGCCGACAGACATGTCTACATCTTCCGAGCGCTGTCGGTTCTTCGTGCCGGAAGACTGCTGGTCATCACCAGCGGTACCACGACAATTCTGCACTCGCTGAAGAGGGCAGGTCCGATGTTGATCACCGTCGCGTACTTCTTGATCTTCGCCGCTGGCATATTCTCGATCATCGGCGTGCAAAGTTTCAGGGGATCGTTCAGGCGCGCTTGTGTGCTCACAGATCCGCAGAACTCGACGAATCAGATCACCCTGGAGAGACAGTGCGGAGGGTATCTTGACCCCGAGACGTTGTTGAATGTGCCGTATCTCGATTCGGACGGTGATCCGAGCACTATCTCGCCGAAAGGGTACATATGTCCTCTCGGCCAGGTCTGCATAGTGCGTGAAATATCATTAGGAAGACGCAGAATCATAGGACGTGTAGCTAATTCGAGTGCCATGCGTTAGACTACGGATTCAAACCCCAATAATGGCGTGAACAGCTTCGATAACGTCTTCGCTTCTTTGGTCCAGGTCATCATCATCGTCTCAGGTGAGCTATCAATAACTCAACACTACAGCTCGATTTTGGACTATCCCTCACCGCCAGAGATCACCTAATTAACATCGATTGACTTGGTTGCTTATAGTAAACACATGGGCCCCTGTCATGTACTCGGCAATGGACTCAGACTTCTTCAGCTCGGCATTTTACTTCCTCGCCGGCGTGATCGTTCTCAACTTCTGGTTGATGAACCTGCTCGTTGCTGTCGTTGTCAATACTTTCTCAGACATCAGGGCAGAGACCAAAAGAAGTGCTTTTGGCGGTGACGAGTGAGCTCTCTCCCTTTTTCCTTTCCCTACAAAAAGGCTAGCAGTGTTCATCGAAACGAAATCGATATGTGTTTGAGCTATAGCTAAATTGATGTGGAACGCCACTAGGACATTTCTTGGGACAGACCCTCAGTGGGCCGCAGAGAAGAAACAGCGAAAAGTTACCAACTGGTTCCTCCGGCTGTACGAGAAGACGGAACTCTTCTGGGTGCTCCTCATCGTTGCAGACTTAGTAGCTCAGGGGACCAAAACGGCCGAAAGCTCGCAGGACATGTTGCAATTGCTGAGTGAGTAAAAGTCGAGGGATAGGCGGTACCATACGTTTGAGATTCTGGCACCTGTCCCTGACATTGTCTGGCAACGTATACGCAGAGAACATTGAAATCGCTTTCACGCTCGCCTTCGATCTGGAGATGATCATCCGAGTCATCGGCTACTTCCCCGACTGGCGATCGTTCTTCTCTTCAGGCAGAAACAGCTTCGACCTTTTCCTGGCCATCACATGCTCCATCATCCAGATCCCAGCTATCTCATCTGGCGGTGTCTACCCCTGGTTGACGGTGTTCCAGCTCTTGAGGTGGTATAGGGTCATTTTGGCGTTCCCGAGGATGAAGCCGCTCTTAGTAAGCAGCTTCTTCTCGATCTCATCGCGTCCGTCAGGTATGGCGACGAAGCAATGACTGATTTGTTGGATCAGGCTACCGTATTCGGTAGTTTTGCCGGTCTGCTGAACATGGTTGTGTTCATGTTCTTGATGAACTTTCTGGGTGCTCTCATGGTGAGAATCCCTGTCTTTTATATACAAAAAGAAGCATTCAGAACCGAGCTCATCTGGTCGACCTATCAGGCATTGCAACTGTTTCGAGGCGATCTCGAAGAGGGCGACACGATCACTTTCTCTCAAACTTACAATTCTTTTCTGGGAATTTATCAGGTATGTGCGCACTATCCGCGGCTTTTGATTTTTACGAATGACAGAGAAGAGCTGATGTTGTGCTCATAGATTTTCTCGTCTGAAAATTGGACCGATATTCTGTACAATGTAGTACGTTCCCCTTCGTCTCTTTTGCCTGCTCCGTTCATCACGATGCTGAAAACCTTGTGCGTTTTTCGTAGATGGGATCCGAGGGTCAATACAAACAGAACATTATAGCCGCCATCTTCCTATGTGGCTGGTTTCTGTTCTCGAATTGTATGTGCTCTCTCAATACGGGAATCGGATGACTGGTGCATTGAGCATGTTGAGCTGATCTGCAAACATGTAGTCATTGTCCTGCAGATGTTCATTGCTGTCATCAATGAGGTGCGTTGAGTGACCCATGCAAGCTAACTGTGGTGTTCGTCGTCAGTTGACGATTCCGGTGTATAGAACTTCGCAATAGCGGAAGAACAGAAACGGAAACAGCAGATCGAGGCGTTCATCCGGAAGGCTGAACCGCAATCGGCGCATGTCAGCTGGATTGATCGGTTAAATCCTTATCGTCTGATGACGGCCAGACATACGGCCGTCAAAGTTGCGACTTTACCACCCAATCTCGTACTTCCGCTGAAGCAGAACATCGGAGCTGATGTGGGTAACGTGCCCACGTCTGACGTGAGTTTTCGCCTTTAATCTGGTTGTACACATGTAGCATAAGAGCTTCGCTGATGTCTGATTGTTAGCTCGGCGCGTGGGGCAGTACATCTGGGGCAAAAGGCGCGATGCGAAGGCTGTTGGGCAGAGACAAGGAAGAGTCGGCCATCCCTCTGAGGAATCTGCGTCATTCGACTTCGGCAAAATCCCAAGAGCTAGACGGAGACAATGATGACGATCGAGGATTGTGAGTCGCTGCCAGCTGGTGCAGTCCAATTGTCAGTCGCTGATGTTCCATCCCGTGCTGTCATGCGTATCTAGGACGGATCTTCTGCCTCCGCTGAACGCTGGACCCTCCACCGACGAGCATATGGACGCTCTGCGCGAAAGGCGGAATCAGCAAGCTGATTTCATCGCTGCTCACCCGAGTTTCGACCAGTCTCTATGGATCTTCAAGCAGAGTAATCCAGTCCGAAGGTTCTGTCAAGCTTGTGTAGCGCCGGCGTACGGCGATCGAATCTTCGGCAGACCTGCGCATCCTGTTCTTCAGCTTGTGGTCAAGACGATCGTGTTCTGTGCCGTGGTGGCAAGTGTCACTGTAGCGGCCGTTGCGTCACCAAGCTATCGACGGGGGTATTACGCTGAGAACGGCGTCTTCCGTGGAACATGGTTCGATCTCTCCGAAGTAGCGCTAGGCATGGTATTCGTGATCGAAGCAGCTATCAAGATCATCGCCGACGGCTTCATGTTCGCCCCGAACGCGTACCTGCTCTCCTTGTGGAATGTACTGGACTTCATCATCCTCATTACTCTGCTCATCAACACGACGACATCGCTCATCTTCATCGGCGGTCTCAGTCGAGTAACTCGTGCGTTGAAGAGCTTCCGAGCTCTCAGACTGATCACACTGTTTTCTCGTCTACGAGATACGCTGCACGCGGTATTGTTCGCTGGTGCGCTCAAGATCCTCGATGCGTCAATCCTGATGGTCTTGTACCTGATTCCGTTTGCCGTATGGGGGTGAGTGCAGCATCAGCATCCTTTAGAGATTGACACATCAAGCTAACAGGCTTGCACCTGCTTCGCTGTCGTACAGTCTCAACATCTTCTCTGGCCTGCTGTACTATTGCAATGACGAGGATAGCACCGGTCTTGCCACCTGTTCTGGTCAATTCTCCACTTCCCCCGTAGACAATTCCCTCCCTTACCTCGTACCACGAGTGTGGGCCAACCCGACCTTGGACGAGAGTAAATGGGCGTTCGACTCTTTCCGTGAATCCATCTTGATTCTGTTCGAGATTGTATCGCTCGAGGGGTGGATCGACGTCATGGCCTCTGTGATGAATATCAGCGGTCGGGATCTGCAGCCGCAGCATATGGCATCGCAGTGGAACGCGATCTACATGCTCATCTTCAACCTCTTTGGCGGAGTCATCATCCTCACCCTCTTCGTCAGGTATGTCCTTTCGGCGCGCAATCATGACTCTATCATCCGAATGCTTCTGATAATTCGTTTCCTCTTAACACAGCATCATCATCAAGAACTTCAGTACGAGGTCCGGTAACGCCCTTCTCACAACCGAGCAACGACAATGGGTTGATCTCTCCAAGTTCATCAAGGCTCAAACACCCTCTCAACTGCCGAAAGGCAGACCCAACCTACCTTTTAAAGCTTGGTGTTATGACCGTGCTGTCAACAAGTACGGCATCTGGGCGAATATCTTCACTTGGATATATTACATCCATATGCTGCTTCTGATGTAAGCCATCGAGTCCTCCCTCCTAATACCGCTACAGATCACTGACAATGCACTGCTCTTCACGGATTTCGCAGGATGCAAGATTTCTCTAACAATATCTTGACAGACGTCCAGCTCGACCTGATCTTCCTGATTCTCACTGTTCTGTACGCCATCGACCTACTTGTCCGATTCTACGGTCTGGGTTTCAAATCCTTCCGAGCGAACGGGTGGAACCTCTTTGATGTAGTTGTCATTACCGGCAGTTTTGCCACTACTATCCCTGCGCTGCAGGCGGCCAGCGCGGGTGAAGCGGGCAATCAGGTCAATATCCAGCTGCAAAAGCTGTTTTTGGTGTCTATCTCGCTCAAATTGGTGCAACGGATCAGCTCGCTCAACCAGCTGTTCAAGACCTCTGTGTGAGTCCGATTAGTCCCAGTCCGTGCGTGTTGAGCGGTGCAAGCTGACATACAGTGCGCGATTAGGGCGAGTCTACCAGCTATCGGTAACCTGTTTCTCCTCTGGGCTACACTCTTCATCTTCTACGCTATCTTGTTCCTGGAAGTCTTCGGCTTGACTAAAGCGGGCAATAGTGCTGGGACCAGGTTTCAGAATTACTACTCGTTCGGAAATGCTTTGGTCATGCTGGCTTTCATGTCCACGGGGTGAGCTTCACTTTGCCCAATGTTGAGGCATTCGAACGCTGACCGTGCGGGACATTTGGTACATACAGCGAGGGATGGAATGCCTATATGCACGATTAGT
The DNA here is from genome assembly GCA_000507405.3 of Kwoniella heveanensis BCC8398. Classification (NCBI taxonomy): domain Eukaryota; kingdom Fungi; phylum Basidiomycota; class Tremellomycetes; order Tremellales; family Cryptococcaceae; genus Kwoniella; species Kwoniella heveanensis. The sequence continues at coordinate 443,268 of KI669505.1, forward strand.
GAGTTGACCTTCCCCTGGCGGCTTCCCAGACGTTTCGACGCTCCCATTGCGCTGATCACGACATATCATTCTCCTAGCACAATATCATACCCCCGTTGCACGGAAAGCGGTAACTTCCTTGAATCGGATTGCGGCAGCGCGCCAGGCGCTTATACCCTCTTCATCAGCTGGAACATCGTCTCAATGTGGGTGACTAAGACTGAGACGCGTAGGTGTTCATTCGGCATTGCTGACTCTTGGGGGGAATCGACAGGTATATCTTCTTGAACATGTTTACTGGTGTTGTCGTCGAATCTTTTGCATACGTATACCAGAGACCTGGTGGTTCGTCATTAAACCGGGAAGAGATGCGTGAGTAGTCTCAGGTGTTGCTATTGGCCCACTCAATCTTTCGGCAGAGAAGGCCTTTTGCTGAAATATTCCCGTCAGGTGCTTTCAAACGACTCTGGGCCGAGTTCGACACTGAGCGAACGGGTTACATCCGTCGTAGGGACTTTATTCGGTTCTTTTCAGTGAGTGAAAAGGCTTGTCTTCACGTTCAGAAAACTAACATCGGTTCGCAGCGCTTGACGGGTGTTCTCGAAGTCCGCCCTTATCCCATCGAATTCAGTATTCCAAATATGGTCCGACAAGCCCTGCCAGATCCAGTCGATAACGCCACGGGCAAAGCATACGTTGTCAACGGTGTCAAGCGAGCAGTAGATCTCCGAAGAGTGGAAGCTCAAATTGCTCAGATTGATTACCGGCGAGTCCGAGAGAGAAGACAACTGTTTTCTCGACTGTACAATGAGGCTAGGATATCCGAGGAGCCGAATAAGGGGATCAGCTTCACGGCGATGCTCATGATGCTGGCCCATTACAAGTTGATCGATGATGAGAAAGCTCTGCAGTACGTCTTAACCGCTCTTCAACTGTTGGATTGACTGCCGCGCCCCAATACCGACCAATAGCTGACATGAGCGGTAATCTGTCAGACTGGACGACTTGCTTGTCAGGAGAGCTAAGACGGAGCGAGTCACCGATCTGGTCAGCCTAGATAGGGTACGAGGGCTCTTGAGGACTATTTACTGGCGACGAAGGTTCTTGGCTGGTCGGGAGGAGCGAAGACGTCAACTCAACGCTGAATCGGAAGGTGAGCGGCTCCACCCTTCAAGCAAGCGCAGCATCAAGGTCAAATCACTCCAGATATCGCATGCTGATAAGGCTTCGACCCCATGATGCTCTACAGGTATACCTGCGATCGTTATTGAGCCCATGCCGTCCACACCGCCAATGGAGGAACTGGTGGAGGATCGGAACCCATTCCATGCTCCGGCCGCTCTCGAGAGAGAACGGGTAAGAGAAAGGGAAGGCGAACGAGCCAGTCGAAGTCCGTCCGTATCGCCCTCGCCGCCCAGATCATCACCAGTATCGAGACAGGCTTCACCACGGGCGTCTCTTGATGCGACACCTGGGATCGGCGTCGGTATGGGTGCGAGCGCCGGCATAGGCGTGGGGTCTCACCCTCTTTCGCCGGATGTGACGCTCAACCAGTCACTGAGCAGACATTCCCCTGCTCTGAGTATCGGCAGTGCGGCTGGTCTACCGACTTCAGCCGGACAAGGCAGGCCGTCAGTCTCGCGACAGATGTCAAATGGCAGTATGCTTTCGTCCGAGGATGCACACTATAGGCGGTAAGTCGCGTTGATCACAGATGTTAAACTCTCCGAAATCGGGACATTGATTGGAAGGAACTGAATGCTGACCTGGTCTGTCAAATTTCGACAAATAGCGATTCTCCCTCGCCCTCGGAAGAGGTCTTGGGTGATGATTACTTCGATTCGATGGCTACGTCCGTTTGGGGAGGTGAGCACTGCTGAGTCGTGATTTCCCTTGCCCCTCCCCCTCGCCGTTCGCGCTCTTTCCTGCCTTTGCCTCCACAGTCTCACCTAGCTGATACAATTTGTTGTTCGTTGGGATGTCGCAGATATGATGAGAGAAGCGGTGGACCAAGAGGATTCTTAGGATGCCATGTCATCATGACTTTGAGGCACGAATAGTTGCAGGCCGTGTATGACATATAGAATAACGACATTTACGATCTGATAGTTCATGAGCATTAAAATGAAATGCAAGTTCATATGGGCATACAAGCATGAAAACACAACTGATAATAAGTACAAGTGAAGTACTCGTACAGTACAGAAATCAATCTATATCTGATGATCACATGCAGTTACATTTATGCGGGTATATAGAGGCTCAATTCAATAGGGGATCCGCGTTCCTTTTATCCTTCGTTCTATCACACATGGTATACCTGTCAATGTATCCTCACACGTTCACCACTTGGGATTGACCATCATCATCCATTTGCACCTCTTCTGAGCCCAACTTCGTCCATCGATCTGGCACAGAAGGGAAATAGAACCTCTCCATCGCTGTGCGGAATCGGATCTTGTCTAGAAAGGCCGTCATGCCTTATCAGTAAATGTTCCTTCCGACACATGTGCACCGTGGCAGGCGATAAGGCGAATCAGGGGTGAAGGACGGACAGGACACTCACATTGTTTGGGAGTAACGATTGTCGGTTCGCCTTTACCTGCTCCGCCGAGGAAAGCCGAGTCTTTCACCCAGGACTCCAGCTTCTTGTCCCTGTGACAATCACGGGGAAACCGATCAGCTCAAGCACGACAAAACAAACAAACTACACGTACCAAGTGAAGGTCCTGATATAATCGACAATTCCCACTACGAGCTCACGACGCTCCGAGTCGACACCGACGACGAGCGAATAGTCCATCACATTCAGATTCGACAGGAAGAGTGTATCGTTGAACAGCGCGGTACGCAGAATCCGCTTAGCGTGATCGCGGAGGTACAAGGGGTGCTTGTATACAATTTCCATCAGATTCTCGTCCAGCCTGTGGAGAGTGATATTAGCTGTCACATTCTGCTTTAGAGCGACGGGCACCCTGACCCGGTACTCACAATACTTCATTCACTCGACCGGTTGGCTGGATCAAACGATTTCGCATGCTTCCCTTGAGATCATAAATCTGGATCGATCACACAAAAGCGGTCAGCTTGCGTGCGAGTCAAGTTGACACGAGTTGGCTCACCTTTGAGAAACGCCTCTCGTAAAAAAGATTCTCCATGACGAGAACGTTCATCCTCATATACCGTCCAGTGATAGCATTCCGATACCCGATCTTGAAGAAGCCATAGATCTTGGCCAGGACAGTAGGTCTCTGCCCCTGAAACGCCTTGCGTGTATACTCAAAGTAAGCCGGAGCAAACTTTGTCAAGGCATCCATCTCCAGTCGAGAAATCTCTTTGGCTATGAATCGGTCGTCTTTCGTCTTCAAGAACGCTGAGCCGGATTTACCGCCTGACGCATCGAATTGAAGGCAACGCGCCAAGGATTCGACAAAGCTATCTTCGCACTGACAAGCTGAACGAAGAGCCGCGAACTGTTCTGCGAAGAAAATGCGGCAGAAGATTGTCGAAGCGCCTGACTCGAAGTCTATAGCGTCATGAAACGTACCGGCGTTTCCCCAATTTCAGCTACCCAATCACTGGCCTCACGGATATCGTCTGAGTACCTGTGCTATCACTCACCGTACTTTAGATGGGTACCCTGCTCTCGCCTGAGTTGCTCATCGGCATCCATAGCTTCGTCGATGGACACGATATCCCAAGTTGAAGCTCGATCGCCGCCATGGTGTTCCTCGGGCATGAACGCCTCGACTTTACCGCCTGCCCCTTTCGACTGATTCGCTTCGGCGCGCATCTTGTCTCTGTATGTTTTCGAACTCAAGGTGAAGGCGATGATACTCGTTGGTTCATTCTCTCTGATGATAACCCGAGAATCGGCGAATAAGTGCTCGGATGCAGAACTGCAAGAAAATCAGTTTGGTAACCCTACCGGTCGTTCAGCAAACTTACAGTGGATACTCGAGCGGAGTGAAATCACCAGCTCGGAAGGCCCAAAGTCCTGTAAGAGTCTTGATAATACTCGATCGCTCACCACCACCAGAGCTCATCTCGCTTTCAGACATCTGGGAGATCTGAGACATCGCCTGGGTGTTCCGAGGTGCTTCATCCGCCGTGTCTGTTGAAAGATGAGGTGTGACAGGGTGACTGGGCAACGGCGCACTGGTCTCGAAGCTTGGTAGTTCAATCTGAAGTCGATCGGTAAAAGACATCTCTGATCTTGCATCGCTGAGGACCGATTGGGCGGCCAGAGAAGCCCCAGATGCCGAGATTGATATTTCTTTTGCTCTGCTCTCTGGGTCTTCTCCGGGCGTTTCGGTGATGGGTGAAACCTGTACCGGAATAGGTTCCAGGGGTTGCGGAACTTTGACTGGCGAATTCTTTCGAGACTTGACCGGCGAAGATCGACGGCGCTGTTTGGGCTGACCTTTCTGGTCCAATTCTCCGCCCGACTCAGCCTCGTCTTCACTTCCTAGGTCATCCTCTTCGTTGTCAGCTTCTGAAGAATCAGTGTCGAATTCGTCTCGGAACGCATCTCTGAGATTGTCGAACACCTGAACCTTGGCTTTGGTGACACCGACAGGTCTGGCGCGCTTGCCTCGAACAAGTGAAATCCGTTTTTGACGCTCGCGCTCCGCTTCTCGAGACAGTCTATCGAAATGCCGAGCGATGGAAGTGACCCTTGACGTTCCTGCCAGAGTTCGTCTAGCAGCGGTACGTATGAGACTAGGCGATGTCCTGCCTGAAGGCGGATCAGGCGGGCGAGGTGATTTTCCTTTCCCCATCATACGAGGTTTAGGCTCTATAAGACCAGAAGAAGACGTCGCTGCGGCCCGGTGCAGGGGATCCGGCGAAGCTCTGCCAGACCGAGGTGACGCCTTGCTGGTGTACGAGGGCGTTCTTGATCTCAGACCGGGCCGCAGATGATCAGCGGAAGGACCGGCCATTGACTTGTTTCTGCCGTACGTGGATGGAATTCTGGAAGCATTCGCAGCGTAGCTGCGATCGCCGTCCGACAGCAGGCCAGGTCTGGATTGTTCTCTCTGCCTGATTGGCGGCTGTTCTGTTCTGCCTCTTCGCAGCCGAGGACGAGTGCGAGGGCTATGATCGCTGTCGGAGTGCTCAGGCAAGGGGCTCCTGCGAGCTTGACGACGTATCGATGAGGTCCGCGTCGGTTCTGGTTCCTCAATCGGTTCGTAGGGCTGAGTAGTCGCTTCGTTGAACCTTTGCACAAGATCGGCAATGCTATTGTTATTGTAGGTCAGCGTTTCTGATAGGGGCTTGCAAAGGATAGCAATTGACTGACCTCGGCGCAGGTCGGGAACGTCGAGGCAAGCGAGAAATAAAAGGCTGTACGTCACTATCGATCCCGCTCGACTCGATCCTATCCATTCTCATCGGACTCCTTTCCGGCGAGTCACGTCTGATCGCCGAGATTGTAGAATCACTGTCGTAATCCCTTGGCGTCACGGCCGGTGACAGAGGATTGGGGGCCGGTTGAACAACCCCGATAGGGGTAGATGCGTTCTCTGCATCACTGGTGAGGTCGAGATTGGAAGGGACTGGATCTAGACTAGCTTCGTCGGCGTCAGTCGATTCAAGACCCGGTGTAGCGGGGTCGCTGGTAGCCGGTGTCGTCTCGGATGAAACATCCTTGAGTTCCTTTTCGTCCGCTTCGGACACCGTGAGACTCGCTACGTTGCGGTCAAGCGAGTTGAAAACGTCTTGATTGTTGAACAGCCGTTTCAGATGGGTCGCGGTCACTGCCAATTGACTGGGATCAGCAGCATATTATCACGAGCAGTGATGTGAACTCACTTCGCCTCAGATCCTTCTCAGAAGGCATGAAAGCCTTTTCAATATCAGCGAAATCAGAACTAGTGCGGCATAAGATTAGCTTCTTTCTGCTGAACCTGGGGGCATCAACGACCAACTCACTCCCATTGGACGACCTTGTCTTGTAATGTTCTGAGAACGGTATTCAATGCCAGTACATCCGTCATCGGGGTCAACTTGTATGTCCGATTGAGCAGGTTGACCATTTCTTCCCTATCAGCTACAGCTCGAGATAGCATGTTCTCTAAGGCTCCCTTGAGTAGACCAATCTATTATAAGCAATTTCGTCAGCTGTTTGTTTTGCACGCGCATGATTGAGTTGAGACGCGGACTCGCCTTGTCTGGCTGACAGATATCATAGTCAAAGCTCCGAAGTCTGAATAACACCGAGTCAAAGAATGCCGCGTTCTTATGCAGAGCACTCTCGTACTCCTGGTTCTTCAGCACGACCTTGGTCTCCGCCTTGACCTGCAAGCTGATCGAGGGTCTAAGGGGTTCGTAAATGTCGACTGACTCGTTATGGATCCTGATTGCCAAATTTCTATGTGCGAAGTACCGGATCTGATCTCGGTAGGCGTCGTGCGGACAAGAGAAGCCCGCCCGTGTCTCTGGCGGATAGAAACAATGTTCGAGGTATGCACCCCAGGACATCTTCCATGTCTCTTCCCGCATAATTGTAGTCGGTGATGGTGTGGCGCACTGTCGGCAGTATGACCATGTGATGATTTGGTCCTCGTGGCCTGGTGACGGACAGGGAAACTGGTCCATAGCGATTTGTAGTCGCCGGTCGCCGTGCACGAGGAGATGGAAGTGGAACAAGAGTAACCTCTCGCACGTTTTGCCTGTGCATCGCTTCACGGCATCGGCAGCGAGATGTTCCAAGAATTGACCGAGAGTGTGGTCACCAGGTTGGTAGAAGTTGATCTTCTGCAGAGCTGGCTCGACACAGGGTTTGTCGGTCCCTTCGCATCCCAAAGAATACAGGTAGACGATACCTTGATAATCTTCTGGGCGAAGGGGCTCGATGAACCGTCGAGAATACCATTGCCACAGCTTGAGCTGTTCGCCGTGATCATGCTCGATTTGGGCGAGCGCACTTTCGCGGGCAACCTCCTCTGGCTTGCGAAGCACTCTGTATGGATCCCGGGTCGCTTCTTTCGGTGGTGCGCCAGAAACGGGTATCGCGCTCATCGCTGCACTACTGGCCACTTCGGTACTGGTCGTCTCGACGGTGTCAGGAACGACCGTGGCAGCGAGCGACGCCGATGACGAGTCAGAATCGCTGATTGGTCCAACAGGTCCAGATGGCCCAACAGCCTTTGTCTGTTCTGCTACCTTCGTTTCCTCCTGCAAAATCTGGGCAGCTTCCTCCTCATCTATGCTCTGTCGAAGATTAGCTAGCGCTCTATCTAGCTCTGCCATCTTTGCGAGAGTAGCCGGTGGTGGGAAACGAATCGCCGCCGAAGCCGAAAGAACAGTTGTGAGATACGGTTCAAGTGACTGGGCTATCTGTTTGGTTATTTGCAGAGCTTCAATCCGTTCGTTCTGCTTTTCATCTTTGTCGTCATCCTGTTCGACTGAGACAGAAGGTGTTGGGGTTGTCGAGAACTCGGCATCGTCGGGAGCATGTATGACTGTGGCTTCTGATGACGATTTGTGGTGAGATAATGGTTCTTCTGCGTGGAGTATGTCGAGCAATTCTTGGTACTCGATCGATAATGGCGTGTTCGGCGGAAAGATGTTGTGCTCGTCATTATACAGTATGATCTCATTCTTGAGGTGGTATACAACGAGCGCCATGAAATCGGTGATAATCTTGACTTTCCGCAAGGTGGCCAAATCTCCACCTCGAAGGATGATTGTACATCCGTATTCTCGATGGCCACCTTCGAAACGCATCAGTGTCTTCCTCCGCCCCGGGATGAACTCGTGTTCAAAGGACTGGATGCGGAATTCAGCGCATCTACCGAGTCTCGGTTCGAGCGCGAGTCGGTCCATCGAAGCTACCACATCGGCCTGAGTGCATCTTGCCACTTGATGTATGGCCGATACTTTCACGCTTCGTGCCACGGCAATATTCGCTTCCAGCAGGTATTCGAGGGCAATCCTGGAGGCGGAAGGCTGAACGAGAACGATATGTGGTCTGACGTCGATTATCCGTTTGGTGAGTAGGCGAAGATAATCTTTCTCTTGCGCTAGGATCGGGTCGAGAGACATGAATTGGTTTTCCACTCGATGGTAATCGAGAGGGAAAGTGACGACCATGATACGAGGGTTGACCAAACGACGGGGCATCGCTTTGTGGGCTACATTCTTGGAGATGACGATACCGTCCACATACTCTGAATCGCTGATTTTCCCGCCCGGAACCTTCTTGATCTTGACGTATGCTCGGACATCAATGTCATCGCCGGCTTTTACATTAGGTTGCAGGTTGGTAGAGACCTTCAACAATAGCTGACTGAGTGTCCGATGCCATTGGTGCGGATGAGGTAGCCCAGCTCGCGCGATGGCTTGTTTCAACATGAGGTGGAAATGCATCAGACTCGCTCCGGAAAGGGTTTCGGGGCGTTGCCTGTTTGTGAGTCAAAATTGAATTCAGAAATGAACGAACCTCTCTGAAGGCCGAGCATCAAGGCGTGGACTCACGCGAAAGAGTGCGACCTTGCCCGCCATAGACCTTCCGACTTTTCCGAGTCCAACAAAGCTGTTAGTCCACCTTGACTGGCCTTTGAGCTCAACCTCGTCCGCAAACCGATCAGAGGCTGATTTGAATCCACCCGGCTGAGTGAGATCCGTGGATCCATGCCGCCGTCAGTCGAGTAGGTATCGGTCCGAGGAAATTCGACTCTGGGTGGAATAGCAGGCGGACCCATATCTGGCTTTCTGACGGCGGGTTCGCCTCGACTTTGCGATCTACTTGCACCTGCGTCTGGGCTGCTGAGAGCCGAACCTGAAGAGTCAGGATGCGAGTGCGGGTGGGCAGGTTCGTCATCTCCCATATGATCGCTCTTCTGGTCTTCCTCCATGGGCCGTCGGAACGGAGCGGCGGTCTGAGGTCTCGAGGACCACATATGGGCGTCTTCAGAATCGGAAAGCTGAGAGCCACCCATGTCTAGCGGTGTCGTAGGCCTGTACAGTTCATTGTCCGTTCCCCAGCGGGTGGGCACAGAGCTCTCGTCGATTGCGGTGAGCGAGTCGTTCGGATGACTGGTGAAAAGCTGGCTGGCTGCAAAGGGTGATTTGGCGTAGGGTACTTCCGGTGACATCGTTGCATCCAGAAACGCACGATCCGATATACTGGGAAATCGATGGACGGACGTAGAGACTGAGTTGATGGACCGTCGGTCGTCTTCGTCGTCGTCCTTATATTCCTCCATAATCTTCAGACAGAGGTTGCAGACCCGCACAGCGCCCTCCTGGCCGAATCGGCGAGCGCCAATGATGTTACTTGCGCATCGCGAACAGAAAATCTGACCGCATATTCGGCAGTGGTGTTTTCGCCGCCATGCAGTGAAGACCTGAAGAAGGAAGCGAACGGGCAACGTTTCAGAATTGAGTATCACGCTTACTAAGTTGCGGAATGGTTGATCAGGATTTTTGCGACGGGAAAAGAGACCTGTACTCACAGATTTGCAGTCATAGCACTCTTTGCAATGTTCGTCTGCCATCCAGTAATGTTTACTCAGTCCCTCACCTCTCATCCTCCTGATGATCTTCGAAACGCTATTCTGCTTCTTGACGAACCCTAAACTCCTGACCGATCTCGTATCATCGTTCGGTAGCGGAAAACCTGGGACATAGCTGAAGTTCTGGGACAGTTCCGCATTGTTCGCTAGCATGGCTGAAATCGACACTGATGACGGCGAGTCAGGCAATGTAGCAATAGACGATCTGCGCACGCGTAGGTTTTGCGAGAGCGAGTTTGCATGCGCATGATGCTGGAGCGGCGTGCCTGCTCGAGAAGAAGATGGGCCAATGGTCGGAGGTTGGACGGTGAAATGCGCTCGATGTGACCTGGTGCCTGGCGGCATTGGAAACGGAGTGGTAGTCTCGGGTGTAGCTGGCCGTTTGGAAGATGCGGACACTGCTTGCACGGTAGTGGTCACGCTCGTGACTGGGGATATGGTGACTTGAGCTGGGGCGGCTGTGGTGGGTTTCCAATGTCGTTCGTGAGGCATGGGCATCGGCAACCGTCTGGAAGGTGCTTGAGAATGAGACGAGCTGAGGATCGAGGGAGCCTGAACTGACGGAGTGGTACTCCCCACCGAATTGACCGTAGACAAGGGGGGTCGGAGTGATTTGCTGGCCATTTTTCTCGGAGAAGCAGCCTGGATAGACACTGCGGGTCCTACGCGACTCGCCGAAGGGTTGGATGGTCCAGCAGCAGCAGCGATCTCTGAGGTGAGGGAGGTGGTAGCTTGAATGTATGGCGCAGGACCCGACTGTCTCCTGGCATGGAGAGCACCGGCCGAGGCCTGAGAGGCTTGGGCTGCGGCGGCGGCAGCAGCAGCCTGTTGAGCACCTTTCTTTGCTGCTTCAGCGATAGCTTGAGCCTCGGTTTGCGGTCTGCCCAACTCATTCTGACCCGAGGTCATTCCAAACCCTATTCCATCCCTAGTACCACTACCACTACCCTGCATTGGTCCACCTGCATGTGCATGTCCATGCCCTTCATGTCCTCCAGTTTCAAGGTTACCAGTCAACGAAGGTCCTTTGTCCAACTTGAGTTGAGCTGCTCCTTGCCCATTCCCACCTGCTCCGATGCCTAGCCCATGATGACTCGTCAAAGCCGCGTTCACGCCCACGGGAGCGGCGGTAGAAGGATGAGGAGATGATGCAGAAGATGACGATGATGTGAAAGTCTGTTTGACTTTGGATAGTAGCGCAGGTAATATCCCTTGTTCCGGCTCATCCTCGAAAGGGTTTGGAAACGTCGTCAGTGTAGCTGTCGGTGAGGGTCTAGCACTGGTATTTGCCGTGCCGGAACCATGACCATGACCTGCAAGGCCCGTATCAACGTGCAGCGAGGATGACATGGTGATGACCGTAGGATAGGAAGAGTGTCAAGTGAGATGACCTGATCGGTCAAAGCGGTGAAAGGACAGCCGGGTTATGTCGGTGTGACTGACGCGCTGGGAGCACCTTGTTTAGGGCCGCTCACGATCGCTGGCTACGGTATCAACATGGTGACGATATCTAAAATGTGTATAATTACCGCGATGTTACTTTTCACGCCTTTCAGTGTTCAGGAGGCACTATGGGGGCACGATGTACAGATGTATAGTCAATCGAGAACCCCCCACTTGGGCATCAGACAGATGCTCCTGGACCGAAGTCGCGACTACGCCGCCGTGCACTGTTCAACGATAACAAGGCCGTGTCACGTGATGCCCTTGCATTATCGATAAGCCTCAGAAGCTAATTTGAGTCAGTTGCATGAAGCCTTTTGTAAGAGCCTGTCGCTCATGGGTGATTGGTGTATGCATACAAAGAATTTGCGAGTCACGGAGTATCTGTATACATGAGACGGGTTTCGTGTTCATAAGCGATCGTGTCAGGGGATGAGAGTACAGGCGGTATATAGAGATCGAGACTATGTACAGGGGCCCAACGTAAGTAGTGTCCAAAGATACGCGTGGTGGGACAAGATACCTAATGGTGTTGCTGCCATCAGTAAAGTGTGGTATGAGGTCGTTCGATTGAGCGTGAGATGAATGATACAGTGCGAGAAGAATATATCGTTTGTGAGCTGTTGTAATGTATCTATCGTTGTCTAGGGGTCATCTGCTTCCATGACTAAGTTACATGCGGTTTCCGGAAATTAGCTTAGCTGTCTTGACAAAAGGTATTTGAGGGGTGTAAGACATCAGCAGTTATCGGATCCAGCTCACCGAGTGATCAATGGTCGAGAAGTCTTCCACGTTGTTGGCAATATTGATCAACTAGAGTAATAATGCAATCCCCAATATCAGCGTCAAGTCACACGACAGATCCAGCCGTGATAGACAACAGAGATAATGGTACACTCACGTATCGTGCCAACCTCGGTAGCTCTCTATCTGCATATCCCTCCGGCTGCCCAGCTTTGTTGAAGGCACGTATCTGGCAAAATGGCAATACGTACCATATACGTCAGTCAATTGTTCATTTCCGTGTCAATAGTGAGGATATCCTTCAGACTCACTCTGAGACCTTCTCCGGGATTGAGAGCAAAGTTCCGCGCAAGATCATCGATATGTATGGTCTACCGACGCCAATGGCATCAGCGACCGTCAATAGTGCTTGCTGATCTGACGTCAAATGACTCACGTTCTTTGGTGACCAGTGAGGGAATTTGGCCCAGAAGTAAGCCAAAGGTTTCACCCTGACGACGTTCGAGCTTGTCAGCACGGTTAATTGGTCAGACATGATGCAGTGTATCCTACTCACTCATGCTTGTAGGGCCTTCCATCCCTTTGTGTGAACACCTGTCGATCAAGTGATATCAGCTGCAGGAGTAGAGGATCCTGACGAAGGGGTGACATACCGGGAACATGGTAGTCCGATCTGAGACAAAGGCGACTTTGTAGTTCCTCGTACCACCGATCATCCCCAGCTCTACGAGCTTCGTCTCGAGCCAACGCCAGTGCGTTTGAGACCAGATTGCGATATCGTAATACGGGTACACCCTGTCAGATTCCGAAAAGATGGGATGATCAGCTTATCTGACGGTGAAGGCATCAAAGGTCGATGGAAGCTGACACGTACTGCTCGAGGAATTCGTGCAGGCCTGGTCTGGCGCACTCGTCTGACGGGAGGGCACCGCTGATCAAAGGCTTGGTATCCACGATTGCTGAATTGACGAAGTGGACGCATGAGCCATGAAGCCGGAATCCAACACCATGGCCACATCACATCCAGAATTTCGCTCACTGTAGTCCAAATCGAGAACGAGGAGCCTCTTCCCCTCCCTTGGCTCGTTCATCACCTGTTCGACACACGAACAACGATTCAGTCTGGAAACCCGCCGGACGTGCTTACCACCGTCGTGCGATGCAGTGTCGCTCACCGTGATGGGGATCTTATCGATAATTTCCTTGACTTTCCTCTTGTTCCTCGGATCTTCCGCTTGGGTAAGCACATTGGCTACGGGCTGCGCCTTGTTGGAATAAGTCACGTCGAAATCGTCGGTCACCTGGAATATACCCCACATATCGGACACTCATCAGCCTGCCTCTCAGGACCTTTTTTTCGAAAGTAGCTGAATGTACGATGACGGAGAGACTGGAACTCTGGGCTCACCTCGTTCCCGGGAACTGCACGGTCTTTGAACCTCTCTTCTTCCCTCGTACCGACTAGAACAAACTTGCCTCCCTTCTTGACGCCCAGATGGCCGAATCTCTTGGCATCGTGTTCTAAACCAAGTTTGCCCTTGGCTCCCGGTAAGAGGCCGATCAGTTTCTGCCCTTCGACTGGGACGCCAGTGAGTTGGAAGATGAGTTGACGGAAATCGTAGACCCTGCAGGAGATGGCACGGTGAACGAAGCGGATCAGTCCAAGTCAGCTTGTGTCACGTCGAGCTCTTCCACCATAGGACAATGCGACAGAATGGTGGTGTCGACATGACTTAGGCATTCACTGCCTTGGAGAAGCAGAGCAGAAGAAGGAGGGAGCACGGGGACAAAACACGACTCACATGTCATTCCCACCAACTTTCATATCAAAGGTTTTCCCCGACCAAGTCATCTTTAATTCCCACCATTCCTCAGTGATCTCAACTTCCTCGGCGAGCGGGACAGCCTGAACAGCAGGTGAAAGGTCATCCTTCTCCTCGCTGTCTTCACCACCGTCCGCTTTGACCACCTGATCTCTGATTTTGCATGCGTTCGGGTCACTAGCAGCATCGGAGGGTCCTGCAAAGGTGTCGGGCGAGCTGCTGCTACCGTTGATTTGTAGCGAAGGCGACTTCAGCGATGAGGTCGATGTGCCGTCTCCCATCTGCATATCATCGTCGCCGTTGAGCGCTTCCCCTTCCGCTCGTCCACCCTGCTTCTCGTCGTTCAACATCGGTTCTTCATGGAACATTTTGACTTTGTTCGAGTCTGACGAGATGGTCTCAACGTCCGCCTTGGCAACGACCGGTGCAGGTGCAGGTGCAGGTGTCCCATTACCATCACCGTCGCCGTCTGGCACCTGTTGTTGGTCTGCCTTGCCCTGGCTGGCGGGTAGACCGGTTTCCGATACAGTCATTTTCGTGGGCACTTGAATATCGGTTGCAGTTCAGTGAAGTGGCGACAACTGATGTCCTTCTTTGATCTGGATAACACGGTATCGTTTCGTTTCGCTCAGATGAAAAGCCAGATGGGAGGATAGCAGAAACACAGCTCTGAAATGATATGTTGGAGGTCGATCGAAGTGGAGGTGGAGTGATGTTTCTGAACGTAAGAAACCTAGAGAGTATGCAAACGTCAATTTATATCTGTTCTCCGGCTGTGTCTCGAAGAATGCAGCGTCGAGCTCGAGTGGACATCAAAGGCAGTAGAAAGGATTGACGGAAGGGCCGGTCAAGAGATGAATGGGGAGAAAGAGAGAGAGAGAGAAGGATTGGGAGAAACACGCTTTCGAGACACTGACACGAATGATTCAACCTTACTCCACTCTACGCGTATGCTTGTCCTTTGTCGGAGTATGTAAACATTGCGATTGCACACACGACAACATGTATTCATCGGAACTGGATCCCCGTACATTGCAAGCCGGACGACACTGTAGGTATGTAGTAGTGATATATATGTATGGTGTGAAATCATAGATGAAGCGAGATGTAACACCCCTTGAACTTCTATAGCAGACTCAGCGCCGCGTGGCGTGCATAGCCTCTCATATCATTATCCTCGCCCCATCATACTGCCATTACCGAGCCTCCCTCTCGAGCGGCTTATAATCCCGTCTCCTACCTCGTCGGCTCTTCCACCGCTTGAGGGCCACAATCATCCTTCCGATCGGTCTCTCACCAAATCGCTCAAACGCAAAGGCAGCCAAGATATTGACGATAGCTATCACGAGCAGTTGCAGCTTGAACGACCATGTAAAGTCGATGATGTCCAAGATGAGCGCGATAGAATGTGCGGGAGCGAGGAGGACGTAGGTGCTGAATGCTCCCAGACCAATCAGACAGACCATGAGGGATGCTATGAGAGGTAAGCGAGGGAAGAGACCATTGATCAGTATGTGATCGACTTTCCGATTGGCACAGATACCATGGTCCGATTGCCGACTCACGGTTGGTCCACATCGGTTTCCTGTACGGGGGACCGACGCTGAAAACGCCCGCCACCAAGATATACTGGAAACATGAGACCAAGAACAGAGCCGAGTTCTCGTAGTTGAACGTCTCGAGCTTGTCCACATTGGTATCAGGAGCAGTGTACCTGCAAGACATCATGTTGTCAGCTGAGAGATATCGTCAAACGAATCCGACTAGCTCACCAGGGCTGCTGCCTGACCCATGCAAAGACGAAAATCTGCACAGCGGAGTTGAGCACGATCTGGCCGATGATGCTGATCAGCACCTTTCGAGATACCAGACTTGCGGTTGGTCTCTTGGGGTGTATTTTGGGATAAGGCAAGGTTCGGCCCACTGCAGGAAGATGCCGTCAGTCATAGTGCACGGCAAACGTAACACCAGCAGCACAGTCACAAGGCGATCGTAGGATGACACTCACTGGCAACAGCGATAGGAATAATGACGAATAGATCGATGTAAAGGAATCTATGGAAGGCATCATATCAGCGTCCATCAGCCATAATTCATTATCGACACCTTGTAAACTTACTGGAAATCGCCCAGACTAGATGCGAAAGAATACAGCAGAGTGACCGTAGTGAACTGGATCATCGAGTACAGAGCCCTGTCGCACAGAGTACAGCGAGTCAGTCAGAGAGGATTGATTCCTTCGCCATGTGTGTCCATGGGTAAAAAAGCACTCACATGTATTTGAAACAGCTGAAACTGGTGACAAGTGCTGCTCGACCTTCTTTGATGATCTCCACCATACAGCTGATGTCGGGTATCCTACTCGTGAATGGCGCTGCGACAGACGCCTCGGCTTCGGATAGCGATACACCGACATCGGCAGCTTTGAGCGCACCACAATCGTTGGCTCCGTCGCCGCAGAAAGCTACAGTGTAGCCTAGAGCTTGGAGTCGCTCAACCAGTTCGGCTTTTTCGTCGGGTGACATCCGGGCGAAAATAACGCCCTTCACCAGCATCTGTATCGTGAAAGGCGTCACATCAGCCCACGAAACAGATGTGATATGCTGTACTTTGGTTTACATGATGCAGAAGGCCAGACTCACCCTCTCCATGGTCTCGAATTCCGCATACTCTAGCATCCACTTGAATACATCGCCAGTCAACGCAAGCTGATAATCATGTGACTCCGGATCCTGGCCATCAAGCGTGACTCCATTCTGCGTTACGATAGGCTTGAGCGTATACTCGTCTAGCTTATGCCGCTCATCGTCCACGCTCGACCAGTCAAGTTGAGCGCCATCCGATGTTCCCGTACCGGGAATGAAGGTAGGGATGTACACGCTTGCAGAGTGCGAAACAAGACCGCATTCTCTCGCTACTGAAATGGCGGTTCGGACATTGTCTCCAGTTACCATTCGGCAGGCAAGATGTGCAGCTCGCAGGGTGTGGATGTTAGGTGCAGTGTTGGGCTTGAGCTTATTCTCGAAAACGATAAATCCTAAGAATTGCAGGTTGGACTCGGCCACCTCTCTGTGGAGGCGTCAGCTTAAATCAAGCTCACAGCAATGGATGTAGCTAGCTAACTCGCCTTCGCATTCGTTGAGCCTTGAGCCAAGTCAGACCTTCGATAGACTTGCCGGCAATAGCGATAACTCGGAAACCGTTTCGCGTATAGTATGAGAGCATATCATCGTAGTCAAGTGGGACTGCTCCATTTGTCAGCTGGATTGACCTTTGTCGCGTCCGAAGAGCAGATGACTCACAAGACGAGGGATCGCAGATATCAGGCATCACCTCCGGGGCACCTTTGACGTTGACTTCCATACTATTCGACTTGAGGCGCTTGACGATGACGCTCATTCGTCTCAGCGCAGAGACGAAATCATAAGTCCGAATGACACCAAGCTCGAGGAAGTGGGCGTGCTGGAGGACGTGCTAGATATCAATATCGTCTAACATTTTCTTACAAGCAAAACATCGTTACACTCACCTTGCTGCCTAACTTGAGGGCGTCCTCGATTTTCCATTTGTCCGTGCCAGGCGGTCGTACAACAGTCTGTACCAGAGTCTGAGGCCTTGCATTACCCGTTGATGAACTGCCAGCGATAGACGAAGCACCCTTAGCAGTAACGGGTCTCGACTGACCTTCGTCCAAGGTCCAGCCTGTGTACTCGAACATCTTGATATCGAGGGGGTCACCGATGATCTCCCCGTCAATCAATTTCAAGGCATGACAAGTAGCCAGGGCGTATAGCAAGGGAGTTTTGCCATTCGCACCACCAGATAAGGGCACGTCATGAATCTCAGAATGCAGTTCGGAGAACCGTCGATCCGGTCTGTCAATCGTTCGTACACCGAGAACATCGAGGCCGTCTTCAGTCAGAGTACCGGTCTTGTCGAAACATACCACATTGATCTTGCCACCAATGTTGACTCGATTAGGCGAGATACAGAATATACCGCTCTTTCGGAGTCGTTCGATTGCGAAAGTAGTACCGATGGTCAAAGTGGCCGGCAAGGCAGGAGGGACGACAATAGTGATCAGATCGAGAGCTCGAAGCGCGATAGTATGCCAATGGATCTATCCAATTGTGTCAACATTCGTTCATTAATCCCGATGGTAGTCAAAGCCGAACTCACTCCGATGCGGATGAACTGCACAGCCGACACGGCAAAGCCTAGCCCGGCGATGATGGTCAAAACTCCGATGAAGTTCATCGAGTCGCGACTGTAGCCTTGTCAGCGGGTGTGTTCTTCCGACCCTTTGGACGAGGACAAGGAAGCAGGAACTCACTAGAACTTGAAACCCATTGGCTTGGGGAACAACATGGATCGCACGAGAGCGCCCTTGGTGGTGTTGAAACCGGTCCGAGTCACCATAGCAAGCGCAACAGGCTCCTCGCTCTTCGGTGCCCAAGGGGGTCTGGCGCCGGCACGGACACGGATGATCTTGGTACCGGAGAACAGGTAGTGCTTGGCGAGGTCTCCATCGATCTCCGATGAACCCTGTTTCGCTTCGCGGGACATGACACGTAATGCTTCGTCTTTCACAGGGATCTTGCTGACGGGTACCGACTCTCCAGTGAGCATCGATTCGTTGACAATGGCATCTCCTGATAGCAAAAGGGCGTCACAAGGGAAGACAGGTAGATTAGGGTCGGAAGCGTCGAAGATGTCGCCCGGTACCATCTGAGAACAGTCCATTACTGTCCATTCTCCGTCGACTAGTACTCGTACATCGCAGTGGAATCGAGACATCTCTCGCATCCTTTCGATAGTGCGCTTAGTCTCGACAAGAGTCGACAAGACACTGGTTATACTGATCAAGGCGATGGCGAAAGCATAGTAGTAGTAGTCATCGAGCGACCAAAGGACGATTGAGGCGATCTGGAACACGTAGAATGGGTGCAATACCTGAAAATTGCGGTCAAGTCAGCCTCAAATCTCCCGCAACAAATTGCAATGAGAAAGCTAACCTCGTCGATGAGCAGACCAGCGATAGATTTCGAAGCGATATCAATGATATTCTCTCCCATCAAAACGTTTCTTTGCTCTCTGACAGGGCTCTCCAGGCCATGCGCGACAGCCCGAGCAGAAGTCCATTTCGGGTCTCGCCAATCCCTGATCATCGCCCATCGTCCTAAGGCAGGGTCCAAAGCGAACTTGGTGTACCTGTACTCCATCACCTTCAAGAAACCCATGGTCTCCTCCCAAGTGGTCTTGCCAGGTTCGACATCAGGCATGAGATCCTTCGCACCACCGACGCCGCCCGCTGGTTCACCATTGAGTGCATGCGAAGGAGGTGTAGGCGATCCCAGAGCGATGCCGTTTTGACCACGTAAGGAGGGGGCGGTCGATGAGCCTGCTGTTCCAGGTTGCAGAATGATAGACTGTGGGAAGACGGTCGACAGAGGGTAGGGGTATGCGATGATCTGCAAAGGGATGATATGGATGTCGCCGTATGGGGTCTGAGTGTGTACGTACACGGCTATCAGCAAAAATTACTTCATGATTCCGTCCACCGTTTGGTACTCACCTCTACGACCAGCCAACTTCCTTCCTTTGCTTCATCGAAAGCAGTCTCTTTACCCAAAAACTTGACCCATATCTTCGGGATCCATCTCCCTACCAAGCCAAGAGCACCGAACGAGAGGATACAAGCCATCCACCACAGAGCGTTTCTGAACGGGTCGGTCCGGTAGCATGTAAATCGGATCGACAGGTCTTCGTCGGGCAAAACCACGGTTTGCCTTGATGGTACAGCGACACTGACGAAATCTTTGGGCTCGATGGCGTCATAAGGCCTTGATCCTGGTTCGCCAAAGATACCGTCCGTCGCAGAGGGTACGAGGGGCATGCTAGGCGAGGTCGGGCGAGACTGTGGTGGAAGGGAGGTGTCGTCCGCCAGAGATGAAGTATAGCCTTCTTCTCCATCTTCTCGGCCGCTGCCATATGAGTCAGCGTCGTCTTCGTCTCCGTACCAATCGTCTTCTTCGCTGGTCGAGGGGGATCTGGATCGAGGGTACGAGTCTCGATCAGAGGCGTCGGACCCTCTCCGTGACCTCGATCGAGAGTGTGACCGCCTGCGATGATGCCCACGACCTGCTTCTTCGTCGTCGGCTTCATTCCTTGACAGACCGATGTAAGATGCGATTCTACCTAGGGTCGTGGACGGCCTAGCAGGGCTCATAGGGCTGACAGGCTCGTAATTATCTCTGTCATTGTCGTACACGCCAGGTGATTCAGGATACTCGTCTGGTCTGTGTGCGAAGTATGACCCGACCTGTTGTTGTTGTTGCTGAGCCGATTGAGCCCGGCTGTGACGTCTCGATTCTTTCCTGTAATGCCTGCCCTGCCTGACAGATGGGCCCCCTGCGCCGTGTTCCCCTTCATCCTCGGAGTCGACCATGAAAACTCCCGAGCTCGGGGATTGGAGCACATCTATCTGAGAGCTATTTTGACGCCTGAACGAGCCCGATGGACGACCGATATTGAACGATGTCCGCGAAGTTCGAGATGCGATCGATGCGCGGCGGGAGCCAGGCCGCATGTGCGTTCGAGTGATCGACGAGGGGATGATACCGTTGTCTATATAGATGATGAACCGATCAAGGGACAGGCCATCAATGGAGCGCTCGTCCACACACAATCATGTGTACACAGCCGAAAAAAAAAAGAAAAAAAAAAAAAAAGCGTGCGATTGGCTTACCATGTTCGCCTCCAGCCCAACTAGTCCAACTGCCTACCATCATCTCCTGAGGACCCTCCTTGGCCTCCCTCTCCCTCTCGATAGCAATCGCATCAACGACCGCTTGCGGCGCGTTCTCCGTATAATCATAGGTGGATGGCCCAGCATCTCCATCCTGATTTTGGGTTTGGCCTTGACTACGAGAAGGGGACGGTACAATGCCGACTACGTTCTTGTGGTCTTTCGGCACGGGGACAGGATGGAATTTGTCCGGCTGCGTGGGACGCGATTGCGCGATGGCGGACGGTAGGCTGTTGTCGCCGGAGCTGGCACTAGTGCCAGCAGCTGGTGGGTCTGCCATACTGCGGGCGGTATAAGCTTGCTTCGCACTGACTCCGTGGGTCGAACGTTCCTATACACTGCTGTCAATATGATACAAGAAGTAAACGCGCAAGCAGACTCGGCAAAGAAGGATTAGAGGAGTTGATGTCACCATCATTTTCATTTTAAAACGCCTTAGGTAACTCTTACCCTTTCTCTGCAGCTTCAAGCATGAAGTCACCGCGTGAACACCAACCACAGTTACATAAGAAAGAGGAATCGCTCTGGGTCCACGTGGCAACTACCCATCCTGAGCGCTGCGGTCATCGCCGTCCTCGATCTCGACATTCTAGGATTTGCCACCCTGTTCTTTGTGGTTCCGCCGGCCAGCTAAGGCTAAGCTGACATGCTGAAGATCGTCGTCAAAAGTTAACTGACGACCTGCAGACGAGCTACATATCGTTGTATCGTTACTCCTTAAATTTCTCCATTTCATCAAAATTGAATCCATCTTGGACATATCTTGCGCCTATCGCATACTCTGCTGCCAGGACCATCACCCACATCCCCATATCAGCTCATCACTAGACTAGACACAATGCCCGATTTGAACGAATTGCTCCGTTGGTCAATTGCCAACTCGACCTATTCCAATGCCAATGCCAATGTCAATGCCAATGGCCAAGATGAACAAGCTCAACCAGAGGCAACTTCATCGACTTCCGACGGCTTGACCTTGCGATATACCCCTCCCTCAGCGGCAGCTGGTGGCTCTGGCGCTTCTCAACAACGTGTTCATGCAGGTACAGCGACATTGCATCCATCAGACTCTGCTCCTGCCGACTTATCGCCCGCTTCGACCCCTGGTCCAGGTACGCCAACGGGACTCACGAACAGTATCCCGCTGCCTGAGGGGGTCGCCGGTCCTGGCAAGAGGGACGATCTGACGACGGAGATGTTGGATTTGATCTTGGGTAAAAGCGATTCAATCACAATGAAGGAGAAGATGGCAACGGCTACGGATGAGAGCGTTGCCGTCGAGGAGAGGGTAGAAGCTCTGGACGATTTCGAGATGGTGAGTGGAGGATCAATTTAAAACGACTTTTGCATTCAGCGTATTCTGCCGAGCAATCGCTGATACCGTTACTCCACTCTTACAGCTCATCGAGCTCATCGACAATGCCAATAACATGCCGATCCTCAAATTATGGCAACCCTTACTCGGCTTATTATCTTCGCCTCATCCCGAGATTGTGGCTCATACGTGCTGGATCATCGGCACTGCCGTTCAGAACAACTTGAAAGCGCAGGCTGCGGTGAGTGTCTCAACTTTTGTCAACACATAGCCAAGTCAAGCGAAGTACTTCTGCTGATGGTCCTACTGTGAACAACAGCTCTACATCAACGAGGCCTTCCCTCAGATCTTATCGACCCTGACGACATGCTCTCATCCATCTTCTGTGCGCGCAAAGGCCACATACGCCCTCTCGTCCGCTCTCAAGCACTGGCCCTTAGCCGCCCCGGTCCTCTCGACCCCTTACTCCCTCTCTTCATCATCTTCCAGTGCCGCCGTTAAGAGCGAGAGAAGTGGGTATTCCGTACTGAAGGAAGCAGTGAACGACGGCGATAAAGTCGTTAGAAGGAAGACGGCTTTCTTAGTAGGCACGTTGGTCATGCAGTCTGGCGAGAAATACCAGGGCGAGATCCCTAACGAAGTTCGAGGTTTACTGGAAGAAAGGATGAAGGAGGTCCAGCAGTCGGGTCAGGCTAGCGAGGGATTGCTAGAGGGGTTGAAAAGGGAAGGTGTCTTCGCTGCACTACTTGACGGTTTGAAGGGCACCCAGGCTCAGACCGAGGGCGGCGAGGTGGATGTAGATGTGGAGTACGAGGAGAATGCTCTGAGGGCTCTGGTGAAAGCTGTATCGAAGGGCGGACTCGACAGTGCAGAGAAGGAGCAGTTGAAGGATATCTGGAACGGATGGAGCTTTGAACAGAAGGAAGAGAGGGGCTTCGTAGGTGAGGAGGGAAAGGAGATCGAGGCTGGATTAGCGTAATGCTATATGGATCTTCAGCTTGCAAATCCTCGGAGGACAGGATGGAATGGCTCCCCATTAGCACGATAGCATCTTCAGACATAGATATCCAGATATATACACCCATACAGCAGAATGTACAGTATCCATCCTTGACACCACCGTTGCGAGCAAGCAATGTAGACAACACATCTGACCATAAAACACCAAACCACACTATCCCATTATATTCTACCAGCGTGTCTGATCCAAACGATATATTCTACATGTGTATATACAACGATAATGTTGCCCTTCTGACCCAGCATCCTCTGGCTATGCCTGTCTTCCTTTGCTTACAATCAACACAACTAGCGTCTCTCACGCAATAAGTACACCACGACACCGACGAGGATCACTCCGAAACCTGCGATGAAAGCGAATAGCACCAGTACGTCCCTGCTCGACGTGTAATGAATCGCAAAGACGGCATTACAACCGAAGTCAGCAAAGATCGCTGGTAGCTGGCACTTGTATGTATGACTGTGACTGGATACCGAAGGGACTCACCTGTAGTAATTGTTCAGGCCGAATCCGAACAGCGTTTGCATGATGATGGTAGCGCCAATCTCGACCCTTACGCCGTTCAGCGAATCCTACGGGAGAACAGATATCCATTGGCAAGGATATGATCACCTTGATGAGCGCTCCGCCTCTGCTGTCCCGCAAAAGCATCTGAAAGGCTAAGATCTTGCTTTCGCCGAAACGCTGGCTAGGAAGGGAAAGGGAGCACGACGAGGATGGCACGTGAAAGATGCTCACGACAATCTGCAGACCGCTGCCCACTTCATTGATAGTGAGCGCCTCTAACGTATACCCGAGGGTCGAAAAAAACCTCAACCACCGCAGGACAGGTGGGATCTGGGAGATATTCACGAAGAAGCTGATAGAGTACCGTCAGCAAAGCCTATCGCAGATGACTACACACATCACTCACCCGGCGTAAGTCATCAAGAAGAGGTTGCACAAGCTCGAAAGCAATATTGCCACTCCGCCATGTCGGAACAAGCAGGCAAGGAGGAAGTTCTGCGGAGGTTCAGGCAAAGCAAAGCTTGGATGAACGATCGGTTCATGACCGAAAGGCCAGGAGGTCGAGCCGAGTCACGCCGCCTCATAAGAGAGTGGGCCTACTGAGGAAACTCACAAACAGCGTCATGCCTAGCGAGAACTCGACGATGATCAAGAGGAACTTGAAGAACCTGGCTGCGTCGTGCGACAGACCGACCACTGAAATCCGGGCAAACCGATCAGTATAGATACACCCAGGTCTTGGGTATGGAAGGCATCCGCAACTGGGTGCTCGGCATCTGATCGAGTTTCCCAGTAGCTCAAGCTCTCAGGAGGCAATGCACGTCGTCACGTACTGAAGTAAACGATGATGCTGAAATCAAGGGCATTGTTAGCTCGATGATCGTGTCCCAGTCATGGGAGAATTGAATCATCGACAGGATCCTCGCGAGCTTACCTGACGAGAACAGTCGGTATCAACCTCAGCGGGATGACGTCGAAGATGACTCGCGATAATAGCCAAGCTTGTGGCCTAAGACCCCCAAGATGAAGTCAGCGACCTACAGCTCTCAATCTAGCGCATTGCCCGGTTACAGACTTACGAGTAAAACTCCCCAGCTCTTTCCCTTAAGAATAGTCCCCGGACTTCAACGAGATTATACAGCGCACTGCGATAAGGCATTCATCGCATCAGCTTGTTTAGGCTTGGTTCTCGTTGGTGCGCAGGATCGGATCTTGCAATTGACACGGAGGTCATAACTCACCTCAAGCTCGAGAAAGCGATCAGTGATCCCAAGAAGAACAGGCTTCCCACGCGATTTTGGAAGCCAGCGATGGTGATGTCCACTTTATAATACAGCCCTCCCGCGAAAACGCCCAGGACGCACGCGAGCAGTGTATGGGCGATAAGCAACGTTTTGTCCCTATTACAGAATCAAAGTATCAGCTCAGTCTACAAGGTGAGTCGACTCTCGTTTCGGCACGCTTATACCATTTCGGGGAGGTGTCTAGCGAATAAGGAGACGAAGAAGGGTTCGAGGCTAGTGGCTATACCCACCGCTTGAGATTTCGCCATTCACGTCCACTCAGCACTTCTACCTGTGTCAAATACGTCGTTGCACAATAACTCTTAGGCCAATCCCACCACTTTCTTCCCTTATCCTGCTCTTGAGACAGCTGGGCCAAATCGATCCCATCTGTCCTTGTGCTCGTCTTGAGCAAGACACCAGCCCTCACGGGACTAGGCGGGTACGTCACGCTTTTCTCTGCTAGGGGTGTCTCGCTATCAATATTGAGGTTGGTCAATCCGTTGGTCGCGCCGCCTATTCGAGGAGAATCGGTACTCGATATCGAGGTATCTCCGCTACCATCTCTTGAAGGGATGTCCTGGGGATTCGGTGTCCCTTCCTCGGTTGAGAACAGGCTATCTGTTTCACCGCTGGCTATTTCGAGCAAATAGTCGGCAACGTTGTACCCCGCGGGACATTTCTGACCTTTCTTTTCGAAGTACTCCCTAGGCGCACTCCCACCTGGACCGAAGTACAGCTGTCGACCCTGACTTAAAAGCATTACCTGATCGAAAGCTTGATATAGCGCCGAGCTGGGCTGATGGATTGAAGCGATGACGGTCGTCCCGTTCTCTGCGAGCGATTTGAGCAACCTGACCAATCTCGCTGCCGAAACTGAATCGAGTCCTGATGTCGGCTCATCGAGCACGAGCACATCGGGTGAAGCAACCAGCTCGATACCAATGGATACTCTCCTAGCTTCTCCCCCTGAAATGCCCCGATGCTCTGACGAGCCAATTCGAGTGGATGCAATGTGATCTAGATGTAATTGGGACAGGACGGTATGTGCTCGTTGGACTTTGAGAGCGGAGGGGATGTTTTCGGGCAAGCGCAAGTGGGCCGCGAAGAGCAGAGTCTCAATGATTGTCGAGGTGGGCGAAAGGATGTCGGACTTACAACATATAGGCGAGGAAATTATGTCAATAGTCAGCCATCTGACATACGGCCAACAGACCGAACGTCGTCTCTTGGCTTGAGCTCAAGGGTTTTGCCGCATGTAGGTCAGAATGTAAAGGAGATGTATAGGCCTAACAATGGACGACTCACCTGATCCACGTACCCTACCTTGACTCTTCCTTCCGCCCCCTCTGCTCTCGTGAACCCCACTCTCCCTGTTACTTTCCCGCCTTTCCTCTTCCCAGCTAGAATGTCGACCAAAGTGGATTTGCCCGCACCTGATGGTCCGAGGATACAGGCAAATCCACCGGGTGGAATTGATCCGGTCGAGTTGGACAATACGATCTTTCCGCTCCTATTCAAGGTCACCGGTGATCCGTTCTCCTCCAGCTCGCTAGACGATTGTTTCTGATTCGTACCGGAACCTTTGATCCAACGGTACAGCTTGCCAGAGAAGGACGAGTTGACAGGTTTGACCTCATATCCCACTCCAGACCAATTCACTCCCACACCACCAGAGTTCTTCAGAACACCATCGGCCAGCATCTCCCTTCTTGCTCTCTTGCGCTTGATTACAGCCCATATCACCACTCCGATCATCGCCAGCAATATAGCCCCAACAACTGCCAGTCCAGCAATCACACCCCCTGAAAGTCCGTTGTTGCCCTCTTGACTGGTTGTTATGCCTAATGCTTGGTCGATGACGTATTGTTGGACGCATTCCCCGAACGAGCAGGATGACAGCTCGAGACCGTTCTGGCCGAACAAAGCGACCATGAAGGCTTGTTTGAAATTGCATGTCCCCGTTGGGAAACAGTCGACCGTCAGAGGCCCAGATAGGGTGTTGATTGCTCCCGTGAGGTTTTGCGAAGGTGACTGGCGAGAGCCGTAATATGTCAGTCAGAATATATATGGTCACGATCAGCGGACAACATATAAGGAAACATTGTCGAGAGGACTGCAGGGTCTGGAGTTTGAGTGGTCTCCACTTACCTCTCCGCCACCGCAGAACATCGTCCCCGTTCGGCAAGTGCACTCCATCGTGGGGCACTCCCATGTGCTGGAGTTCCCTTGACCCGAGCTGTCGTCTCTTACGCTCTGCACACAGCCACTCGCAGCGCAATAGAACTGCTCTATACCGTCATACCAAAGCTGCATCCCCACCGTTCCGTCGTCTCCTACCAAACCCGCTTGGTTGAGTGTATCGGTACCTCCGGGCGTCCGGGACGAATTCAAAGATCGAGTGAGGGTGGCTGTTGAGTCTAGGGGGAAAAGCGCTTGGAGCGTAGCTTGTATGACTTGGCATGATAGCTGGGAGGAAGAGTATACTGTCGGTGCTCTCGAGCAAGTCAGAGTGGAATTCAGCCCCTGAGGGGAGGAGAGGGAGTTCGACGAGTTGAGGAATTGTTGCAAAGAGGATGAGCACGCCGAGTCGGTTTGGCAGACTGGATATGTCATCGGGACAAAGGCAGTCAGTGCATGATACGGTTCCCGCGGGGAGGTTGTCTCCAGAATTTGTTGCAGAGGGCTCTGAATGCGAGAATATCGAATTGTGGAAAGCAGTTCTCCCCTCCTGCTGCAGTCATGTACGATGATCAAAGGTGCAGTCTACCGCAACTCACCGGTACACCCGGGCCCAGTCCACCCTTGATCGCATCCACATCCCACACTGACATTCCCATACCCGCCTCGACCGCCCGGTGCAGCCTGTCCAGGATCGTACAGACTCCCTCCGCAGACAGGTAGATTGCAGTCTCTTGCGGAGGCTGAGGGAGTGTTAAACCCCGGTGGACAGAGGCACGAGCCCGCACCGGTAGTAGAGGACGTGCCGTAGTTGTAGCATGTTTGAGCTGACACGAGGGCTCCAAGAGGTGTGACCGAAAGCAGCGCCGAGATCAAAATAGGATGATAGCGAGAACGCAGCATCGTTGTATTATTGTCGATCGTGACCTGCCTTGTATTATCATATGTGTGTGCCGAGAGTCGCCAATGGTGGATCGGCGGATGTTCTGCTATTACTTCGACATGCACAGGATGAGATCGACCGGTCCGGTGCCAGATCACGGCGATCTGATCTGAGGTTGACTGAGCGGTCTCTTGTCAACAAAACTTAGACAATCAAATGAGAGTGGGACAGGGATGTCCAAACCGCTGAGAATTGTACCCGGACAGCGCTGAACGGCGAGCGTCAACACGTGGGTGGGTGTGTTATGGTGTCAGTTGGACGATTGAAAGGAGGGATGTGGTCTTTCTCTGCCAGAGTCTGAACAGCTATCAACTTGACGATACAATTACATACTGTACTCTACATTGCACAGGCACTAGCTGTCAGTGAGTAGTGAGTGTCACTACTACTCGTGAGTAATGTTTACGCAACGTAGAGTATCTGTCACACCCTAATAAAAGGGAAAGTATCAAAGTATCGGGTACTGTATGATCGACTTTTGACCTCGACGCGCCAAACCAAAAGTAAAAAGTCCAAAAAGGTGGTTCGATACTTGCTTGTTGTCCTGATCGTCGTACCCCGTACCCTGTAACACATACCCATACCCTGCATAGATAGCTCAGGGGATTCGTGGCAGACTTTCTGGGGCAACGTACTCTAACAACTCTAATTCATCCCTATTATCCCTATTTTGCATGCACCCTGCTAGGAACAGCGCAGACGTCTACCAGTTACTGTACATGTATGCATGGAACCTTGTACGCATGACTTGCCGCGTGTGTATGCTATGTATTTCCCTATCTATACAATCAGATCATTCTTCCAAGTGGGGCGGCGCAGCGCTTGTGTCCCAGTCCATCTCTCTTCCAGCCCGAAAGGAACTCTAGCCTTTCCGATTAACCCACAACACCCATCCCCGCAGGTTCTCCTGCTCTGGTGCTCTTGTCTAGATTTCTAATTTGTACACACAAGTGATCCGCCAAGCGCATTGACCGGACCTTACGAAATACATTCTCCTCTCTCTGACCCCACCCACGCCTGGCCCGCTCAATGGGCATGGAAACAGGTCGAACATGTCCCCTTGGACTTGAAGACATTTTGCGTGAAATCGCGACATCCACACTGTCCGCAGGTAGTGGAAGCTGTCTGACTCGCGCCAGCTCCTCCGGACCCCTGCAAATGCATAGCTCCGAGCCCATGGCTCAGTCCAGAGTCACCCCCAGAGGGTGAAGAGTAGCCTCCGTTGTCGCGATCGTGGTCGTGGTCGTCTTGATCATCGTCCGAATGTCCGAAGGGCGAAGCCTCGGTGGTTGCCATCGGAACTTGACGCAATGTAGTCGTGGTCGATGATCGAGCACGACCAAATATTGTTTGAGGTGGAGAGAGGGAAGCGGAAGAGTGAGAAGAGGATGAAGGCCCCATCGAGACAGCTGAGAGCAAGTTATTGCTGGACTGAGATCTCCTAGACGGTGGTGGAGGAGGAGCCGCCCGTTTGCTGATGGTACTTGATCGCTCACGGTTGACAGCTACTGGTCTCGCATCACCCGCCAGTGAAGCAGTGAAGTTGTGGTCTGCGTCCGAGAAACCATGAGCATCCGATTCCAGTTCCGAGTCGAATTCAGAGTCGTTGTAATTCATTGTCGGAGAGGGAGGCAGGACGGGTTGGCGGGAAGATGCCGATGGTGGGGGAGGCATAGTACGAGGCTGCTGCTGCACCACTGAGGACGAGACCGGTGGCGGCATATTTCGCGTATTCCTAGCGGGCATGGGCGGAGGCACAGCCGCCTGAGGAGAGGGAATGTACTCTTCCGTATACGCCTGGGGGAAGATGCCTCGCTCGCCATCGCATTCTCCCATCCACCAATCTTCCGATACCTCGGTCTCCACCTTGATCACCTGACCGACCCGCAACTGCAATTCGTCCGCGGCGTTTCCTGCATAGTCAAATAACGCTTTTACGTAGCGGGCAGAAGGGTCGGCATATCGTGCTGCCGGATTAGGAGGCGAAGTCAACGCCCGTCGCATAGAAGGCGGAGGCACATGATTGTCGGTTCGCAAAGACGAGTTGGACGTCGAAAGCTGAGAATGAGACCTCGCCCTGTTGCTACCGTAAGCTGATCCCGCACCATAATCATCGTCTTGGTCGTCGTCGTTGTCTTCTTCGGAATGCAGCGCAGTCCTGCTATCTCCGAACTTCTCCCTGCCATACGATTTCTTCTTCGGAGCGGAAGCTGAAGCTGAGAGACCGCTCTTCTTGCCAAACGACCCGAAAGAAGGCAACATTGACCGCTTCTCTTTGACTTTGCCGGACGACGAAGCATTACTGTGCGATCGCGAGCGACCGCCGACGTTCTCTTCCTCTTCCTCCGAATCAGGCGCGATTCCGTGTCGAGATGAGTGCGAACGGGTCACGGCTGTTCGCCCGAGCGAGCGGGATGAGGTGGCAGTATTGGAGCGGGTACGAGTGGTCGTAGTCGATCGTGAACCACTATGAAGATAGCACATTCAGAATTGAGGCGTTACTGTGTTCGAGCAGTCTGGATAAACTCACGAGTTGCCCCAGGAGTTCTTCAAGTCATCCAAGATTTCCCTGCATTTCCCATGATACTCAAGTTCAGCTTCAAGTAGGTCCGCCAGTTCTGCGAACTGTCTCTCCTCCGTCTCTTGAATAGCGAACATCCTTTGTTGCGTCTCCTCTTCGATCTCCTCGCTAAGATGCGCGTACGCGAATGCAAATCAGCTTCCAAATACAAGTAGGATTTGATTGAGTGGACAGAATTAAGGCTCACAACCTCTGCTTGGCAACGTGCACCTCCTCTTCTAAAGCATATTGGTCTTTCTTGCTGCTTTGTGCCTTCGAGATAGCTGCGTCCAGCGCAAGTCTGCTCACGAGAAATCGACATTCAGGCCCTTCAAATTGTGGAAATTTGATATCGGGTTGATAGCACTCACCGTCTCGAATCCAGCTTCTTTCTGAGACCTTTGTACTCGTTAACAGCAGCGAGAGCGGCCTCTGCGCAGCCGAATCAGCGTTGACCTCTCGATTTGGACTGCGGTCCGAGACTCACCCATTCCGGCGATATAATTATCGCCCAGTCTCTGGCTGAAGTCCTCTTGAGCCGCTGCAAGCCGACATCTCGCTCGACCGTATTTCGATAGCCCATCACCTATCAAATCCAGCACCATCAGCTTTACTCCCTGAGGTAACGAACGGACAGATAGCCGAAGGCTGGATGCGTGTTACATACCGTATTCACCGCCCAACTCATCGCCGTAATCAATCATCACCAGACCCAAAGCCTCGGTATACGATATTTTGTCCTTCCCCGAGCCAGGAGGAGGATATGGATCAGCTGTCGGTTTGGCCTTGGTGAGCTGATTGAAGAAAGGCAACGACGTTGCGTGAAGTCTGCGCAAAGGACGGACAGCCCAAGGCGTTTTGTAAGCATAATCTCGATTGATCTGTCCTATCGACATTCGTTTTAAAGATGACAGAAAGAACAGCAACCGATGCCGGACGGGAAAAGGGCATACATACCGCTCGATGCCGATACGCCGAACATCAATCTCCTTTTCGAAGTCCGTGAACTCGCTGGACAGCTGAGTCTTCTCCCCCGAGAACACCTGCGTTATCAATCGCGCGAACCGAAAAGCGCCATCGTGTGAGTGCAAGGATATCGACGATGATGCCTAAGAATGTTCGAGCTCACCTTTTCACTCGTCCATTGCGTGACCTTGCCCAGCTGCACAAACGAGCCAGTAGATAGATGACACTGATCAGCTGACGAGCAGCCGGCTTTGATTGTGCGAGAGACACACCTGTTTTAGGGCTTTTCGCTGCATCGTGCCGACTGGCCTCTGTGGAGTATGCGACGCAGAAAGCAAGAGGATTGACTGATCTAGGAGAGAACCTGTTTACTTAGATAGGGGAGGTGACTGAGTGAACGGAAGAATGGTGCACTGTCTGGTCCGCTCTGTTACCTTATTTCTTCCCGTCTTTGTCAGTTGTACTGGAATGCATCGTACCATTAAACTGGGGGCATAGACCCTATCTTTTAGGTAACAACCACGTGGCTTCGGTGCCTGTCTCGTGTCGGCAGAGTCGATAACAAATACATTGACTTCGACCTAACCATCGTCCTCGTCCTCATGAGCTGATTTGTACCCTTCGTTGTCACGTTGCGCACTTCGGCTGAGCCAGCCTCTCTTCGAGGCACTTTTGCCTTCAGAAGCCTTGATATGACATAGATGACAGAGTAGATCCGCAGCAGCAGCACCCGCGAACCTCTACGACCTCTTTCGCTGCCATAAACTTCCGCCCTCCGTCAGATACGACACCGTAGCGACGGGCAAGCCCACCTTGCCGGATCGCGATGTCCATAATATCCCTCGGTTGCCCATTGTTTCTGATACAAAAGGCCAATATCTCCACAATCTTCTTGAGCGGTGGAGCCACGTCAGCGTTCCCCCTGAGCAGCAATCCCTCGGTGATATCGCAACAACCGCGGGATCATATGCCAACCTCGCTCGGCGTCTTGCGGAGATGTCATACTTTGCTGGCGAGGAAGCAAGAGATCAAGTCCTGGGTGGAGAAATTGGAGTATCGCATTTTCATCTACACCTATCTCTTCTGGCCACTGAACCAGCTGCTTTCTCCGGTCTCCGCTGTTCTCGGCAAAAACCTCTACTGGCGGGCCGTTGGCGGGGGAGGCGGGGGTAGACCCGATTTTGAGCTGCGCTTGTATAACGACGCCATCATGGTAACAGAACTGAAAACTAGCGATTCGCTTGACACAAGGGATCTAGACAATGTCCATGATGACGTAGCTGAGGAAGCGCTGTACATCAACGAAGCTGGGCGGGTTGTGAGGAGGGGCGTTGAGGGCTTCCCCTAGGAACGTCGGAACACGGATCTCAAAGTGGTTGAGCAGGTGAGTGAAATTCACCAAAAAGATCTTGCGCACCACAGGTATCCACTCCTGCGCCGCTCGCGTGAGGTTGTCATAAAGATGACCTACGTCGGCCGCTTTCCAGTCACCTCAGATATTTCGGGCATCACCCAATCCGAAATCCGAGCTGTCATTGCTCACGAGATTCAACTGTACCAAAACCAACTAAAACCGTTGCAAGGAACGGTCGTACCCCGATTTGTTGGACTTTGGGGCGGTGGACCGGGCGAGGTAGAAGAAGTGTGGTGCGCAATGTACGAGGACGGCGGTATGCTTCTGCCAGACTGGCAACGGGCCAACCTTACCTACCATCCAGTGAGTGGACTTTCATCCAACGCAGTGGCACAAGGATACTTTTTGGGAAACCTTATCACTGACGATCTCACCTAGTGATACCGTCCGGGCGCTGTATCACGCGTTACACGACGCCGGTGTGCTGCATGGGGATGTGTGTTGGAGACACGTCTTGCGTTCGGGCGTCAAACTCAAGTTGGTCGACTTTGACCAAGCGGCAGTCAGGGGGCCGACGGACGGTGATGAAATTTGGGCGATGAGCTGTGCCGCCGAGATGGAGGATGTGGAAAGAATGCTCCGGAACGGGGGGAAGTGGTGAGGGTGTACTGAACATAAATACATCAGTGGCGTGGGCATTTACTTTTCTCTAATTGGTTGTATCTTTGTTGATATTCGTCGCATGTCTCATCTACATGTTCGAAGAGACTCACAATATATGGTTGATAGCATTCGGCTATATATATATGGGTATGGGACGTATCCCATGTCGCGACACGTGGACCGGGCGGGACCCGGTAACTGTGCAGCTGCAGCCGTACGTGGGGGCTGTTTTTGTCGTTGTGGGGCAACGCACCAACCGCAATCCATTCAAGTCATCTTCTGTATCAATTCGGCTCTAACGTTACTCAACGAGCTCTGACATCTCGCTGAGAGCAGCAGCTAGCAACAGCAACGGCAACGGCATAGATCACTCGACAGACTAGGAATTTGGGCTGCATACACCCATACGACTCCAACTCGTCACCCATCCACGATGGGCTCACCGTTCGACCTCCTCTCGGGGGCCGACTTGATCCCAGGTCTCAACTCGCCAGCCTCGATTGTCTCTCCGCAACCCTCCGCTCCTTCGTCCCCTCCCATGGCGAATCAGCCTTTCCATCAACGATCGAAGACTGCTCCTCCGCCAATAGCGTCTTCCCCTTCTAGCTCGCCCATGCGAGCCCCTGCTGGTATCAGTAGACCGCACGAGACGCCCACCCATAGTAATAGTACTAGCCATCCATCTTCAAATGATTCGAGTCCAGCGCACGCGTCCTGCCTCAGGCGTACATCGTCCAGCTTGTCCACCGGATCTCATGGAAGTGCCAGCTCCCATGAACATAGGCAGAAGAAGAGATTACGTTTCACCCCGCTCTCATCGACCAGCGCTGATTCAGTACCTGGACCGAGCAGTAAGAGAGGGGCGACTGGAGGTACGGTCTTTCCCGGACGAGCGCTAGAAGATGGACAATACACGGGCACGAAAGGTATCCCGAGAGACCAAGTGGACTATCTGATGAGCGATCCCGGAACGCCCAACCTATCTGAAACGTGAGTTCATGGCGTCTTCCCTCATGCTTCAGGTTGTGTATCGTTCTAGACCAAAAGAGACATTGCACACCCCGGCCCGGCCAATGCTAGCTGAATAACTGATGCGGACGATTTTGTCATCGTGCCGTCCGCAGAGCCGATCAAATTCGCAGAACGCTCTCCCTCGCGTCTCTTGATTCGCTGCTATTGCTCTCGACGAACCATTCGGGCGAGCGAGAGAAGTTGATCAAAGAGGTCTCCAAAGCCGGCAAAGATCTGGTTTGGCGTGACAAGGATGAGAAGAAGGTATTGCCTCGTGATAGTGAGAGAGCGGGGATCTTGGCTGCGAAGAGAGGCTTGCGTGAGTGAACCAAATTTGTAACTGTATAAACAGTCTCAGACTCGCTGCGCATGCGGTTCCTTTTGGTCGTGGTCGCCTCGAACTGAACGACGTGTGCGATGCTTCTGTACAGGCTCTTTTCTACTCGCCTTTTCTGTTCGAGCTGGCGTGAATGTCCTCCTCACTCTCTTCCGCAATATTCGATCCAAGCAACTGCGCCTAGCGCTATTCTGGCATGCCATCTTTGGCGCAGAACCATTCCGGTTCGGAGCAATGATCGGCACTTTCACTTTCCTCAATACCCTCACCTTGCACATACTAAGACTTGCACCGCCTGTTTCGTACTATCGGCGAAGACTGAAGAATGGGATCTGGAACAAGCCGACATTCGGACCACCGGAGAGGGAGGGGGAGGAAGGCGAGAGGAGATGGCAGGCAGCTGTGGCTGGTGCAGTAGGCAGCCTGGGACTGTTGTGGGAGAGCACTGGCAGAAGAACCGGTGTTGCGCAACAGTGAGTCAGCGGTTCATTACCTCCACATTAAGAAGAACCCGGTGTATATAAGCTCATGCCGCATCTATCAGAATGT
The DNA here is from genome assembly GCA_000507405.3 of Kwoniella heveanensis BCC8398. Lineage (NCBI taxonomy): Eukaryota > Fungi > Basidiomycota > Tremellomycetes > Tremellales > Cryptococcaceae > Kwoniella > Kwoniella heveanensis. The sequence goes on from KI669505.1 coordinate 478,276, forward strand.
TCGTTCGAGGTCTTCAGGCATCGTATAACCAGTACACTCCTCGCTTCGGTATACATGTTCCCCACGGTGATCTACTAGTCTTCGGAGCATGTTGCGGTCAGATCATGTTTGCTTGGCTATTAAGTCCAGAGACAATCCCTAGGGAATACAGCGCATGGTGAGTGGGCTTTGCTCTTTTTCAGACGATCATGATTAAGGCTGATCGTGATCCACCAGGATTTTGCAAGCTTCGAGAGTACCTGATTTCGCAGTCATGGCCAACAGAACGGCGGTGAGGAATAGGATGATCGATCCCAAGCAGGTTCATAGGGCGCTAGCGCACAAGGTGAGATATCTGTATATGTGTAGCCGTGCAAGGTGACTATATCGCTGAGTTCCTATGCTTGTTCAGGCGATTACGCCTACAAACAGGAAATCACTAGAACAATTCCTGCTGAGGTTGAAGGATGGCTTCAAGCCTGCCGCTGTACCTTGGTGAGCGAAATTCTCCAGAACGATAGAGATCTGTATGCTGACACATAAATACAGCGAGATGGTACATCCTTGGGTAGACACATGTCCTGAAACCAATTTTAGGCGGTTCTTCGCTGTGTTCGTAAGTCAAACCTGCAATCAGCAATCAGCGAGATGACGTGCTGGTGGTCTTTACCGCGCGAGGCCAACGAACCTGGCTTTTCCCCGCAGCGCTTCATGCTCCCCGTCTACTCTGCTCTTCATATCATACCAATGCTGGTACTTCGACGACATCACGTGAAGCGGGATCCGCTGCGGATGATCGCGAGGGCTATATGGGGTATCACCAGGAGTTGCTCGTTCCTCGGCGTTTTCGTAGCGATCTACCAAGGTGAGCTCTATCATCTATTCCAGCATTGATTGCCAAAACAGCTTCACCATCCGTCCAGTGTTGGAGAGACGGCGGATAGGACACGGCGGATGCGAATGAATGCTGATCGTTGACGTTTCTTCGCGTTATACAGTGCTATTTTGCCTTAGGACGCAGTCGATCGAGCAGGGTTGGGGCAGTGGCTGGCTGCAAACGGCTTTGAAACGGAAGGAGACCTTCTGGGTGATGGGCTTCAGTACCTGTTTGAGTCTGCTTGTCGAAGAGAAGGTGTGTCTGAGACCCTTCGTTGCGCTTCGAGCATAATTCAGCATTGTGCAAATCGCTAAATTTACTGCTTTATTTGAACATGTTGTGATGGATGGTAGAAACGACGAGCCGAACTGGGTGAGTCGCGAAACCACCGTTCAGCCAAAAGTCGTGACAGATAGGATAAGCTGACAATGAATACCTCTTCCCACATAGCCATGTACGTTCTGCCCCGAGCACTGGAATCAGCTTGGTCTTCTGCCCGTAAGAGGGCTTGGGTGCCCATCGTGCCCTTCGGCGAGACTATACTAGGCGCGGCTGCTATGGCGATGGTCATGGATGCGTATAAGGTGAGTGCGGACCCCTTGCCCTACGCCAGCCATCATTCATCCATGCAGGACCACATTGCAATGCTGGCTCCGGCCCAGAGTTCTGTTATAAACCAAACTGATCGATTCTTCGTGATCACGCTGACTTGCCCTCGCTTGTTGGATACACTGCAGCATCAACCCGACGCGATGTCCGGTATCGTCAAGAAGCTGCTGTTCCAGCTCGTCGGACCGGTCTGAGTCTGATCTAAGTGGTATTTAGGTACGATCTACTTCACCAAATTCTGACAACTTGGCTCGCTTGGAGTAAGGTATAGATACATTGGATTAGGATAGATAGAAGGGTAGAAGGATGGTGATGGTGTGGTGACCGCGATTGGGGTCTAATTCATGCGGCAGGCAAGCCCTATGTCGCCTGCTAAGAAAGACACAGATCATACAGTATCAAGTACGCGTAGAGATCAAAGCTTGTCCCAATGATAACCTGTAAAAACGCATTGTACCTATATGAGATGCCAGGATCTTCCTCTGCGGCACTTTGCTTAGCTCTGCTTTGTACTCATAGCCCACAGTCTCAGTACGATTGATTTGCAGCGCGCTAAGATCGGTCGCTCCCACACTCGCTTCGCTCTCTTCAGGCTTGAGATGCTCTGTATTCACACAGTCTGTCAATCGCCACCAAGACATCTGCCAAATCATTTGCTCTATGAGTAGCTTACTTGCAAAGCAAAATGACGTACTGTGAATATCCTGCGTGTTCAGACTCCGCGCCGTATCCTGTAAACCCGGATCCCGTATCCCGTATCCCGTATCGTATTCGTCTCCATGTCGGCCAATGCGCATTGCATGGTATGTGTACTTGCTTGTATGCAAGGTAAGAGATGAGATCAATAAGAGTACTAAACCAAATTCAACTATGTCTAAATATCAATCAAATAAGAAAGAAAAGAAAGAAAGAGATCTCTGATCGTAAAGGATCCCAAATTCAAGGGTGGATCAATCGCGAGGCAGACCTAATCGGAGCCAAAAGCCAATTACTCATCATCCGTCGCCGACACTCAGCAGGTGCATCTTCTTCTGCATCCGCACTCCTTCTGCCCGCTTTTACGACTTCATTTCCTATTCGCTCGCTCACGCTCTTGTGGGTGCTCGGATATCGAACGCGCCCGTTCCACTACTACTAGGTCGGCCCATCACGATCCTAGCTGCCGGACTAGTGAGATCGTCAAAGTCTCCATGGAGGGTAGCTTCGGACAAAAACGCGACGGTCGTTTCGAACGAGGCCTTGAGGAGAGGAGAGGACTTGGCGGCGATACCTGTTCGGTTGAATGGTCTGTACCCTCCTGCGTGAGTCTGTGTTGATTCAATGCAAAGATTCGTAAGAGTTTATCAGCAACCATCACGCACACCGTTTGGTCAGGGTAGATACGATTCAAGGTGATTTCGAAGCAGTGTTACGGTTTATGATGACCTGAGACCAAACTCACCATGTAGTCGGCAATGATGGTCAAGTGCCTGTAATCAACGGCAATACCGTACGCTCCGAACACTGACGACACCTCATCGATAATCGCTCGTCGCGCAGCTTCCACTCCGTACGTGGTCAGAATAGCATAGATGTCGTTGGAGGCCAATCTGTCCAGGTCGACTAGCTCATCGGCCAAAGCCCACATGCCTCGGAGGTTTGATCCCTCAGTGATCAGGGTTCGCTATGAGGAGAATAGGTCAGCCAAGACATTCGCGCCGGAACAAGCAAGCGACATGACCAGAACAAACAAGCCATTATAGGTTGCCCATACTCACAGTGAACTCTCCTTTGTCAGAGAAAATCTTCATACATCGTCCAATGTTCTCGATCTCGTGGACGACTGAGCCTCGACAGCTTCGCTCAATCAAGTCAACCAAGAGAAGTTTAGGCGCGTTGGCGGGGAACTGTTTAGAGGTGTCAGCTCATCATTCCCGATCACAAGTAACAGAGGCAACAGTCTGCTACAAAACACGTGCACTCACCTCGAGATCGAATTGCGCTGACTTGCCACCGTGGACGTCGAAGCTGAAGGTGGTCGCATACTTGGAAGCAAGCTTGAACAGCTCCGCCAAATCATCGGCCTTCTCGTCCTTTCTCGCCTTCTCAGCAGCATCATCCACGATCCCTTCATCTTCCTCGATGTCTTCCATCTGCTTCTCCACAAAGTCTTCCAAGTCTGCAATGCCCGAGTCGGCGTTGGAATCCTCCTCGTACTCGTGTTGTCGACCTTGAGCAGCTCGCTTGAGCTGATATGAGTCTTCGTCATCGTTGTCGAGCTCATCATCTCTTCCGCGTCTTTGCACGGCACCGCCGGTCTCCTCATCTTCTTCGTCCGCTGCATCATCGCCACCAGCTTTTACCTTCAGTCCCTTTCCGACTTGCAAGTCTTGCTGGGCTGACTTGGCCACATTCCTCATCTCTCCCACGATCTCCTTCCTCAGTCGTGCCGCGAAACTGAATGCCAAACTCTCGTGCAGTTGCTCGGGCGTGATCTCATACTCCGGTCCGTACTCTTCAGGCGGGTAGAATTCAAGCAAGACAGTGTACTTTCGTTGTCGGGTTCCGTTCGCATCATCGGCCTTAGCTGATAATCGTTCAGTGACGGTGACCCGCTCCACAACCTCAGATAACGTCAGTCGCGAGGTTTGCTTGATGAACGTCTCGGTGTCGGGATCAGATACACCATCTCGCAGAGGAAGCTTCATTGTAGGGGTGATCGGCTTTGATGAAGCAGTCATGACGATCTCTCGCAGACGAGGGATACCAAGGGTAACGTTAGCAGCACCATGACCTGTTCGATGTAATGCAGAAAAACATCGTCAGCGTGGCTGAACCTGATCTTCGACTCAGTGATGACTTAGCGATGAACCGTGACTCACCGGCCAAATGGAAAGTGTTCAGCGTCATCTGAGTGGAGGGTTCACCAACACCCTGACTGGCCAATAGTCCAACCGCTTCTCCAGGCTCAACCAGACTCCTCATATATCTCGCTCGGGCTAGGTGCAAGAATTCTTTGTCTGCTATCCTCTCGCTCGCGAATGGTGAGGGCTTAATCTCGCCCTTCTTGCTGATATATCCGAACTTGTTGGTTTCGATGTACTCGTTTAGCTTTTTGGCGTAGGCCTCGGACATACTGCCGATGAATCGCGAAGGAGAGTAAAGCGCAAGGGCGGGCTCATACTTGTGGGGCTTCTTCAAAGCTTTCTTCATGTAAGAAACCGCATCATCATTAACCTTGCCATTCACATCTCCCGGTCGTACTCGGTTGACCAATGAGTGGTGGTTTCGGGCGGCAAAATCGAAGTGATTCAGATGCTTCTGCTTGGTCACATCGAGCGAGTCTTCACCATACATGAACTGGAGGATGGAAGAGTCGCTGTCTCGCACGGTATGGTCGTAATGCACTCGAACGCCTTCGAGATGCTTGATAAGACATCGCTGCAAGTAACCGGATCGACTGGTCTTAACGGCAGTATCAATCAAGCCTTCTCGACCGGCCATACAATGGAAGTAGTATTCCTGAGGTCGAATACCAGTTAAGAATCGATTGGCGACATAACCACCCGCTCGCGCACTTGTGTCGAAAGGCTTGAAGGCGGGCAGGGTTTTACCAGAAACCATGGTTGGCACACGTCGACCTTCAAGAGCTTGTTGACCCAATAGCGTAGAGATTTGCGAGGCGTTGACCTTCGATCCCTTGGCACCGGAGATAGTCATCATTTGCATATTGTTGTCGGGGAATGGTCGGACGAGGTGTTCGGGCAAGACATCATTGTTGATCTTCGAGGTGGTCTTGTTGAAGGCTGACTGCATGACAGCGTCGAGACCCGCCATGAGGTGGTCATCTCGCAAGATCTCCTCTAGTCGAATAGTGAGATTCTTGGCGGTGTCAGGGTTGTTGATATCGGAACCTTCAGGCAGGCCAACATACTTCATAGCCGCCTTCGCACCATCGCCGGACGCGTTCTCCAAGATCTTCTGCCTCATATTCTCGCCTTCGGCAGTAAGGATCAAATCGTCCATTCTACACGAGAAAGCGTTATGCTGAAGATACTTCGTCAACAGTCTACCCAGGACACCAAGCAATCTGTTGGCGATGTACGGGCCGTAAAGTTCGTGAACGGAGTGGACGAGACCATAAGCCGAAGCACCATATTGGGATTTGTCCAGAACACCACATATGAGGTGTCCATCGAGGAAGATAACGTTCTCCTCCGACATGGTAGGATCACTCGAATCGTCACGGCCCCACAGCTTGTTCTGCACCTTGTTCTTCGAGTTCAGGTTGAGACCCTTGGCATTTTGAGGAGTCAAGTTGGCAAGGATGGTGGAGAAGATTTGCTTTCCGGTCCACAGCGGTCGAGGTTTGAAGATCGCTGGAGGTAAGGTGATGATCCGATCTCGACCGGTATAGTTGTCCTCCGTTCTCAAAGCACCGTAAATGAGCTGGAAATACTCTTCTCGAGAGAAGAAAGATGACTTGTTGCACATCCATACACCAGCAACAACATGATCCTGGATCAAGCCTCGAAGCGGGTTACCAGATGTCGGCACAAGGTATTGATTATCGGTGTTTGCGATCATTCTCGCTTCGGCTCGAGCCACCTCGTTTTGGGGGAAATGAATGTTCATCTCGTCTCCGTCGAAATCGGCGTTGTATGAATTACAGTTGGCGTAGTGCATTCGGATAGTCTTCTCACCCAGCAGTACTTTGACTTTGTGCACCATCATACTGGGCTTATGCAGCGTAGGTTGACGATTCAGGATGACAACGTCTCCATCTCGGATGTGTCGGTAAACCTTCTTATTCCTCTTGGGAGGGCCAGTGCTGCTTCCTACACCGTGGTCATCCCCTTGAGGGGTCAGGAGTTGGTTGGCAATAGCAGTTCGTTGTTCGACAGTCGTTCGATCCTACCATGTGACGTTAACGACGCACTCATCAGCGCTGTCGACTGATGTTAAACCAGGTCGTTGACACTCACCAGAGATATCTGTGTACCGTCTTCATTTTGCACAAGCGACGCTCCAGGATGCACCTTAGGACCATTGATTACTAACTGCCTCATCTCATGGACATTCTGCTGGGTAACCGGTTCAGGGTACGTCAACTTCTTGGCGAACACAGGGGGAATTCCAATTTCGTTGGTCTCGATGTTGATATCCGGCGAGATGACCGATCGAGCAGCGTAGTTGACTCGTTTACCCTACAATATCATCAGCTCCTGACCGGACCATCGTTGGAGGTAGAAGATTGACCCACCATCATGTGCTTCCTGAACAAACCCTCCTTCTTCTCCAATAATTGCTTGACACCCTGAGGTGGAAGCTTGCCTTGTCTCATTACAGTAGGGTTCTTCGTACTGTCCATGAAACTGTTGACGTCGTGTTGCAGCTTGATCAGAGCTTCAAGCAATAGCTCGAAAGCTCTCGCTCCATCCACCTTAGCCACCGCATCCAGTACGGCTTCTCCCTTCTCAGCCTTTGCTTGGTCGATCAATCGACGATTCAGGTCTTGGATCCGTTGAGAAGTGGTGATGACAGCTGACAAGAGGGAATTTTGCGAGTTTTCGAAGAGGTCGTCGCCCATCTTCGCAGGTGGTCTGAACCGAGTGGGAGTAACGGGGATCACGTCCAGGAAGAACATATCGGCAATGGGCGCGGCTGAGGTGTTTTTTGATGATGATGATGACGCAGAGGGACTTCCATGTCGGCCATACAGCAATCGGCAAATCTCAGGCTCTTTGGCGAACAGCAGCCGAAGGTGGGATCGAACTTCGGCAGCAGACATGACTCGCTCATTTCTTCCCCTAGCACCCTTTACTTGTCCACTAGCAGTCTTGGCAACTGTCCTAGCGATCTCTTCACCTTCTTCCTCCTCCTCGTCTTCCTCCTCTTCCAAACCATCCACTTCCATCGCTTGGTCCTCGTTTTCGCTGCTCCGATCGCTGTCCATCTCGATACCTTCATCAATGTCGTCAGGGTCGGCAGACTTTCGATGCTTGGAGAATTTGCTTCCAGCAGCAAGAACATCCCGTCGTCTCAGACTAGCCATTTTGTTCGCCTGCTTGTGTTTGAGAGAGAGGTCGTACTCGATGATCTTGATGGCCTTTTCTTTTCTGAAAGTGTACGCGTGACTAGAACGAGTTGACATGAAAATCAGCATCGGAACTGTCAAATCCGGAAGCAGGTAAACTCATGCTTCACTCACGCTGAGCATCGACTACACTTCGCCCAATTCTTCTTAGAGAACTCATTCAACAGTCTCTTTCTCTCCTCGAATACAATGCCGTCCTTGTATGAATCCCTTCCGTTCCCATTTCCCGTTTTCTTCGCAGCCTCGAGTTGTGCAGACACGTAGGCATCAACTCGCACTATGAGCTCGGCGGCATTCTCCTTGCTGATTGTTTTCGATGCTGGGCCAGCTCCAATCTCTTCATCTTCTCCGAGAGCCTCCTCATCTCCGGGCTTGGATGACGTTCCCAAGGCTTTGGCGAAGATAGCTGCCACATCGTGCGATTCCGTCAGGAGACCGGCATCGAGCAGTCGGATTCGTGCAACGTATGAGGCGAGCTACAGAGCGCGTTTCTCGATGAGCAAGAATGATCACAGTCACGGTATACGTGGAATGAGGGGCCGAATGGTCAGTGGGGTATGCACTCACAACCAGCTCTGGCATCTTGAAATGGTGACAGAACAGACAGACCGTTCTCAAAAGCCCGTAACATTGGTTCATAAAGAGAGGGTGGAAGACTGGGGTAGGGAGCTCGATATGGCCATAATGACCGGGACATGAGAAGTATGACAGAGAGCATGATTCGCAGCTGCAACATGTCCAGCAGAATCCGATATGTCAGTTGGGCCGAAGTGACATCAGACTGAGAAGCGTGAAGCGTGCTGACTCACACATCCCTCGCACTCATAGGTCCCAATTTAGGGTCATATAAACCTCCTCTTGTCGGTAAGTTGAGGTTATCCAGCAAAATGGGGTTATCGAGCTTCTTTACTGATATGGCCTTGATGTCATCAGCGGAAAGGAAGGAGAATGACAGCGAGGTGATCTCGCTGTGGATGGAATGAGCGATATCCATCTTGGCGAGGGCCTCCTAGGGTAGGCGTAGGTGCGATCGGTCGAAAGGAAGACAGGGGGAGGTGACGACGAGCCGCTTTGTCAGAGGTGAGTTGGCGATATCACTCGTCGCCTTTTCAGCACTAGATCGGCAAAGGTGGTGAGATCAAGGGCATAGACTGCTTAAAAATGAGCTACACCAGAAAAGTCGAACATGCAAGTCGAACTTTTGCGCAAAGCTGGATAGGTGAAGAAGGTAGCTTAGACGGAGACGAGCCAGGACATGTCCGTCGGTGCATTGCATACTAAAATTCTCCACTGCCTGACATTTTCGCCCTGAACCGGAACACGTGGCCTAGAGGGCCCGTTACGTAAAATCTTCGGTTGTTTGATTGAGCTTTGATCCGGCGCGGTCTATTCTATCACAGCTAGGATGAATATCACCTTGAAATTCAATGGCTTGGTAACGAAGCCTTTATGTTAACAATCTTCTCATTACAGAGATCATGACAGAGGATCTGGCGAATCTGACACGTACCCCTGACCTCGAAGAACGAAGTCCGTGACGCTGTGATTGCAAAAATCGTTATAAGCTGCTTCGACTGCGCGCTCAACGTGGACGACGGACAAGATGTCCACATCGCAAGATATCGATAGGTGAGCTGTCTCCCTCAGATCGGCACATGATTGTACGACTCAACTTTGAGTGACCTTCAGGCTCTTCCATCGTGCGGTGGATATTGTACAGAGGTATGTCGAACAACTTTGAACGATATAATGTAGGGGACAGGAGAACGCTGATCGGGCATTGCCCTTAGCTTGCCGAAGGGAGGACCGGTGCAGACATCTTACGAGGAGAAATTATGGCTCTATTCACTATACAAACAAGGTGAGCTGTTGTGCAACCCTTCGGTATGCTATTATCTCTAGAGTGGGCTTGGTGAGTTGACTCTGTAGTCTGCCTTTCACAGGTACCGAAGGCGATATCTCAATACCTCGTCCAGGGATGTTGGATATTCTGGGGAAAGCGAAATGGTGAGCGATCGCTTAAACAGACTCGCACGCAGCTTCTAGCCAAACGACACCCCTTGTCAACGACGATCAGAGGAAACAATCAGCTGAAACGGGGACACCTTGCTCAGGGATTCATGGAATAAGCAAAAAGGTATCGATAAAGCTGAGGCTAAGCGGTTATACGTCAATGCGCTGCTAAAGGTGAGTCGATCATAACTTCCCGTGAATTTAGCTATAAAATTCCATCAATCGGGATACGTAGCTGTGTCGCTATCGTGACGCAAGTCGGTGCTGACCTCTTCTCTCTGTAGATTCTGAAGAAGCATAGCGAGCTGGAGAATGTAAAGGTCCACCTCTCCGAGTTAGAATCTTTCGGTTCGACCTCTATCCCTCGCCTTCCCATGGCCGATATGGCAGATTCCGCAAGACCAGCGTCTCCCGCCTCGTCAACATCATCTTACCACTCATCCCAAGCTTCTCCACCGCCGACCATTCCACCGCCGCCCACGTATAATATGCTTCCACCCGACCCATTATTGCCTCCACCGGACGTAGCTGAAGACATTGTTCCACCATCGGCATTGACCTCCTCGCATCGATCCTTGTTGAGTCTTTCGCAAGCGCATCGATCACCCGATGTCGGGTTGGGATATGACCACGCGTCCGGCGTGCCATCCATGGGTATCAGCGCGGCAACTGGCGGTGGCGGAGCTGGACACGTAGCGTCACGAGCTCACAGCTTGATAGGAGGGCGAGGAGGCAGCAGCAGTGTACAAGGCGAATTCAGACACAGTGGGAAAGATTCGGTTCATTCATTTAGGCAGCGACCGTATTTCGAGCCACCTCAACAGCAGCAACAATACTTCAGGGGAGGCCCGGGATTCGGAGCAGGCCCGAGTGCAGGTGCAGTGGGAGCACGTCCATACAGCCCCCAAGTACCGGCTGTGCGTGATTTTGGCGGGGTTCCAGGTCCAGGAGTTCTAGGCCTGGGAACAGGACCAGGTTCAGGTCTAGGGAACCCCCATACGCCAGATCCTCATTTGTCACCTTATCTGGGGTTGAATGCCCCGACGCCCATATATCCCGCTCGACCAGGATCGACCTCGACGTTTCTTTCCCATGCTCCACCTCAACCGCTAAACGTAGCCAACACCTTGCAGTCGATCCAGACTTCCCTTGTAGCTCTGCACGAACGGCTGTCGGTCCTGGAACGTACTCAAGCTATGATATTGCGTAAGGATGAAAGGAGAAGGAATTGGTTCTGGACTTCAAGAGAGGACGAAGAACTGGATGAGATCGAGGATGATACGCGAACGCAGAGAGACAGGATCAAGAGCGGGCAATCAATCGGGAGTATCAACACAATTACGAAAGTCTCAAAGCGCAAGGGAAGGCTGTCGACAAGGGTGCTATGGTTTCTCTTGACAGCCTTCAGAAGGGCATTGGTGGATGTAGGGGTAGGAATGATGATTTTGCTTGTTGGAGTGATTGTGCTTGGCGGAGGATGGAGAAGGGCTAGGTTCACCTTTGGAAGGCTGAAGACGAGGCTTCAGAAGTACATCACAGAGTGAAGCATTGTTGCGATTATGTTGCTGCCGGAGCAGAGGAAGAAGCGGTGGTGGTAGTCTCGGTATCAAGGGAGTGGCTTTCGGCATGTTGGAAATTGTCATCTCACTACATCTAGGTTGTATACATGTCTCTGCTGCTATTGTATCGATTCAGCGGTCAGGTGATGCATATCCGTCGTCTGTGTCATGCCAAGGAGGGCAAGGGCCCGAGGCAAGATCTCTGTCAGCATGTGCGTTTGCGGGTAAACATACAGTCAGCGCAGGGTAGTACACATACTGTATAGTGCAGATCGCATTTCTCATAGTTAAAAAAGGATGATATACATGTACATATCTTTGGTCATCTTGCATGACGTATTGTATGAAGATAAAGGCAGAGTAGTCTGCCTGTATCGAAATCCCAACGCTCTCGATTCTAGACCTATTCTTACTACCATTGCCAGGGTGGTGATCTCTGGGCTTGAGTCCTCTCCTATGGACGAGCGTTTCTTGTGCTACAGCCATCGCGTTGGCCGGATACCCTTGGATCGGGCCTCTACCAGATGACCATCCTCTCGTTGTCAAGATCCGTCAGGTTGCCAACCTTTTCTTCACTCCTATCATCTAGGTTATCTTTTCCCTTTTCCCTGATCGACCGACATGCGCTTACGCCGAAGCCGTCTATCGAGCTTATCCCATCCTCATTTTAGAAGAATCGGTACCACATGAACAGGATGAAGAAGAAGCCGATACCGCCTATAGGTGCCCATTTACGTATCAAGGCCTGCAAGTTGATATTTCGCGCCGCTTTTCGGTATTTCGCGGATTCCGATCGGAGAGATGTCGAAAGGTGTGACATTCCTGTAGGTGGACCAGCGCAAGACTTTGCAGTCAGCATGCTGCCTGGAAGTCTTTCTCATCCCGTATACTGATGAAGGAACAAGCATGACCAAAATTCGAAGATATCGGTAAAGCAGAGCGAGGCCGACTTCACTCACGGTCCAAGCTATCGCCTCGCCAGAGCAGATCCTCCATATTCTTCGTCATGATTCTCGTAACATCCTTCAAATTCTCATTGAGCTGATCAAGCTGATTGCCCTGTGCTCCTGAGCCACTTCCTAAGGACGACGAAGCTGTCGCGGCGCCTCCAGGACCTTGGGTCAGAGATCTTGAGTCTCGATAGAGTCGGGTCGTCTTAGAGATGAAGGTGTCTGGGGTGATAACAGCGAACCACTGTCAGCGTACCAGCCTGCACCCAGCCCGCATCCGTGTTGAGCATTCCTGTGAGGCTATCATGGAAGTCACGAGCGATGTGAGGCGCGCCAGATTTACCCAAGTTTGGCTTTACCGGCAGAGAGGGATGGAGAGGCGTCAAAACCTCAGACCGGTGGCCTGAAAGGTGACAGGGCAAACTCACCAAATCCCATGAACGCATAAGGCCTCGTAGCACCATCAATCTTCCCCTCGTAGGATCTTTGGAATTCCTTGGACAACTCATCGAGGTATGAGAAGGCGAGTTTTCGGGGGTATGACGAGTCGCAAATGCACATATAGATGACTTTGTCGACTATCAGGTAGCTACAATTGTATTTCGATGAGACCAAGTTAGATTAGGTCACGCCACCACACTCAATTGACTAACAGAGGAGGACAATGTGAGATGAAGAAAAAGGGGACAATGCTCACTGTAACGTGTATTGGCCCGACTCGATTGAACATGCCGGTTCACTGTTCGCGTTCAGTCGTCGGAAAATGAGCTTTGATTGCTGCTTGTATTCCGTCAAAGCTTTCTCGGTCTGGTACAACAAGCAGATTCAGTTCCGTGACAGCATACTCTCTCTTCGCGAGGTGAAACACAATGATCCGGGCGAACGATGAAGGAATGATTCTAAAGCTAGATCACCTTGCTTGTTGCGTGTTCGTATGGGAGGATGAGCATGATCCCGGTTGTTTCACGTTAGAGTCAGACTCACGCTCTCATCGTCCACACTGGCAGCGAGCGGCAGCCCATCGTGCACTCGGAAGATCGTAGTTGATCGAACCATTCTTGTTTAGTCTCCTTCGATGGCCAGTAATCGAAGTGAAGATTGTCATGCTCATCTATAGAAGTCGAGGAATGTCAATAGCTCGCACCTCAACGTGTCAAGCGGTGACTTCAGCGAAGTGCGGGGTAGCTGATTTTTACGTAACGAGCTCCTTTCTAGCGACGTCACTGTCAGTTTACGGTCGGTGGAGGAAGACCAGGAAGTCTACAGGAGGCATACAACGACGATAGAGAAGGCAGTTGCAATGGCAGCAGATGATGTAGTAAACCACAACGTGATTGTCCGAATCACACGCCTCGAGAACCACATCCCATCATAACCCACTTGGCTAGCTCGAAACGATCGGCGCAGTAAGCGAGCTATCGGTAAAACAACATGTTGGAAGCCACTCACGAGGATCTTGACAACGAGCTCGAACTGATCTCGTCATCTCTCTTACCTTCCGAAACACTCGATTCCTCTTCGTCCCCCTCCGGTCAAGCGACTTGGCCTCGGGTTATGAGCATCACGAGCTCGGACAGTGCTTTGTCGCTACATGTGACGATTAACCAAGGATACAGAAGCAAACAGGCTGTGAAGATCGAAGTGAAAGGTTCGGTAATGGGCAGAGAGGAAGCGACGGGTTGGCAGAGGTGGACTGACGAGAAGATGACCGAGTACGACGAGAGCGATGAGTGAGTATCCTATCGGTAGGTGGTAGATCGGCCGCTATGTATGACGCTCACTCCGAATAGCTACCCCTTGTATCAGGTCCTAACGACCCACTTCCTCCCCTTGCTGGCCCCATCTTCGACTCCCTCCGATATGATCCCTCATCAAGGTCAACCAGACAAGTCAATCAGCATCGAAGACAAAGACAGTATATGCTCAAAATCTGCCCGACCGCATCATGCTCTGCTGATATCGCATCACCTACTGTCCTCAACCAAGCGGAAAGACCTCTTATCACTCTCCTCTTCATTATCGTTGACTGGCTTCAGCAAGACTGGTCATCCAGGCATAATGTATGCTATAGGAGAACTGTCAGACTTGGAAGAATGGATAAGAGAGGTCAAATCATGGAACTGGCTGGCATTGAAAGTTCGCATCACGCCAGAGGTGATACCGGATGAAGAAGGCAGAGAGGATCCATCGACAAGGTCGAAGGGGAAGGAGAACGGGGCGAGGAGAGGGAAAGGTAGGGGAGATTGGACGGAGTTGGAGAAAATCAACGAGGCGCTGGATTGGTTGAAAAACAGAAATCCGGGAAGGGAGAAGCTACTGATGGATTTTGGGGTTGGAGGAGGCGCCAGATAATGCAATGGAGAGCTTTAGGCAGCGCCGGTGACAGATCAATCCTCGGTGCGGGTGTGCGGGTGAGTGCCCTCGATCCCAGGGACAACTATCATTCTAGGTACTCGGCTCGATACAGATTGCGTGCATGTGACCAGATATATACTGCCGCTGACTGTAGTTGACGTGTACTGTACCTATACCCACATCATGAATGATTGATGCACGACGTAATGGATAGACTGGCAGTCCAAGTGCAAGGCAGCACCCACGAACGCACGGACCATCTCGCACCTCAACACAGGTCGGGTATAAGAACAGCTTCACTCTTCGAGCTGTACATCCTTCTCCGCTCTGGCGTATCTTTTTGTTCTCCTTCTTCTTCCTCCCTTCCCAGCTTTTCGAAGCCTTGCAAGTCAGTCTCCAATTTCATCATCCGTCACATTGTCCGCCGGCAAAATGGAGTTGATTCTCGCAAGGGGCCATGGCCAAAGTCCCTACTCAGTCGAGCAGACCTTTCAGCTTGCAAATCAGTCATTACAGGATATGACACACATCGAGTATACAGAAGATGTCACCACTAAGGTATCTCTTCCTCCGCTACTATGAAGAAGTCGCCCAAGCGGATCGATGCTGATATTGCCTGTGCAGCTTCTGGAGAATATGACCTTGCTCGAGATTACCGAGTCAGAAGATCGCGACCCCTTTCCTGATCTACATAGGTGGTTGCAGACCGCCGGCAGTGGAATCGACCTGGAGGAAGTCATCGACGTTAAACTGGTTACCTCAAGGGCGGCAATGCAATTCATTTCCACGTCCCTGCAGGCACACAAGGAAGCGCATGCCCGGTCACCGGCCGTGAAGACAATCGGCAAGCCATTCGGTAAGGGGCATTATTCTTCACATAAAAGATGATGAAGAGCTAATATCATTCTGATGCTTTATCAGTCAATCCACTCAAGAATGGTCAGCGCAGGAAGAACGTCCGCCTCACAGTTGAAGCTATCGTCTCAACTCCTAGCTTATGCCGAGGAAAGGATGTTTTGCCGAAGGCGTGTAGTGAACTGACTCAAGTAGGAAAGGTGGAGCATATCTGCTTGCGCATGATGGAGACCCCTTCTGCTGATGTCAAGGCCCCGGACGTCGAGGATGTGTTGTACGTGTACTCGCAATGTCGTTTGTCCTACGCACCCCAACTATGCTGACTGAACCTAACCTTGGTGCAGGGATTTGAATCTGAATATCACTTCCGAAGCTATCGAGAAGACTCGTCGCCATGTACAAGCTCTGAAGGATCAATCACACCCGTACTTGACAATCGCTTCGGGGAAGGTCGAGGAACATCCCATCTGGGACAAGTGGGAGAGGCAAGCGAAAGCCACACTACAGGTGAGCTCCTTTCCCAGTACCCAAGATGGAGCTGAGTAGCCCTTCGTCAGATTACACCTCGCCCAAAGCGCCTTCCCATGGTCCACCAATTTCTTCCTTCGCCAAAGTTTGAGTTTCCTGCGACCTACGACAGCATTCCGGGTTTGGGTCGAATGCTGCCGTTTGACGATGATTCATTCGACCAGCCTCGATATGGTGACCAAGTCCTTCCATCCTCCAGCGCCAAAATCAATCGTGATGAACACCAGCTGCACAGAGCATACGATTCTGCTAATCTAGATTACTTCGGTAAGCTAATGTGCAAGACGTCTACGGCATCGTTGACGCTTTGGTCACGGGCAGACGGAAGTCCATTCCTCCCATTGACTCCCTCAAGCACATCGTGGTCTTCTGCTCCGTCCAGGCGCTCCGATCACCATCAGATCAGCCCAGGCGGCGCATTCAGCAGAAGCCCTGACGGTACCGACCAAGTAAGCTGGACTGTTGACCTGAAAGGCGGTTGTAGGTGACCTTGCTTGTTTCTGTGACGATCTTCACGGTACTGACGCCGTCGGCCCAGCCGGTTTACATCTATTCGACTCTTCATATATTAATACAACCGACTACTCATCTCAAGACAACCGATTCCATATGACCCGAAGTCCGCCTTCGATAAGATCATTTGACCAGCAATATACCTCTGACCCTCGTCAGCAGAGCTCCTGTGATGCATCGGATGGCTCTCGACAGCATCAGGGATCGTCCCCCCTGTCGAACCGCCAATGTTCCGATCATCTCTCCGGGAATCATACATTTGACAACATCTCATCCCAGTCACATTCGCCTCTGCGATCCGGCGCAGGTGAGTTCCCAGTCGCTCTGTCCAATTAGTGGAGACTGAATCTATCTCATATATAAGATGTCTGGAATGATCCGACGATCAATCCTGCCCTCGTATTCCCTTCATCGGGAGGGACGGCGGTACCGAGCCATATATCTGGCGAGTGGCAGAAATCTAATTTGGCCAACGCTGCTTTCTATGAACAAGAGCCTCGCCAGCCGAGAGCAGGCCAGATCTCCGTACAAGTGAGTTTCTTTTCCTCGCGATTTCGATGCTTGGACTCATATGAACATGAGTGCAGCATACAGAGCCTTTGTTCCTTCCCGCATCCCCTGCGAGCGACAGCGACAACACTATGTATAACTCGAAACTCAACATCGCTGCCCCATCGGCCGAACATCGAGCCGCCAAAAAATTATCTGTGGAATTACCGATCTCAACTCCTAAGAAGACACTCACGAGTAAGTCTCCACGGTGGCTGACATGGCGGAATGTGGAGCTCGCTGAGCGAATACGTGCGGAGCACGTAGGGCGGGGTTATCAAGAGCGAAAGCAGAGGGCTTGTACCGTACAGAAGGACGAGGAAGTCGATGAACTGGGTCCGGAGGAGTACTCTAATCCATTGCTGGAGCGGCCTACCAGAGCAGATATAAGTTCTCGGGCTCACGGTGCCACTAACAAATCAGCCGCAAGAGCTGCGACAGAGTTAGCTTCAGCTCCCATAGGAAGTGGGGGAGAAGTGGCGAGACCAACGAAGAAGGCGAAACATCACAAGAAATCGAATGGGGAAATTTCTCTGGACGACCTTCTCAAGACCCTCGATCCTAGCGCTATCGGCAAGAAGAAGGCAGCCAAGATTGAAGAGTGGACTCCGAGATCGACGACCCTCCGAGGCTTAAGGGAGGATCAAGTAGTGCAGATTGATACCCCGCCGATAGTCGTACGCCCGCATACACTCGATGGCTTCCTCTTACTACAGGGTCGCAGCGATCTGGTCGAACGGAAGGAGTCAATCTCTGAGATCCGTGAATTTTCGCCTCCTCAAGAAGACAGCTACGAAGACTGGCGCAAAAGCAAAGACATCCGCAATCCTAGATGGTATCTTAAGTCCACGACAGACATTATCGCGCCTCATGCTCCACCGTTTCCGATCCTCGTCGCCTCGACTGTACTTCACAGTATACCCCTCATGAGAGCTATGATAGAGGAAGGCTTCGATCTTGTGGAGCGCGAAAAGAAGATGGAGGAGGCCGATATCGTTCTTTCCGCCTGCACTGCCGTCATTATTCATGACTTCGCTACTCTTGGCCATACCCACGACCGGCTCTTTGAAGATCTGAAAGCGGCTGCGGGCTTTTATCATCGAGTTATCCTCATCTTTGAGGTTCAACCCTTCACTGCTCCTCCCGACCGCGGCCGTTCCTCGAAAGGAAGCACCACTGATCCGCTGACTGGCGATGCTATGAGAGGCTTGAGAGCTTTGAAAAAGGCATATGATTACGCTTTCCATCATACCAAGTCGCTCATTGGTGACTTCGAGATCGTATACGCCTACAATGGTGCGGCGGAAGTTGCCAGAGCCATCAACAGCATCGTCAGACAGGAGGGTCATCAGGCAGTTGATGGCATGGATGGCGCACTTTGGCAAGAGACATGGGGATCGCGCGACTGGCTTAAGAGGATAGAGCCTGTGAGTGGAATATTTCCGGGATTTAGCGTCACGGCAACTGCTGACTCGACGAGTCGCAGGAGGACTGGCAGATTCAGGAATTGGTTGCTCATCTGGGTCTGAACACTTTTTGTGCTATCTACGCGTTCTATCGAAGTGAAGGGAACATGAACGCCATCGAGGGGATGAGCGATCGCGAGAGGACAGAAGAATTCGAGGCTGTCTTTGGAACGGTGATCGTGGTGCGTGCAGTATTCGGTCGTCTTGTGGTCAGCTGATCGTAGTGCCATGGTACTGACGGAGAACATTGTCTTTCGTGGGACAGGATCGTCTCAACCGTTTGATCAGAGAGAAAAAGGAATGGTCTGCCTCTGCTCAGCGCATGCTCCCCCAATCGGCTCATTAAGCCCGTCATTCGCTCATGCATGGTGGCAGGGGGGTAAGGAGAGGTTGAGATCCACATTCAAAGGAGATGGCAGCGAGTGGAACTGGGAGGGGACTCATAATTAAGTATGTGCTGGGGTGCAGCAAGGGAGTCCAATGTCGAGGCACTGAAGGGATTGGCTGTAGAAGCGTCACTGCGGAGCGCAAACATCGGTGCAGAGCATCCATTCACTGTAAATAGCATCGCGTACAATATCACTGCCATGCGTTGACGATCTCATGCATCACTCTATACATGTGCACGAAGTACACCCGTTACAGTACATAGCCTCGAACATGAGATTGTGGAAGCGCGGAGATGTCTACCAGGCTACCACCTATCCACTCGAGCGCAGCTCGAAAATCCTTGCGATTACATCAGATCACTGAACGTGACTCACGGGCAGGACAACAATTTATGTCGAGCGAGACAGAGAAGAAAGAAACGCGGTCGAAAGAGCCAGAAGCAGCAGCACAAGTAAGCCAGCCAGCTAGCGACATTATGATACTCTATTATAACCCGAGAGAGAACATACTATATTGACAACATGGACCACCTCTCTTCAGCTTCTGCTAAGAGCTACTATCGGTTCTGCTGTCCGACTCAGTTCTCACTACAAACCCTCTGGGAGGAAACTCCCACCTCGGCTCCTTTCTTCGGCGTCCATAGACTCTCCCTCGGCTCGTTGCCGCTCAAGCGGCAGGCCTATCTTCCTACTGGAGAGAGCTTGCAGCACCCTCGTGGCCGGTCGCCTCTTCTCTCTTCGCACTCCGGTCCCAAGCTCGGCGTCCCGTGGTCCAAGCTGATAGGCGGGTGTCTTCCAGTCCTCTATGCAGATTGACCGGTCGGATCCTGGTGATATCCCTTGCTGCCTATCCCGATCAACAGGTTGATCTTGGTCAGAGGACCTCCGACTCCTCCGGAATCCTCCTCCCGTCTTATGCTCCACCCACCGCCTCACCAAAACATGCAGCCCAGCCAGCCCAAATATCAAACACACCAGCGATGCGAAGACCACCACGAAGCACGCGGCGGGATTCCACTCGAAGACATATTGCTCTCTGAGGGACGCGAGTTGTGAGGCGCTGTACTGCGTAGGGAGGAGGGCGGTCATGGCTGCTTCTGCCGAGGCTGAAGCTGCGGCGGCGCTAGCGTTGGCATTGGCTTGGGCTTCTGCGTGAGCGGCTAGGGCGGCTGTATCTGATGCGAGCGGAAGCGATGGGGATGTCGTCGTGGAAATGGGTTGATCTTGCTCTTGCTCTTGCTGTTGCTGTTGCTCGGGTGCTGGAGCTGATGTTTGTGAGTTGGTGGATACAGAGGCCCGTGTTGACTTGCTAGGCGACACAGAGCTGCTTTGGCTGTCAAATGAGAAGCGCTACTTCAGCATTGACAATGGAAAGGCTTACTCGTGCACGGCAGTAGACAAGCAGACAGTCAGGCGATGCCACACGCTCGCATCGAATCCCAGGAGCCCAGTCAACTTCACATGCGATACTCGGATAGAAGTTCACAGCACTGCTCTTCTAGCAGGAGGAGCCTGAGATATGCGCCACACTCACTCTGCCGCCCAGAACGCTGCAGACTGTATCACAGCATAATCGAAGCCCATTCTACCGCCAGAGCCATTACCGCTGCCGCCACCACTTGTGTCTCCCTTTTCATTCTCGTCTTCGATATATCCGAGATTGGTGAATGTCAGAGAATGTTCAGAATCTTCAAGACCGTGCGCCTCGAAGAGCAGAGTGTGGTAGTCCACCGTCTCCTGCGTAAGAGAATGAATTTCGGAGTCTTGGTTATCGAGGTTGATTCGGAGGGAGCCGTATTGGGGTCCGGCGATCCCGTAAGCCCAGATGTCGGTTCCTGATGGACGATGCGACAGGCATCGATGGAGCATGCAAGTGCTCTTCGTGAGCCGGCTGTTTGTGCTTATGGGGTCTGTCGCCCACGGATGTGTGCTGATTGCAGTCGTACCCGAGCAGTCATCACTCACCCACAAAGCTAAGCTTGGTCCAGCTCCCCTCTTTGTTCGTCCAACTAACACTCTGATTCCAGAACTGATTCAGAACAGTCCTCATCTCCTTGACTTGAACTTGGAACTTGCCGATCCACTGATCTGAGCCATTTACTCGGAGCATGTTCCAGCCGTCCGAGAGCTCTAACGCGGAGGTGGCCCATTGCGAGTCGTCTATGGTGTAGTTGCGCGCCCTACGCAGTGCACATGTCAAGCAGAGGTGGCGTGAGTGCTCGCGCCGTGTCGCTGCCATTGTACTCCGCCGGGAGGGGCATGCCAGGCAGTTTGGGCAGTGTAGATGACAACGACACCTACACGCAAATGACGAGTCGAGTCGAGGAGAGGACTCACATCTTAACGAAACATCAGGACTCTCCGCACCTGAAATGACACTCGCACTCCTTCAGTTCTCGCTGTTTTCCAGCCGAGCGAATCGCTGACGCGACTTGCGGTTTCAAAGTTGAGCGATGTGAGGGTTATGAAGCATAAGTGCTGGGGATCGAAGCGGAGACTCTACTCAACACTCGACCGAGGGAGTAGGCGCGATGCAAAAAAGAAGAAGAGTATAAACACGGGTATTTCGTGGAATGTTGCACGTCTATCGATGATCAGGATGAAATGAGGCTGGGATGAAAGGGGACGATCGATGCTGTGGCCTTCGAGTACATGTAGGCCTCGTTTAGCTCTCGCACTATCCGTTCCGACTTGTACGGCGCCTTCGATGCTGCGATACACGAGTCCCGTCAGTACCTCGCTCGGTGCTGGCAACAAGTGGAATGGGCTCATACAGCGGATGAAAGGAGTGGGCCTGTACTCCACTGTACTTGGAGTCTGTACTCAAAGCTGCGTAGAGTATTGGGTCAACACTGGTCTTGAGCAGCGGGCCTGTAATCATCTGTTATGCTGCATCCTGCGAGTAAGCTGAGATGTAGTGCCACAGAGATACCTGAAGTAGACAGTTCAACTCCATTGACGACTCGACGTAGGGGTAGAACCAATCAGTATCCGGACAAAGGCCATTCCTTTGCACTGCCTTCTGGTAGTCGAGTCAGACATGCTAGGGAGGCGTCTCTGATTCTTGTGTCACAAACGTACCACAAGTGATCGAACGGACTCTCCGGATAGCTCGGCGCTCTGGCCTGTCGCCTTTGCCTCGACTGTTCCCATCCATCAGCTTGCATGCAGTATGAATACCTGATTGGTGATGACGACGATGCTATGGGATCTGCATTGAAGACACTGCGCAGAGCGGACGGGATGGCAATCCTACAATCTTCTTTTGATTTTATTGGAATTTTACATAGTCGCAATGACAGGCCAATTCCTCATCTACGGCCATAGAACTGGTAAAATACCGCATCCCGTCCGCTCTGCGCAGTTTTAACACCAGTATCGCTCGGTTAGTACCAGGGTGGGGGACCACCTGGGAATCCCGGGTGCTGTAGTTTTTGTTTTTGCGACCTATCCATGACACGTTAACGAATGCATTCAAAGATGCTTGAATCACTTTCGTTTTTGACAAAGCATGGAGAACATCAGAGTTTATGATGGTAACTTTATGTGTATGTGCGTTCGTGCGTGTGTGCGCGATAAAGCATAAAGGTACCATCAAAACGTCCATGTAGGGCGAAGACTCCATCGGGGCACGGTTCACTTGCCGCGCTTATTCTCCGAACGTTTGATGGCTCAACTCAGGGGATGGAGAAGACACGGTCGATGTGCAAGTAGTGTTCACGGTGATCAAATAGATGAGATCGGATGCTCTGTGTGTGGGTCCTACGGACATACTGTACAACAACTGCCGCTAAATGGTTGACCGTGAGTTATGGAGCGCGATCGAGGGTGTTACAAGACTTGGTAGTGTGGTATCCCAGGCTCAGCAGATATGATACAACATGAATGGAATCATGAGAAGATAAAATAGCGTTCTGAGGTTGACGAGGTGCCCGGAGTGGTTGATCTTTTCAGCATATCGGTCGCCTCCAAGTTGGTCGTTCCTTCGGACGCGGGTAAAAACTGCGATGGGCATTACAAGCCCTTGGCGGATTGAGGACCGCCTTCGGCACGCAGACTACCCAGATCCACTTGCAATGCTCCCTCGCCATTCTCCACCTCAGCCTTCCTGCTAGCTTCCAGCAACTCCAAAACATGAGGTGTCAACTTGCTGCTCCTATAAATCCTCGCATTGGTATAACCCTTGTCATCCGAAGCTGAAGTAGAAGCTGAGGAAGTGCCCACACTGGGACTGGGTAATTTACTGATCCGACTCAACGTGTCGGCCAAGAAGTTGTCTTTGCCCCATACCCAGCGGGCTCTGAGTTCGATCTGGTACGTTTGGATGATACTATCGATCTCGTCGAACGTCGCTTGGGTTTTGGCGCAACGAGGGTTAGAGGTGAAGTAGCCTTTGTCCTGCTTGGCTATGGGTGTAGCGACGGAAGGTACCTCGGAGCGAGGATCGGTGGAAGTTTCAGTACCAGGAGGACAAGTATGCGGTGACGAGTGTGGAGAAGACAGGGTAGGGCTAAGAGGTGATGTAGCCGGTATTGAGCTCAAGGGCATCTCGTGACTCGGCTTCTGCTGCTGCTGCTGCTGCTGCTGCTGCTGAACTTGATGTTGCGTGTGCCGTTGTTGACCCGACACTGTCGCGGCCAGACTGAGACTGAGTGGGAACGGCAACGAAAGCTGCTTGACAGGGGTATACCTCTTGGCCAACACCTTGTAGACCTGATAATTGTCCACGTAGAAAAACACCTTTTGGCCCTTCAGCCTCTCCTTCCACCTCCTAAGCGAAAGCAGAACCGCCAGCGCCTCCACGTACTCCGTCGACCCTTTACCGGAAGCTATATGAGGATGCGAATCTTGCCATACGTCCAGCGGCTTGGATTGCGGCCCCAGGTGGCCGCCGTAGCCTTTGCCAGAGGCGTCGGACCATACTTCCCATCGAGGTCGGTTCAGGGCCATGGTGACGGATGGCGGGACCAGGCGGCAGAAATGATCCCATCGGCGTAGGAGCCGGTAGGACAACGTGTGAGAGAGCTTGGTCATGGTGTGTATCCGGGACGGACCGAAGGTATCGCTGACGAGATTGAAGGGATATGTGTGTCCGGGGAGGAGGTCGTGTTTCTCAGAGGATCTGGGAGAGGAGATGTGCGGGGAGGGAGGAGATAGCCGCTTGGATATGACTCGATGGATGTCTATAATGGGCAAGGAGGAATGAGGGGAGGCCGACGCAGATGATATCTGTAGTGATGAGCAGCCTCACCTCGCCTCCTGATCGGTGCTAGGATATACGCTGCCTCATTCGTCTATGCGAATTGATTATACATAGAATCGAGTCGAACAACGGACTGGAGATATCG
The DNA here is from genome assembly GCA_000507405.3 of Kwoniella heveanensis BCC8398. Classification (NCBI taxonomy): domain Eukaryota; kingdom Fungi; phylum Basidiomycota; class Tremellomycetes; order Tremellales; family Cryptococcaceae; genus Kwoniella; species Kwoniella heveanensis. Next base: position 502,342 of record KI669505.1, read on the forward strand.
TGTGGTGAATGGAGAGACAGGGGATAACGCGATGTCGAACGATGTCGCTCTATATGTTACTTGTTGCTTGAGCACGTGTGTGCGATAGCGTCGCGTCTCGTTATCCACGCGATTGTAGAAATGTCTTCCAGGACAGTAGTACCATGATAGCAGAGATCAGAGCTCGATAGCGCGAGTCAAGCCGAGGGCTATATATGCCCGGTCGATGAATCTCCTAGCACTGTAAGGAGGATGATGGTAAGACTTGGAAAGATATGGATACATGTCAGAAGTCAAAGGATTCAAGCTTGACAAGGGATGACATGACGTTGGGTAATCTCATGCAGTTGCAGTGTACAGTGTCCGATCCGATCGGTCTGCACCGGCTTCATCATCGCCGGGCACATCGGCGCCATTTCGGTCATCCCCGCCAGCCTGAAGATAACGATGCGAATCTTGATCAGAAGACAACATGGAATGGTTGATACATGCAGAACATGCAGAACGTCGAGGAACACTGCTCAATGTACATGTGTATGGTCGTCGTAGACTTCTCTACATATCTGAAATAACGTATAGCGACAAAAGCGGTCAATGAACAACGGCGATGTCTATTGTCTCTCACGCTCCGTGTCGTAAAATCGTCTCAAATAGACCTATATGCCCAAAATCAAACATCCAAAAAGTAAGATACAAGCAACAGAGAAAAATGGGGCAAACTAGAGATGGAGATCTTCGACGATTCGACCGAAGTCAGTAAATACAAGAAGGTGAATGAATGAGAATCAAAAATCGAAATAGAAAGGATCGCGGAAAGCGCGCGACTCTTCTTCTAATGTGAGATATACTGGAAGACGTATGATACTTCGGGGAGACCAAGTTCCGCCCTAAGGAGATCGTCGTGCATCTTGCCCAACTCGGAGTTGGGGAAGTGGTTCCAACTGCGGATGAGGATCGTTAGCATCTTCACATATTGCAAGATGCCAACACAAGTGTGGTAATGATGTCCAACGTGGAGACAGTGAAAGACACTCACGTGCTAGCATCGCCGTACAAGAGCGCGGGAGCTTTGATGAACTGCTTCCCGTCTTTACACCTCTTACACTTGTAAGTGTCATGTGTGTCAGAGGCAGTTTTGTTGTTGTACTTGAATAGCTGTCGGAGATCATCTTGCGTGAAATGTCGGGCGGTGTCTTCCGCTTCGTCAACAACACATGCTGACAGGTTCTGTTTCTGACACCTAGATTATATGTTACGATCATCACTATATGAACTGATAAGCAGTTCCGAAGCGCGTCATGGTTACTCACTGTCGCTGGAAGATCTTCTCCTCAATGGTACCGGTAGTCTGGAATCGGTAGACGAAACACTCCTTCTTCTGACCATCTCGCCAAACTCGCGCCAGTGCCTGTTGGTCACTGGCGGGGTTCCAGTCCTGCATGGTAATATGATCCTGTCAGCAAGTTATCGTAATGATTATGTTATTATCGCATTAGCTCACCGGATCGAATAAGACTAGACGGTTGGCACCGATCAAATTGATACCACATCCACCAGCTTTCGAACTGAGGAGGAATACAAACTCTTTGCCCTCGGGATCGTTAAAGCGAGACACGATCTTCGATCTCTTTGGTACCGACATCGATCCGTCCAATCGAAGATAACCGTATCTATCGATATCATGTCAGCTAACGCTTTGTAGGAGTGAAAGTGTCAGCTGGCTCACTTCTTGTTTCGGCACATGCGTTCCATTAGGTCGAGAGTCTGGGTGGCGTTACTGATAAGCACGATCTTGTCGGTAGTGTAGGTCTTGATGTGATGCAGCATCCTGTTACAAGGCTCGTCAGCTTCTTTCAGTAAATACTCAAGCCTCGGAGAACAGTCTCACCTTTCCAGTACAGTGAATTTGCCGGAGTAGTCGCAGTTGACCGTTCTATCTCTGCCCTTGCCTTGGTAATCGGCTGGCAGGACATCTTCACTTCCCGGTAGATCCTCGGGCAGATCAAGCAGGTCGGGATGGTTGACCAATTTTCGCAGCAGACCAATAGCCTTAAGCGGCTGAGAATCTTTACCCCTAAGAAGCCTTTGGACGTCTTTTGAGGTGACGAAGAGGTTGTACAGCTTCTCTTGAAGCGCGCTAGGTCGGCAGAAGACAACATGCTCGTACTTGACGGGAACTGCAACGCGACTGTAAGTTAGGATATTGAACCGCAAGGCGAAGAGAGAGGACTTACGATACTTGGACAACAGGTCGTTAGTCCTTCGGATGATAAATTTGCTGACCAGACCACCAAGCTCTTTTAACTTTGCATCACTTTCCGCTTTGTCTTTGTCGGAAGCATCCGCATCACGGCCTCTCAGGATCTTCAGCTCAAAGTTCTTCTTGAAGTCGCCTTTCGAACCGAGATACTCAGGATTGGCGAAGTTGAGCAAGGCGAAGTATTCAGACAGGTCATTCTGGATAGGTGTACCGGTAAGAATGACTCGTCGCTGAACTTTGAGCGCTGTCAGAGCCTGGAAAGTGAGAGTGTCTGTTCATAGAAGCGGAGATAAGCTCGTTTCTTACAACAGGAATGAGAATGCCAGCTTACCTGCATTCTTGAGACGATGCCCTTCGTCGGCGAGGAGGAGCCCGATCTCACAGTTGGCCAATTCCTCTTGCAACGTACGAAGAGTCTCATACGACACAATCATCACTGGATATACAAGATCAGCACGAGTCGTCGTTGGTCCAGCAGACTCGATCAGCCCGTCATGCACATACCAGGTAGGGTGACACTTCGTCCGCGCGCTTGAACCCAACGTCTGACAGCCGGAATAAGTTCCGCTTTTCCACCCTTTCCATCAACCACCATCGGGTTGACCGCCCCTGAACCTAGCCACTTGACGAGCTCATTCGCCCAGTTGCCGACCAGCGACGTGGGACAAGCGATGATAACCTTCTCGCACGTAGGTTTACCAGCTATTGGTGACTGCTTGAGCAGAGTCCACAGAAGCGCGATACATTGCAGGGTCTTACCTGTAGATATGATGATGTCAGCTGCTCCTCCGTGAAAAACGATCCTGCAGCTGACTCACCCAGACCCATCTCGTCTGCCATGATACAGCCCCAAGCGTTTTGAGCCAGAAGGCCAGTCGTACATCGGTACAAGAACTAGTGGCAAGTGTCAGCTTTGATGGAGACACTGCTCCTCAACTTGACCGCTCACCTTGACACCCTCAATCTGATGCGGTCTGAGCACCTTGGACAGCCTAGGATCAATAACCACCGGAACCTTGACCTCCTTCTTTTCCGTCTTGGTATCTGCGATACCTAAGATAGCTTTCAGGCTCTTATGCGGTCCTCTAGCTTCTTCCTCTTTCTTTCGCTTCTCCTCTTCCGCCTTCTCTGCGTCTATTTCTTCTGGTGGAGGTCTATCGTCGATGGTAGGGTCAAAGAGGACGATGGCATGGTCTGACATGGGATCATGCAATGGTCGTGGTGTGAGGATGGGCTGCCTGCGTGCACCGAGTGCTGCGTGTGAAAGGGTATGCACTACTGGTTCGGCGCCCTTGGCAGTGATCATAACAGGGATCGAAAAGCTATTGCCACCCCAGATATACTGTCAGCTAAATGGCCACAACGTGGGACGGTGGAGAGGACACAGCTCACCTCTTCGTGAAGACTGTTGTCTTCTCCTTGGGTGCAAATACCGGGAACTTCCTATTACACCATTTGGCCATGTCTCCCAATACACCATCCTCTCCATACTCCTTGTTACCCATGGCGAATCTCCCCTTCTTGCTAGGTTTCCCCTCAGCGTCGGAGTCGCTATCATCGCCACCCCCTTGACCTTTGTACGAGACCGCTTTCCTCTTCCGCGCAGGGAGAGCCGATTCTCGCTTTGTAGTGAGGGCGGAAGGTGGTTTGAAAGGCTTGAAAGTGACGATACCGAACCCCGCGCCGGTGGCGGAAGTGACCTGGGGGTCGCCTGGTCGCTGAGATGACGGCGCTCGTCGCAGCATGTTGAAGAGCTATGCTGTCTTACGGAAGTGATAACACGTATAAGCCGGGCCTTAAGATGTGAGATGTATCTATGACGACAGAAGGAAGTGGATGTTTTGAGCAACAAGACTATTACTTGACGAAGAAGAGAAGTATGTGGTAAAGAGAAAAGAAAGAAACGAAAAACAAAATGCTGTCATCCGATCGCCCTCACGACAACAAGCAAGTCGCGTCTCCATCGTTGCAGCAGTCCAGTCAACCGATCATCACCCCTTCTCAGTCACGTGACTTATCTTCAGGTGCCCCGCATCGGACCTCCCGCTTTCGTATGAGATGTAAGATGAAGATGAGATGCGAGCGATGCGAATAGGCGCTGTTTATACATACCCCTCTCCTTTCAAGCCTGTATCGAGCAGTAAACCCCTATCTTCAGCCTCATCCACACATTCACAGAGATATCAGCTCTCACCATCTTGCAGATCTCCCACTCCTCGTCCTGTCCTTCTGGCATAGTGCTCCCTTCTTCGGGAGGTTGATTCTGGCGCACGACCTCGGCTCGGCAACGTCTTCTATTCTGCCCACTTTGGAAGTAAATAGGATCCGACACCTGGAATATCTAGCTTGTCTACGACATAAAAGTTCACCCAGACACTCACTCGGCTATCGAACGACTTGCTAATCAAGAGCTGCACACCATCACAGACCGTACTCTGCGGGACGTCATGGCTCACCCCACACCTCCACCTAGCTTGAACGCGAAGCTTCCACATCGACTGTCCCCTCATGCCTCACACGACCGCTCAGTATTCATCGAATCTCCCACGATCCTCTCACCAGACACAAGCGTGCCGAACAGTAATAAGGGGAAAGCTGCAGACCTGTCGTATCTGATCATATCAGGTGGAACGGGTGCGAATTCCATCGCATCTGCTTTCGGCCATACTCCGGCGTTCGTATTACCAGTCTCTGATGACGGAGGATCCTCTTCAGAGATACTCAGGTGTTTCGGCGGACCATCTATCGGTGATATCCGTGAGTCCCATATCATCTCGTTCCTACAAGCTGCGATGCTCATGCTTATCCATCTTCTCTATTCAGGATCCAGGTTGATCCGTTTGATACCGCTGGTTTCACAACCAACAAGCCGAGACGACCGAGAACGATTAGCCATCTATAATCTGCTCGCCTGCCGTTTCCCTGCACGAGCAGCCGAGAAAGACGTCCGAGATCTTTGGCATGAGATTGTGGAAGGACGGAGTGATCTATGGGACGGTATCGGTGAAGATAAAAAGGAGTGCATCAGAGGTAAGTCAATCTTATCATGGTACCTGGTCGCTGTGTATCATAAGGGCTGCCTTTGTACAGTGGCACTGATGAACATGCCTGGGTCGGTGTGGGACGGTACGGCAGCCTTTCTGGTGCATTTTCAAACGTTATGTCTACGGCGAGCCCATAAACGTTTCTCTTTCCGGAATTTCTCGCTCGGCAACGGTTTCTTGACAGGTGCAAGGGACCTATTTGGTAGTCTGCCTAGCGCCATTTTCCTGTTCAAATCGATAGCTGGCGTTAATGTGAGTGGATCTCGACCCTTCTACTACATGTTTTGGATTGGAGGCTAACCATATGGCTACTTCAGCATGGTGTGCAAGTCATTCCTGTGATAAATACAAATCGTACGTCTTTGAGCTCCCACGCGCCAATACCACATCTGACTTGGACGAGCCTCTAATAGAAACGGTCACTATCGCTGCCCAGTTGGTAAGATCTGTAGCCCCGAGTCTACGGTTGATCGTTCACTAATATTCGTCTGTCAGGCCAACTCGACGACCTTGATCGGTCAATGCACAATTTCTCACCCCGCTCCGCTGGCCACACCCCTAGCATCTGGTATGTCCACGCCACCACCTTCTTCACAGCAACAGTATGCAGGCCGTCCGCCACCAGCCTCACACTCAGCGATAGGCAAACGGGTCCACTTGCGGAGAGATTCCAGAACATTTGACACACCGGATAATGCCTCTCTTCCTTCTTCAAGGCGTGATTCATTTGAGGGAGCTCATAGTAGTGGTGGTGGGATCGAGCAGATCAACGAAGGTGAAGAGGGCTGGGCTGGAGGGAATATCGGGTATAGGAAGGGTGAGGATGAGACGCCGCTAGAGGCTAGAATTGAGAGGGTATTTTACATCAATCTTTATGGTCAGGTAAGTCAGCCTGAAAGACAGTCGCTGCTTCGTGTCAAGTTCACTCATCTATGGCGAAATTGTGCGGCCTGTAGGAGATATATCCAGACCCGAATTCAGATTTCGTCGACACCTTGAATCAGCGAGACGTCCTAGTCTACTCATGCGGATCACTATGGACATCGATCATTCCATGTCTTGCGCTGAGGGGTCTAGCAGCGTCAATCGCTTCCTCTCAGACGCTGAAAGCGAAGGTTCTCCTGTGTGAGTGGGCACGTCGACGTTTTGGTGGCACCACGGACCTTGGATCAATCCTAGTATGGTTTCGTTTGGGCTGACATTCATCCTGTGTTTGCTACAGTAAACTCATCAAATGATCGAGAAACACCAAACTACACAGGATCTGAATACATCGCAACAATCTTAGCGATGCTTAGGCATTACGACAAGCCGAAACGGAATCGGCACCAGGATCAGCTATTACCCGGCCCGACGTGGAAGACTTCCGACTTGATATCGCACGTAGTGCACCTCGAGGGCGCAAGTGTCGAGATGGATCGCGAGGCCATCGAGGTGAGTTTATGACTTGTCCCACCCTTTCCGTCTGTCCCCGCAATGGTCACTCCTTGAGGCATACCCCGCGAAAGCGATGAGAGGAAGCCGGAGGACTGGATGCCATGCTGGGCGTCTCGAACACAAGCTTATCGTCCCTCCTTGCCGATATACAGGCCTCTGGGATCAGGATCGTGTCTGTTCCATCTTCCATACATGGCTCGAAGGATGAAACGCCGTTGTTTACCCCCGAGGGAGTGGAGTGGGCCATGGAGAGAGTGTTGGAGGGTCTGTCATGACAGTCATACGTCGGTGGAGCAGAAATCGATATCAGTAGCAATGCCGCGTGTGCATGGAGCCAAATCAGCTGAAAGGTACAGTGAATCACCTCTTTGGTTCCCGCCGACAGCGGCCCATCGATCCACATGTGGTTCGTCTCAGGCGGTGTAACCGTTAATACAAGATGATGCAAGTGCTGCTCGGACAAAGGCAGAAAGGTAACAGAAATGCATGTATCGATCATGATAATCTACGACATGACAACTCTATCAACCTTTCCTACTGATGTCCAGTCAAGGAGCCTTAACGAGTGATCCAGAAAACCTGAAACCTCATCGCGCTTAAGCAGCCGTGGGCTTGGTTCCGGGCTCGAAGGTGTAGGTGAGACCACACTTGCCGCAAGACTGTCGGTCCTTGTGCCAGGCCATGAAGACACCGGCACCACAGGTGGGAGCGGGGCCTGCGAGCGAGCAGAAAAAGAAGCGTGTGATTATCAGTACTTGTCTCGAAGAAGCACCTGGACAAGAAGTGGCGGGTTAAAAGCGCAACTCACACTCTCGCCTGAGTCGCTGGATCTTGCCGTCGGATCCGACCTTGTAGTACTTGAGGATGGCCATCTTGACCTTTTTCCTCTTGTGCTTGATCTTCTTGGGGGTGGTCTGTAGAAAGATGAGCGTGAGCAAGTGATCCAACAACAACAACGGGGTTCATCATAGACGGTCTTGAGAAGCTCGGCCACTCACGTAGTTCTTTTTTTTCCTCTTCTTGGCCATACCACCTCGCAACCTCAAGACGAGGTGGAGGGTGGACTCCTTCTGGATGTTGTAGTCGGAGAGGGTTCGGCCATCCTCGAGCTGCTTACCGGCGAAGATAAGTCGCTGCTGGTCAGGAGGGATACCTTCCTTGTCCTGGATCTTGGACTTGACGTTGTCGATGGTGTCCGAAGACTCGACCTCGAGGGTGATGGTCTTGCCCGTAAGGCTGTATAATAATGTGACAACAATGGGTTAGTCATCCTCTTTTGTAACTGTGTCTTTTCTATACCCGGGACATATAGTGTTATTGTGTCTCGCTCGCTGTGTACGACCGGGCAAGATTGCGATAGGTACAGGAAGACTCGACAACTCACGTCTTGACGAAGATTTGCATCTTGGCGAGCTTTGTCTATCCAAGCTGTGTTGAAATCCTCGAGAAAGCTGGAGAGAAAAGAAAAGAACCAAGATAAGATTGATCGAAATGAAGACGAAAAGCTTGCAACGGTAAGGTAGGTGGTGGCAACGGCCAGCATGCTGCAAAAGAAGGGGATTTCGAGCGCTTCCAATCATAAGGCCGATTTTCCATAACTCCGAAGTGGCACAGGCTACCTGTCAACCAGAACATGGTGGGCACATGGCGACATATGAAGACCACGCGAGTCTGAGACAGCTTTGGCTCCACGGTGCAGTTTTTACCATACGCGGACGGTGGTGATCGCCACTCATTGGGTTTGCCATGGTTTTGTACCATACCATACCGACATACCGGCCATCAGCTACCAACAAGCAAGCGGTCGAAGCGCACACACACCTCACTCTGACTCAGACACACCGCAACCCAATCCACGGCCACCTTGTCAACCATCAACAAAGTCCTTCTTCCTCTTTCCTCTTCCTACTGCTCTTTCCTTTCTTCATCTCAACTTCCGACTTCATCACCCACGTCACCAATCCCCAGTCCTATCCACTCGCGTCCGCAACCTCACGCCCCTCTTCACTCTTCGCCTCTTTACCTCAACCCTTCTCGACCACTCCGACCCCCAATCCCAACTCCATCCACCATGTCTGACATCGCTCCCGGTGAGTATTCCCATTCATTCATGCTTATTATATCTTACCCTGTATCCTGACACGCTCATCAAGAGATGAACCGAAGATTAGACTCGCATGCAACTGCTGCAATGCTCCAAGTCCGTGCTGATAATCATGCAATCTTCTCTCACCCGCCTATAGACCAAGTCTCTCCCAAGACCGCGCAGGACGCCACCGCCGCCCCTGCTCCTGCCGTTCCCGCCTCCGCCCCTGCCCCCGCTGGCGAGCACGACGAGCATCCCCTCTCCCTCCGATCTCTCGTTTCCACCAAGGAAGCTGGTATCATCATTGGCAAGGCCGGTGCAACCATCGCCTCCATCCGAAACTTGTCTGGCGTCAAGGCTGGTGTTTCCAAGGTCGTCCCCGGTGTTCAGGACCGAGTCTTCTCCGTTTCCGGTGATGTTGAGCAGGTCGCCTCTGCCTACGGCGAGGTTGCTCGACTTCTCCTCGAGACTCCCCTTTCCGACTCTTCCCTTCCTCCCCCTCCCGTCGGCTCTTTCACCTCTATCCGACTTCTCATCTCGCACAACCTGATGGGCACTGTTATCGGACGATCCGGTCTCAAGATCAAGCAGATCCAGGACCTCTCCGGCGCCCGAATGGTTGCCTCTAAGGAGATGCTTCCCCAGTCTACCGAGCGAGTCGTCGAAGTCCAGGGTTCCGTTGACGCTATCAAGACTGCCGTCCAGGAGATCGCTAAGTGCCTTGCCGAGGACTCTGACCGTGGCGCGGGTACCGTTCTCTACCACCCTGGAGCTGCCGGCGATGCCGGTGTCCTTGCTGGCGGTCTCGGTGCTCAGGCAGTCACTGGCCCCACCGGCGGTATTAGGCGAACTTCAGTTGCTGCCGGTTTCGGTGGTTTCCCCGGTGGTGAGAGGCGAGGCAGCGCCGTCGCTCGAGGCAGCATCTCCGGTCCCGCTGGCGGCGAGAGGAGACAGTCCGAGGCTCCTCCTCTCAACCTCAACGACCCCAACATGCGAACCCAGAACATCTCTATCCCCTCTGACATGGTTGGTTGCATCATGTGAGTAAATCAGTTGGCACTTGCGGAAGATGAAACTCTTCTGGATCCGCTGCTAATGTGAACTATCCACCATCTGGTAGCGGCCGAGGTGGTTCCAAGATCACCGAGATTCGACGACTCTCCGGCTCTCGAATCTCCATTGCCAAGGTTCCTCACGACGAGACTGGCGAGCGAATGTTCACCATTCAGGGTACTGCTGAGGCCACCGAGCGAGCTCTCATGCTCCTCTACTCCCAGCTCGAATCTGAGAAGGAGCGACGTGAGTGATGGGCTTGTCTAGTTCATCAGGCTGTAAGAGCACCTGATGGAGATATGCTGACGTGCATATTAAACCACACAGGAGTCAACCAGAACGGCGACAGTGGCGAGACTGCTTAATCGCACTATCTTCGGCTAAGCACGACTTGACCTGCTTGGTTAGTCCATCGCACTACCCCTTCTCAGTCTCTTCCCCCTTGTTAAAATTACTTCTTAGTCCCTTCGCCCGTCTCATTTACCTGTCCGTCCGTCTTTCTCACTCAACTCCACCCTCCTCCCCTATGATAATGTTCCTCCACCGTACTCGTCCTATCCGCCTCTCTTCCTCCTATCCTCCATCCAACCCTGTGCTCGTCTCTCATATTTTTCCGTTCAATCTCGTCATTGCGACTTCCGACCATCTATCATGCCCTGTCATCTAGTGGTACGAACCAGCGAAGATGGGGAAGAGCGGGAATTGAACGAAACCAAAGAAAGAATCAGCATCAGAAGAAAAGAAAGAAAGAAAAGAACCAGACAGAATCGATGAAATGGGAGAATCAATCACGTATATATCAGAAATCAGCTTGCCTTGTTTGTGATTATTACCTACTTACTATTATTATTACCAATACCATTATACAATTCATACAACATTTTATCGCACCGAACTATCAAGAGCTGCATCAGACGATGTAAGTGAATTGAGCGCAATGCCAGGTTTGCAGCGGGGTACATCAACAGATGATGGTGCCAAATGATGAGTGCGTGTCATGTCATGTTAAGTGCATGTGTAATGAATGTTACAGTGGGGCAAGCACTTTGTGTGGGGCAGTAAAGTCATTAGCGTACGGTGAAGCCAGGTGAGCCGGTTATGCCCGCTTGACCACGTTCCGAACTAATCAACAAGACAGTCAGACAGAGCAGCTTAGACAAGCCCACGTAACTGCAACCACATATTAATACTTAAGCTTCTCTCGTTGCTTTTGCAAGAACTCTCGATACCATAGCAGCACCAGCATAAGCACACACGACCGCACATACCAGTACTTGGTCGGACCATATACACCACGCCAAAGGCACAACCAAGCGAACCAGACATATAAGACCGGTCGTCCCCACCCGATCTGGACTTCTTTCCCCACCAGATACATCTCAGATGGACTGACCGATACTGGAGTGAGATCATCAGAGCACACATCGCTGGACCATGTTTAGATAGCCCGGAGAAACCTAACGGATCGATTCATTGTGAGTAGCCCTGCCCTCCTGTTCCCCCGCTCCTCTCATCAGGCTATCATCTCGATCATTTCAATGCTTGTGTAGCACAAGCTGCGCATGCCATGCCACCAGTAGACTGGATCAGATTAGATCAGCTGACGCCATCACAACCCTGACATAACTCCTTGCTTGCACCTGTACCATGATTAATCGCTTGTTCTTGCTCATACCATCCTTCCAGATGAACTCCCTGAGTCGGCTCGACTCCTACGTTTCCTCCCTCTTCGTCCCGGCCTCTTCCTCCTTTCCCTCCTCTTCCTCCTCTTTCTCTTCTACAGGTCGTCCGCGAGTAAGACGGTTCACGACTCCTCCATCTCAGGTCTCTTCTTCGTCGCCCTCTTACCCCTTGGCAACCTCATCAAGCACACCGCGACTTTCGAACCTCCCTCCTACACCTCGGCGAGGGCGTAGTAAACGCAGCACCCGAAGGCGAGCGCCGCAAACGTACTCGTCGATCAAAGTACCCCCGCCGACAACGCCGCTGATACTGCGCATCGCATTGGTACTATGGTCCATACTTCTATCGTTCTGGCGCAGTCTGGTGGGTGAGACCCGTGCCGGACGAAGTCGGAAGCGCAAGGGAGTAAGAGCTCGTAGCGGTAGCGGCGGGGGTGGAGGAGGGGTACTGAGGGAGCTTGGCGAGAGGGTCATGGTCTCGGCTGGCATTGGCATGTTAGGTTCGGCTGAGGGGGACGGCGAGGGCGAGGGCTCAGGTAGTGAAGCTGAGCCTATGAATGAAGAGGGAGATGATGGATGGGTAGATCCCGTGACTCGTGTGCCGGAAGATCAAGATAGTCTGGATGCGCCGTTACCGACAGAAGATGAATTTGCGGTCGCGAGTCGAGAAGACGAGCCGAACCTCGCAGAAACTCAAGCTCAAGCTCAGGCTCGAGCCGATCCGTCCAAATTCACTTTCAGGCTGAAATCTGCGCCCTTGTTCCCAAACGGAACAATCGACTCAAGAGACGACACTTCGACAGAGAATGATGCAACTCGTCCGGCAGTCGCGGGCTATCAGAGGCCACCTACTCCACGATCGATATTGTCAAACCCTATGCATGGTCCGACGGCCGCGTCCGCCAAAACGAGAACGGTAGATGATGAGGAGGATCAGAAATCGGTGATACCGTTGACGTCAAATTCCAATTCTGCCTCAAGCTCAACCGCATCTCGGAAAACGCCCAAAATACTAGCTAATCCCATTTCTACCTCGATCCTCGACCCGTCCGTACCCGCCCCTTCCTCCAACTCAGCTTCTTCCCTCTTCCGCAAAGCCTCTCCACCGCTGCGCGTACCAAGGCTGCACCAAACCCCATTCCACCTGCAGAAGACCTTGATCTTGGATCTGGATGAGACGTTGATTCACTCGACGTCTAGACCGCTCAGTGGGTCCAGTTCGGGCGGCGGAGGGATATTGGGCTTGAGTCTCGGAGGACTGGTTGGGAGGGGGAAGGGAAGGGAAGGACATGCGGTTGAGGTGGTGCTGAATGGACGGAGCACGATGTATCATGTTTACAAGCGGCCTTATGTGGATCACTTCTTGAAGAAGGTGAGTGTGGAGTACAAGCAAAGAGCTATTCTGGGCTCTGTCAGGTGTCCTCTGTGCGGAATCTCTCACCCTAAATTGCGCCGTCCACAATCTCCACTCGACACCGTACTGTCTTCGCTTGGTGCATCCGCTCCTACTCCCCGTCTCGCCGTGCCCCTGATGTAACAAGGATGGAGCTAACAAACAGAACCATTCCCTGTCCTTGGCTCTTTTATGATCATTCCAGGTCGCATCGTGGTACACCTTGGTCATCTTCACAGCCTCTATGCCAGAATACGCCGACCCCGTCATCGACTGGCTCGACGCGGGCCGAAACCTGTTCGCGCGCAAGCTGTACAGAGATAGCTGCCACCTGCAACCGAATGGCAGCTATACCAAGGATCTGTCGCTGGTAGAAGCGGATCTGAGCAGGGTCTGCTTTATGGATAACTCGCCGGTCAGCTATAATTGGAACAAGGGTGAGTTAAGGCCGTGCTTCATTCTAGCAGGACAATGACAGAATACTTCTGCTATGGCTTTTCAATTGCAATGGCATGGACTATCATGATCCGTCGTACCGGACTAGATTAATCGGGTGTAGAGTCAAGCGAGTTGACGAGAAATCCCGTTCCTCGTACCCTTGCACCCTTCTGCAGCCAACGCCTTACCTATTGAAGGCTGGACATCCGACCCATACGACGAGGCGCTACTCCATTCTATCCCTGTACTAGATTCGCTCAGGTTTGTGAATGACGTGAGGAGGGTATTAGGCATTAGAGGGTTCACTTAGCTAGGCTCAGACTCGAGCTGAATATGACTATTCCGTCGACGAGGTGCCGAAGATGAATCCCACTTGATTAGAATACTGTAGATTACAACAACTCATATAGTTAGGTTAGGGGACCTTGGATCTGGATGAGCTGGACGATGAGGGATGAAATATCCATTCCCAACCGTCAATCTTGACGACTGCTTGTTCATGCCTAAGGTCGTGTTTACCTCCGCCCATGTGTAAGTTAAATAAGCTATGCCCACGTCGAAAGTGACCCTTCGTTCTCGAGACTTATTGGGGTTCCCGAACTCCGGGTTTTTAATGCCTCCCTTCGTTTGAGGCAGTGAGAACCCAAACCTTAAGGTCCCGATCCTCGTTCCTCCCTATGAAATTCCACGAGCATCCGATCTGACATCGTGCAATCCCTCTTCCCGGTTGTATAGTAGGTTGAGGTGAAGAGGGTATGAGACCGTTTGTAATCCATATACGTACGGCCGCACTACACGGTATCTTTCTGTCTCTGATGTGATTGCGACAAGCTTGAGTGACCAGGCTTGTTCTTACATCCATCAACGGCGTATATGATTTGGTACAGAACCGTGTCTACATCTACATTATCGTACACGCTTCGTCGCCACCGGCTAGCGCGCCGAGATCCTGTTACCGATTGGGCGAATGAAAACGATATCAAGAAAGCAAGAACGAATTGTTCATTTGATCAGCCTCATCACGGTCACGAATATGAACAAAAGAGCACAAAGTATCCGATGAAGATCCGTAGGGCAGGGCAAGGCGGGGCACGAATAGCTGGCCTACACGAACTAGACAAGCTCGAGACCACTCACGAATCCCTCTGGCATATCACCCATAACTTCCTTGGGCGGTCCCCCCAGATCCTGCATCTCGCTCACCAAGCCCGCAATTTCCTTGCCGTCCCTTTCGTCCGAGTAGTTGGGTTTAGCGAAGACAGACAAGATGCGTTGAACGAGCACATATTGGGCTTTGTATTTGTCGAGATCGGCCGCTGGAGTTCCGGGGGGCGGAGAAGCAAGGTAGGGTGGGTACTGCGGGCGGTGATATGATAAAGGATGAAAGAATGAGGTGTTAGTTGTTTGACTCTTTTTTCACCTGCATTCACTCGCTCAGGGAGTAGAGACTAGGTCATGACCCGATCACAGCGCTTCAAGATGGGACTGACAACAGGACGAAGCCTGCTCGAGTATGATGCGGTGATAGGTGAAAGGTATGACGGTTTCGGCGAGGCGGCAGTCAAATCAAGCTGAAACGACATTCTCCAGAGTTCCATAACCCCCACTCACCTTGCTAGCAAGCTCTGTCATAGGCTCCTCAAGCACCTCCTTCGTCATCAGCTGACTCATCATGCCTTCCAACACGTCCGCCAAATCACCGTCATCCCCTTCTCCATCTCCTTCTCCGGCACCGCCAAAGTCACCCAAGTCAAGGTTCTTCAGGAGGTCCGGATCACCTCCTAGACTCGCTAATAGTGACGCTAAGTCTGGTTGACCCGAGTTGGTCTTTGAAGAAGTCGGTTTCGTTCCGGCTGTGTTTAACGAGTCGAGGGTCCGCTGGAGAGTCTCCTCGTAGCTTGGTTTGGCGGCTCTCGAGGTCGCAGCGGGACTGGCACTTGACGAAGAAGCGTTTCCATTCGACGCCGACTTGCCCTTCCCATGACTTGATCCATCTTCGTTCAATCCTAAAGCCGCCAGTCCTTCTCCAGACAAGACCATCTCCACGGCCTTCTTCCAAGCTTCTTCTTCCGCTTCTTTCGACATGCCGTTTCCGTTCTGACCATTTGGGCCAGCTGCACCACTCCCTGAAATCTGACCATGACTTGGTATCGATGATGATGTCGTTTGCGGTGTTGATGACGGCACAAGTTGTGGGACGGGACCCGGACCGGCCATTGGACCTGGGGGATGATCGCCTGCTAATTGGCGTAAGAGAGACTCCATGCCTTGCATCAACGAAGCTTCGAAATCGTCTTCATCCCCTCCATCCGCACCGGCTTCCATTCCGCCTGGATGTGATCCGGTCGCAGCTGCAGTGGCATTCGAGGGCATAGATGACGTTTGGCCTGAGCTCAATGGTAGATTGCGTCGGCCAGATGACGATGTCGTTTCACCAGCTTGCTGCTTGGGTGCGTTGAAAGATGCTAGAACGTCTGTAAACGCACTCATCGTCAGTCAGCCAAGCGTTACCGCACTAGGTTAACTGAGCTCGACAGATATGGAGGGAGCGCCCGAGGAAGTCATGAGCTCATTTGTGTTCACCAGTCACTTACCATCGAGATCATCGAAGTCGTCATCATCTTCATCGTCGTCCTCTTCAACGGTCGGATTCCGGTAAGCCTGTGACGCTGATGACGAGCCGGCAATATTTGAGGGAGGCATGTTTGTCTTCACAAGTCAAGATGTCCGATCCGATCTGATCACACGGATACGAGTACGTGTCAGTCTATTCAAGAGGCGCAGCGTAGTCTTCTGCGTAATATGTCTGAAGCGACCTGAATCGTTGCGAATGAGAAAATGGACGAACAGAGAACAGAGAATAAATCCATGAGTGAGTGAGTATTTCGTTTGATATCTGCTTGCATGGTGTTGCTGGCTGAAGATAGACGGCTACCGTTATTAACCGGATCGACCACAGCCTTTCTGCCACAGACAGGCATCTAATGTTTCGTATGCGGAGTTATGATGCGTTGTGTTATCGTCGCGCTTTGTTGATTGATGTGATATATGGTTCCATATGTTATATGTTATGCTGGTGGCATTTTTAAGATTGATATTCAGGGTTCTGCCAAAATCAAGACAGTCTAAATCAACGGCCAACGAGCAACAGAGCGCGGGGATGCACAGGGGATAACTAACAATCAACAGGATACAACACAATGTCAACGCTTTGACCATCTCCATCATCGTCACATCCATCACTATCATAATCATCCATACCTCTATAACACCATTGCATTAAAAGACACGGACACTCAATCACTCACTCAAGACGCGACACGCACACGTATACCGACACGGACTCAGGATAAGACACACGCAGCATTCCTCTCCTCTATACTCACTCATCACCATATCGCGTTTCAGCCAAAATCAAAACTAGCCTCCGTCCTTTGGCTCTCGACGTTCATTGGATCTAGACTCGCTCACTCGGTCACCCCTTCACTCCTTCATTCATATCACATATATCACATACCCCCGCGCCTCTCACTCACCGAATAGACCTTAACGACTCCGTACTCCTTTATACCAACCATCCTCCGTCAGCGACCGTTCCGTTCGCTAGGTCAATGATATTCGCCAAACAGTCATGATTCGTTCATAGACTCACCCACGCTCCTTTTCCGACCCGCCTCAAAACGACCGATCGCTCACTTACTTGACGACACGACACCGACGCCAGCAAGGGTCGACCACACTCTTTTCCATCGTTATTCAACAACCGGTCTTAGCTCACTAATAGAGCCGCACCGATCATCTCTCTTATTCCTTTCGATACGACTCGACGCAACGCAAAACGTACCAACACATCGAGCTCTTGTCGCTCGATCACACTCTTTTGACTCTTCTATACCATTATCAACATGTCATCAATACATTCTTTCCCCGTCATACCCGCTTTCCTGATATCGACCATCCTCGGTTTCGTACCATCCGCCATGGCGTCGTCTTCCGCGCCTGCGTCCTTACCACAGGTCGACTTCTCGAAGATGGGCTCAGTGGGGCTTGGAGGTGCTTTCTCAGGATTGGATTGGTACTCCTCCGACTCTCCTTTCACCCCTTCGTCGTCATCCTCAGCATCATCCTCAACATCCTTCTCAACAAATGGAGATACGTTGTTCTACCAGAGGGGAGATGGTGTGTTCAGGCCGCTGGGAAGCACGAATGCAGGAGGTGTGATCAATGCCCTATGTTGGTCTTCTCAAGGATCATCAACAAACGGTACTCTATATCTCGGCGGTGCTTTCTCTTCGATATCTGGCACCAACTCGGCAAATGTCGCGTCCTTCGACCTTTCATCAAATAGTTTTTCAGCGCTCGGATCGGGGTTGTCAGGGAATGTGAATACGCTGTATTGTGATGATGGAAATCAGGAGATCTGGTTCGGTGGTTCCTTCGACGCGCCAACGGGATCAGGAGGCAACGTCGCTCTTTGGTCAACGTCCTCTTCAGCGTGGTCCGCTCCTGCTTTCGGTGGATTGAATGGAGTCGTACAAAGCATCACGCCTTCGTCGAACGGATCAAGTTTGTACTTTGGCGGGAATTTCACCACGGTCTACGTCTCGAATTCCTCTTCTTTGCTCAATACCACCTCGATGACCAACTCAACAGCGGGAGACATCATCTCAATACCTTACGCATCGACAAATACGACGACGGTTGGCACATCAGGTTACTTCACGCCATTAACAATATCAGCTTCCGCAACTGAATCCGGAGACTATCAGATCCATGCTGGACCGAGCACGAGTCAGGAGGGATACGGAAGTACAAATGGATTGCTCTGTCCGGGCAGTGGAACCTGGCTCGCTGAAGACGGCGCGGTCTCCAACGTCAACCTCGTGGGAGATCAGTATCTGCCTGCGACTGGTGTTAGGGTTGTTAACGGTTTCGAGGACGGCAGGTCGACAAAACACTTTTGGTCAGTATCATCTGCCCTTCGAACATCGGAGATACCCACTAATTTACTTGACCATGATACTAATATGACCTGTAATTGTGCTCAGCTTCACATCCCTGCCCGACCGAGTAGAACTCAACATGACCTACACCGACCCTGAAACCGGGAAGAACGAGACATGTACTGCTTGGTGCCCCTTGTATTCCGATCCAACGATTTCTGGTCAGGACTTCATCTTCACCGAGGGTACCAAGAACATCACTGGATTTGAGATTCAGCTCAAGGAGTGGAGTGGTGATGGCGCAGCTCTGAGCAGTGTCTCGTTGCTCACGGATGGTGAGTTTCGGATCGTTTCGTTTAGCTCACGGAAGAACCATATCCGTACGCTGGTATTTCGTGGTTACCAGTACTGATCATAGCATTGCACTCAGGCGCGTATGCTTCTGCGACCGCGACCAACCCAGGATCGTCGTGCGCTTCCGCTAAGAATAGCACAATCCAGTCCGTCGGCGATTGGGACACCAAAACGGCCGCGACGACTTCTGCCACCGAATCGTACCTCTCTTCCTCCGTTTCCATTCGGGATCCGACCTACCCCCAGGTCACCTTCTACCCTTACGTTGGCTCAGCAGGACACTACGATGTCTACGTCTTCATCCCAGGGTGTCTCAACATCGGTGACTGTGACGGGAGAACCAGCGTGGACATCGAGGTGTTCCCCTTGCAAGGTGGTTTGGGCTGGACTAGTACTATCTCCGAACAGGTTGACTACGACACCAGTACCTTGGTATACTCTGGCCCAGTGGATGCCACGTCAGGTAGCTTCACACCGACCATCAGTTTGGCTCTCGCTGCCAATCCTGCTCAGGTGGCGAAGGGAAACAACTACATTGTAGTAGCCGACCGAGTTCAGCTTACGCTTACCGGCGTCAGCACTTCCAACTCTTCGACTAGCTCCTCGACGACCAGTACCAACGGTACCATTGTTAGCGGCAGTAACGGAACCAACGGCAGTATCATCACCAACTCAACCCAGATTAACAACGCATCGTACACTGTCGCTTACGGTGTCTATGAATACGTTCGGTCGTCCACTTCTACCATCAACGCCGCTACATCGTTCCTCTCCAACTCCACCGAGACTGCACTGACCCGACTCGGCTTTTCCCTTGACGCAGCCCTAAACGCGTCAGGCTCGGAGGCTGCATCCTGGGTTGTAAACACCATTGTCTCGCTTGACAACACCGTATTCGTAGGTGGCGACTTCTCAGCCTCCAACAACTATACCAATGTCATCTCGATCGATACCTCATCCGGCCAAGCTGCCGCCCTTGCCTCTCAAGGCCTCAGTGGAATAGTAAATACAGCTGCCGTAGTGGATGGCTATGTCTTCTTCGGCGGCGATTTCACATCTACCGCTCAAGCAGGTGGGATCGCCCTCAACTACATTGCGAGATATGACCCTTCGTCTAAGGCTTGGGCGGCGCTCGGTGGCGGAGTAAATGGCTTCGTGACAGACCTGCTGGCTTCATCGGCTTCCTCGACTCAGCTTATCGTCATGGGTAACTTCTCGCATGTCGTTTCGTCTAACGGCAACTCCACTGCTACCGGTGGATATGCGATCTACGACACTTCTTCATCGGATTGGGTTGACGGCGGTATTCTGTTTGGCAACGTCTCGGCCGGAGCTGTACCTGCCTCTTCGTCGCCCGTTGGATCAGAGTCCTTCTTTGCTGGCAAAGTCTATGGTTCTGCCGGCAACTCTGTTAGCGGTGTCGCGACCCTCTCAACAGGCGACGATGGTCAGGCCGTCATCTCATCGCTCAACGGCGTCAATTTCGGCACGACCGGTTCTGGCGCCGCAACTCCCACTGCTTCTGCGTCCGCTCGAAGACGATCACTCATCGCTCGGGCGACCAACTCATACACCCGATCTTGGTTAGCACGATTCACCGATGCCCTCGTCGAACGATCTCACCATCTTCATTCGAGAGCGACCCCGCCTACGATCCCAACGCAGCATGTCAATGCTCCTGCTGTATTGGCCGGAGCTTTCTGGACGAACTCTTCGGCAGATGGAAAACCAACAATTACCATTCTTGGTGGCAACTTCACCTCAGCTTCCGGCGATGTAGAAGGAATTGCTTTCTACTCTGAATCCAGCGACCACGGTGGACTCACGGGTCCCACACCTGCTGTGGGTGGTACAGTGAGGACACTCAACGTCATTGGCAATGTTGTCTACGCTGCCGGTGATGCCGTTAATGTTGAAGGTGTCGGAAGTGGAATCGTGGCTTATGATCTGCAGAAGAGCGCTTGGGTCACCGGTGGCATGCCTTCATTGAATCGTAAGTTGAACGACTACCATGCTTGACACCTTCCCATGTCTTACTGACTCAACCCCTTGTCAACAAATAGCTGCATCTGGCTCTAGCGTGACTGTCAACTCGATCCGAACTCGACAAGATTCCAACACTGTCGTCGTTGCCGGTGATTTCGCCACAGCCGGATCTCTCTCATGTGCCGCTGTCTGTCTGTGGGATTCTAAGAATGCTCAATGGTCTTCACCCGGACCCGGTCTGGATGGCGGTGAGGTGCGAGCCATTGACTTTGCTGGTGACTCGTCCGACACGCTCATTGTAGCGGGATCCTTTGCCCTGCCCAACGGAGATGTCGCCTACGTCGCTTCGTACAGCTTCTCCAACTCCACTTGGACTTCTCTCGGCTCTTTGCCCGGTCCAGCCCTGGCCGTCGCAGTGGACGACAAGAATGTTACCAACATCTTTGCTGCGGGATACTCCACGTCTGACGGAACGCCTTACTTGCAACAATGGAACGGTGCGACCTGGACTGCTCAAGCCGAGTCACTCGCACCCGGAAGCATCGTCCAGCAACTGGCTTTCGTACCCATGGCCAAAGAACATGATCCTCACGGCGCCATCGAGAATGATCGGATGCTCATGGTTTCCGGCGACTTATACCTCGAGGACTCCGGCAACGTCACATCTGCCCTGTACGATGGTGCGAACTGGTACCCTTATTTGATCGGCACGTCTTCTAGCGGCGGTGTTGGGGGAGCGTCCGACCTGTTCTGGTCCGAGCAGTCCTTCTCATTCAAGGTCCAGCATTTCCTCGCGCGAGGCTTGGTGGTCCTGGTCGCCATTGCTATTGCGACCGGTTTGATCCTGCTGTTCATCCTTCTCGCTTTCCTGTTCACTTATTGCACTCGACGGAGGGAGAGGAAGCAGGCCGACCAGACCATGTACAACGACGAGAAGGATCGGGACTCGGATGTATCTTCGACCCATCAGAACGTGTTCAACAACGTCCAAGCTGCACTCGAAGCCTCTCTCGTCGGTGGTGGACTGGGCGCCGGCGCCGCGGGCGCGACCGCCGCTGCTCGGCAATCAGCCAGAAGATCCGATCCGAGCTCGTACAACGATTACCCTCTCGGATCCGATGGCGGATACGGTGCCGGAGCGTACGTGGACGGGCAAGACGACGACGAAGAGGAAGGAAGGGAGACGACGATGCGATACGATTTCGATGGACCCGAGCTCCAGGAAGGTGAATTGGCGATGAGAGCAGGCCAGAGAGTGATCATCCTGGACGATGAGCAGAGTACGGAGTGGTGGTTCGCTAGAGATCCAGCGACGGGTAGGGAGGGCGTCGTGCCTGCTACGTATGGTGAGTGGGCGTGCTGGTGTCTAACACCGCATGAAAGGAGCCTGCTACAATAAGCTTCAGAGCTGACTTGCTTGTGTTTGCTTGTTCGCAGTATGGTAACGACGTTCTGCTTGCATGGGGTTGGTGGACATAATAGGTTGAAAAGACCCGATACGACACGATATGACATTGACGAGAATATCATCATTCTGTATATATATACCGAGCTATTTTACTTTTTTTTTTTCGTTTGGTTTCGCTGCTTCCTACTTAACACTCCCCTTAGCCCCTTCTTGATCATGTATATACTATAACTTATTATCATCCGAATAATCAGTAACAATACTATCGCTTCCAATAATGGGTTGGTCGAAATGGGTCATTCAGACAGTACTAGCAACTGCTGTAGACGCTGCAGTATGCAAGAAGAGATCATATATTCTTTGTCTCATCGACATGGCTTCTTCAACAGTACATCTGATGGAAATCTGGGGAGGCCTATAACAGATAAACAGATCGTCGCCGTTTGCTTCCCTTTATGTCATGTTAACACGACGACTCTGTAGTCGCGGAAGTTGAGTGGATGATCGCCGACCATGGTCGACTTACGTACAAAATCCGCCACTGACATGGCCATGTAAAGCGCAGTGTCCAAGTGGGTCACGCGTCGTCCGGTGGGCCATATAACGGAAACAGGTTTTACAGGTCTAGGTACCTGAGCTGAGCTGGACCTGACGCGTCGGTGTGTTTGGGGTGTGCGTGTGTGTGTGCTTAGCATATTTCAGGGGCTTGAACAGGGTAGAGTTTGTCGCGTCGGATGAAACATGTCACAAAACAACCCAAGGTACTTTGATTACCGTACAGTAGGCCTGGACTATCCTATCCCTCCCTATACCTATTCCTAGCTATTCTCTCTTCTCTCCGACATACACGCCTCGCTCGCGCAGCATTGACCTCTTCGTCTTCACACAGCCTTTTCCATAACATAGACAATAATCAATAACAATAGGTATTTCAACCACAAGTCGATCACTTGACCATTTCATCCCAACAACAACAATAATCTCAGACCAACGAATAACCTATCCTACCTACCTCACCAAACAGCCCGCCTCGTCTAGCTAGCCAGCCTAGCCCTTGATACACTCGCTCAACCGTACAACCTTACAACCATACAGCCCTCACTCACCCTTACTACACACACTCATTATCCGCAACAAAGCTTGATCCTCATCAACACTCGGACTCTCCGACCTTTACCATATCTTGCTCGCTCTCTTCACACAGACTCCGCTATCAATCAATCCTATTCAGGGCATATCGACGGTCAGTTACCAATAACAACGTCGTCTATCTGTCAACTGTTCTTCGATTAATATCGGTCTCATCAAGTAGACTCGCATTCATCAAGAGCACACCGATAGCGCAGATTGCTCCAGGAACTGGGACGTATCAGAAGCTAGCTGGGATCAGTCGGTCTGTCTACCCTGGGTGAGTATTCCCTCGCTTCAATCTTGACGATATATCACATCTATCGTGAGCATTGAACGCTCGACGTCCCTGCTATCGTCTCAAGGGAAACCAGCCCACAGAACATCTTGCTGTATACCATCGTTGCTTACAAGACTGACTGGACTTTGATTGTAATCCGCTACTGCCCCAACCAGCTTTTGAACATTTTCTACACTCTTTTCAGCATCGCTCATTGGCTCATTCCATTATGCACATCCCTCACGCCGCTGTTGCTGCCGCCCTGGTCCTCATACCTTTTGCGCTAGCGCACGAGCCTGCCGTGCCCGCTTATCGACGACATCACGCCCGAGCAGTCATCGACGCCAATAGACCGTTCGCTCCCAGAGCAGGAGCAGTCATCGATGACGGTACGCTCGCATCCATCTCTGCACACGACGCAAGCGCGTCAGCTACCGGTGCTATCAGTGCCGCCGCCAGTGCCACGGCTTCGTCTGCGGCGGCGGCTTCGCCTTCGGCCGTCGCTTCTTCCGCAGCTAGCAATGACGCCGATGATGATGACGCGGCAGCCACGAGCGCTGTGAGCAGTGCTGTGGACTCGGGTGTCGCGGGCGGTGCGCCTTCCACCACGTTGTCTTCTTCTGCAGCCATTGTGAGTGCTTCTCCATTGTTGTTCGGACCTCCAAGACCGATGCGACGCGCTTCTCCCAAGCTGACGCTATCTCTTACTCTGTCTTCTGTGTCGGTTCAGTCTTCGACCTCTTCTTCTGCAGCAGTTGAAACAGAGACGTCCACAAGTGCTGCCCTTACTGGTGAATAACAAGTCCATGTCAAGTCGAGCTCTAAGCGGAAATGGCGCCAGTACATCAGCTGACCAAGATCTCCTGCCTTTCGTCTTTCCCCTGCCTCAACAGCGAGCTCAACCTCTTCAGCCGTTGAGCAATCCACAGCGACTAGCGCCGATGCCGCCCCTACCACTGTCTCCCAGATCGTCCAGTCCTCGGCCATCAACAGCGGCACGGCCCACTCGACTATCGTCCTAGTCACTACTGCCTCGCGAACACAGACCACTCACACCGGTAGCGCTACCGCCGAATCGGCGGAGGGCGAGAAGAAGTCCTCGGGGATTGGCAAGACTGCTCTGATCGCCATCATCGTTGTGGCTTCCGTTGTTGGTCTTGTGGCTATCGGGTGGACGCTGTTCAGGAAGTGGAAACTTAGGCCCTCGAACAGGTTCGACAAGAGGATGAACCCGATTGACTTCTCGCCGCACAACGATAACATGGATGACGATTTGTGAGTGTGACTCTGCTGTTTGCTGGATATTGAAAGACGAGTAGGAGGGCACCTCAACGGAAGTCTCCTCGGACGGCGCGTCATCGATCACTCGCTGATACGTCGTTTCCGTCCATTACACCTCTGCCCAGCTTCGAGAAAACCCTTCAGCGTACCGCGTCCAACTCCTCCGCCTCTCGTCAACGACAAGAACTCGTCGCCGAGCTTGACGATCCCAACCACGTTCCCGGTGTTCCCCCTCACGACTTCACTGCCGGTACCGCAGGTATCGGTGCTGGCGTCGGAGCGGGCTACAACATGTACAACGCGGACCCTTACGCTCATGCCGAGCAGTACGAGTACGACCAGTCCTACCAGCACCCTCATCAGCAATACGACCACCAATACCCTCCTTCGGCACACACTCAGGACCCTCAGGGGTACGCAACGTATAACGGCGCGCCCTCTCAGGACCAACCGCTGAATGACGGATATGCCGATCTCCAACGAGGTGGCTCGATCGGTTCTGGTTCCGGACACGGTCACGGTCAGGCTGTGAGCCATGATCAGGGTGTTTACCCGGGTGAATTGACGTTCCCCACTGCTGACCAGTATGGTCTTGGTCGACCAACGGGAGGTGCTGAGGGACCGTAAGTCAAGCTCTGTATCGAACTGATCAGGGATCATCGCTGACGTTCGCTGCTTACGTAGATACGCCCAAGCCGCCCAATATAGAGGATACTAAACCTCTTCCTTTCACATCGACGTCCTTATGCTCGCTGGTCGAGCCAGTCTTCACTTTTAACTGAACCCATTTCATCTTCACCTGCATGCTACGCTCGTCTGGTCTAGTCTATCCGTTCTCTGGCTTAGGCCAGATCATCGCTGGCAGTGGTGATACCACTCTTCCTTGCGATCAATGATCTGAGGCGAGACGTGTTTTTATCCGCTTCATAATACGAATGTGGTATAATGCTCGATGCGCTGTATCCGCCAATGCTTTCTTTTGCTCTGTGCTTCTACTCTGCCCATACATCATGTTGTGCTTTGAGGGTTGCTTAGGCGACTTGATGAATCTCCACTTTCATCATGCGCAAACCTACCTCTCACATGAACAAACGGCGCCTAATGAGATATGGGCTGTGCAGGCGACCTAGTCTATGGGCTTATGCGATACTCATGCGAGGATGGCGATCTGACTGAAGTAGGGAACGCACAAGTAAGAAGTAAGGATCGAGTGGGCGAGTACGGACGCGTGGAGGATCTGATTCTGTCTTTGTATTGTACGATTATCTATATGCAGGGATCGACAAGCGAAATGCGTGATTGGTCGTCGGTAGCAAAGCGAGCGACGCCCAGCACCACTTGACATGATGTTAGCCATTCATGTTGTGTACTGTCCACAGTTCCAATCCCACGCTGTTTTGTCAACGACGCGTTGCGTCGCTACTCTCAATACTCTCTTTAGTACAATACAATCAGTCGGCGCTCGGCCGGTGGAGGCTGTCCGATAATATTTAAACATAACATCTCGAGTGAGTATTTTGGTTATTCATCGATCCTTGAGCATCGTAACCAATCCCAATCGCCTGTCCGTCGCCCTTGTAGGAAGCGGTGCTCTTTTGTTTCTGTCAGATCGAATCAAGAAAAATCATACCCGACCACACCAAACCACACCACACCACTACAGCCATGGCGACCAAGAAGATCCGCTCAGCTAACGCTGTGAGTTGACAACATTCTGGAAGAAGAGCAAGAGCAAGAGCAGATCAGCGCGGATGGGCTTGATCAATAAATGAGATACGCCGCTCTTGTTTCCTTCTCGTCGTGCAGGGCGAGATCCACAAAATGATCGCTCCTCACTCGCAACGGGCTTGAGCACTGCCGGCATGCCCGCTGACCCCTTGTACGGAATGGTGTATACGAACATATTGCAGGCGAAAATGTCGACACTGGCGCCGGAGCTGCCGAGATCGGATACACTAAGAGACGGTCGATCGTGCGTAGATGTGACCTCCTTGCCTGTCTCTTTCATCCATTCCTGCATATACATATATATATTTATATATTCAGAGAGAGAGAAGGAGCAGCCTAGGCAGGTCGACATGGCTATAGGGCCTAGCCGTCTTCTCAGAGCGAAATTGAGCATAGGCCGATCGTACTGCGAAACTTTGCCTAGGATTGTGTGTAAAGAGCTTCAATCGATAATCGAATGGGTTACTAGACTGAACCGAGTATCGAAAAGACACTCGAGTTGACCTCATTCAAACGCAGATACACGGTCTCACTAGTCCACGCCGACGCCTTGTCATCACGCGAAAGGGATACGATCTACGCCATCTTCGATGAGAACATGTCATACCTGTGAGTAAGTAGAACTATGACCGACAAGACTCAAGGGACAGGGCAGGCCATTCACCCCATAGTCCCTCGCTCGGCCCGCGATGTCTCCATTCCCGGACGGACGTACATCAGAGTCTATATACATGTCTTCGTTCACGCAAAGCAACTTCCAGCTAACCCTTGACCGTCGGATCAACCCATCTGTGGTAGTCAGCAACTGTCTTCGTTCCCATATACGGAGTCATCAAAACGAGAAGAGCTCTTCCACCCCGATACGCGATACTTGCTCGTCCACGCCCAGGCCTTAGGCTCAGGCTCGGCTCGAGCCCCGATACCCAGCTCGGCCGATTCCTCAGATCCGTCCACCCCCTCGTCTTCGACGATCACATCGACGATAACGGAGAATGTCATCAACCCTCTTTTATCGCTCGCTACGGGCACAGCCAAATTCAGCTCCTCCGCATCTGGGTCCACGTCCGCGAACGGGCCGGCATTCGATGCCGATAAGAAACGTCCACTTGCTGAGACAGAAACCGGTCAAGCCCCAGTAGCAAGACAGACAACCCCAGATGATACTCAACGATCCAGACCTGGAGGAGGAGTAGGACGGGAAGACTCGCCAATACTGGGATTCTGCTCGTTCAGGTTCGATACCGAGGAGACGCTCAGCTCGCGGGATGCAGAGGTGATATACTGGTGAGCGTGAGGTGGTCTTGCGCTCGTTCCTTTACTTTCCGCTGCGTGGCGATGCGCGGTAAACCGAGCTGGGTTGTCGCATCGCTCTTGCCTTGCGAAAGAGAGAGAGAGAGAGAGAGAGAGCGAGTGGTGTGCGCGCGCGGTGTATGCCAGACTGACTGCTTACTGCTATGGATGATCTCCGTGTATTTCCACCGACCCAGCTATGAGCTCCAGCT